>CAVLJG010000007.1:94750164-95302581 GCA_963669975.1 Acanthoscelides obtectus | reverse complement strand
TTTTTTGAAGCTCCTTATGAATACTTTATAACCTAGTAATTAAAATCACTGTCCTTCAAAATGGCGATCCGGCAGGCTGACAAAGATTGTTGTTTTTGATCATTGAATCGCTTGAACTCAACAAACAGTAAACAAAATCTTGTATTAGTCTTCTTTTTTTTTGAAGGGTCTATCGGAATATGCAATAAAATATGAGACTAATGTAGCATGTGAAACTTGCGCTGTGGTTTTCATGTTAATACTCTCCTATTGTTGATACGTGCAGAGAAACATGGGGGATTAAAATTATGAGATATTCAGGTTAAACAAGTTAACAGATCTTGACTATTTTTAGAGTCGTTCCTTTGTAGCTCCCATTAATGACGATGGTTTATTTTGGAATTGCGGAAATCGGAATCGAAGAAAGCGGTTCCGAGAGTGGAAGCAGAAAAATTGAATCGAGTCACTAAAGGGAACCGTTTTGTAATAATTTAAGTTTTATAATAACATAATCTTTCCACTTTGTCTAGTTCTCATTTTCGTATTATTATTCTTTTTTGTTTGTGTTTTTATCTTTGTTAGCTTTTTTCACACAGTTAAGTTAAATGTAAGAGGAGCCTTTTGGCTAAGTTGCATTTCACTGATCACATTATTATTAATTATTATTCAAATTTTGCACCGACTATAGTGTATTTACACCGAAGACAGAATGGATGCGTGATTGGCAAAAGCAAGGACGGCGTACAGGGCCGCATTTAGGGCTACCTCCGAATGATTGACTACCACCAATGTGTTGTAAAACAAAGATGACAGTATTTAACGAAATCATCTAATATAGTGAAGCAGTTATAGTTAAGCGTGTCACAAAAACAAATTTTTATTCTTGAAGGGGTGCTAAGTTTTTCTACAGATTTTACAAACTAGACAACATGGAGATATACATACCAGAGGTAACCAGCTGCTCACTATGCACAAGGAATCCGTAGTCAACGAGGGACTTGCATTGTTTGTAGTTTATCTGTAAGTTAATATTTCACTATAACTAGGATTCCCATAATATGTATTCTGTGGCAAAACAAAAACGCGAAACTTACTCAGTCTCACTTGAAGAGCTATCGTCATTAATGTTTATGATGATGGATTCAGAATCTCTCTCAGTTATGTTGTCCAGCTCCCACATTGCTACCTCCACTTTCTCCTGAACATGCTGCACACATTTTTGCCATCTTTCTGGTGTGACCCTCTGTATAGCAATTCTGAACAGCTCTTGCATGTCAGAAAATATAAATGTTGTATTGTGTGCAGCAACAAAATTCTTAACATCTGACCATATGAGCTCAATGGGGTTGAGCTCACAGTGGTAAGGCTGCAAACGGAGTACTGTTTTGTGGTGTGCTTTGGCCATTTCATCTATGACATATTCATCATGTCTTGTTCTGTGTTGTTTGACAATATCTAATAGTCGTAATTTCAGTAAGGAAGGGTCGAAAGTTATATTTTTGGAACGGAGCCGGCTCTGAATGTCTGATTCCCTAGAAGCTGAAGTTGGGATTTTTTCTATTTTGCGAGAATGATAGGGAGCATTATCCAAAACAACCACAGAATTGTCTTCGAGGCGTGGTAAAATGCCTGAAAACCACTTCTCGAATGCTTCCCCATTCATCTCTTCATGGTAGTCGGTGTTTTTTTTTTTACTCAAAAGACCACGAAGCCCTCTACACCCCCAATGTGGCAAATAATGAGCCTTTTTCCTTTGCCTAGAAAGATAAAATCCGCTAAGTACACATGCGCGTCTTGTAGGTACGAAGATAGAGAGATATTGTGCGCAAAAATTGATACCGTGAACTACTTCGATCTATTTACCTGCTGGATTTTTCAATCCGGTCGACAGTCCATCTAGATGTCCTTCTGGATGAAGTCACAGTTTTGTCAACCCATACCTTCGGAGTAGGGTGCCCAGCGTTGATCCAGGTTTCGTCCAGGTAATAGATCTTCCTGTGCTGATCCCTGAATGATGTAATTTTGGTCAGGTACTCTCTCCTCCACAGAACAATTTCTTCTCTATCCATAAGTAAGCTATTACGACCTCGTTCCTTCCATTCGAAATTAAGATGCTTCAAAAGTTTATGAATAGTCGAACGTTTGAAATTTGGTAACATGGCATCCTCGTTAACCTCCCGTGTTACTTTATCAACTGTCGGTATTTCGTTTCTTATCTCGATCTTATGATACTTTTGCGATTTTTACCCGTCATTGGCTTGGAAAAGGCATGCTTTTTCTTATGTTCGTTCGAAACATTGTATACTGTCGCTTGGCATACCCCAATTTTATCTGCCACTTTCAGAGCTATTTTCGGGTTAGTTGATGTTTCATCTTCCTTCCGCTCTATCTTGAATGTATTCAATATGACGTCTTTCATGTCTACGCTAAGATGTCTTTTTTTTATCGCTTTCTAGGAGGGCTAAGGGAGTATCTGTACTGGACATGTTCAGGATTGGTTCAAAACAAATAATAACGAGGAATAACAATAACAAACGGAAACTTAACAAATTACTCAAATACACACAACAACAACAACCAAGCAAGGTGAATACGAAAACACGAGCACGCAGTGATACACGCGACGGTCGGTGGCCTGATTGCAACTCTGCCTGCCCTGCCCTTGCCCCGCGCATTATTCCTCCAGGCGACCGGTTGAAATTTAATGGCGAATTGACCAATAAGAGGCGTTGTCCCCTCCTGTTACCGAGAGATCACGCGCTAACTGTTATTATTTACATCTCATCTTGAATTTGGATTCAGTTTAGAAAAAATCGATTGCCCATCTCAGTACAGGGCAGATGTCACCTGGACTATCTAGTCGCCATTGCTTTTTGCCGTTGCATCCGTCCACTATCCACGGCCTACTGCGTTCGGCCGCCAAGACAATCGTTCGACCGTACGATGATGGATGTGCGTTTGCTACCGAGACCGCAACTTGGACAAAACCGCTGCTTCTGCTGCTACTTGAATTGAACAGTAAAAAGTTAAACAGATTGACTGGAATGGAGGTACAGCCGATGGCTTGAGGATGATGTCTACAAGTTTTATACAGTGTCACCCCACTTATTTTTTAACACGTTCGCCGTCAGTAAAATGTTGTCAGGGACCCAGGGTTTTTTTGCCTGAAAATTGCTTTGAATGATACTAAAAGAGAGATAAATTCTAATTACACTGATCAACAGCCAAAAAATATCCTAAATAAGATCAACAAAATATTACTATTTTTAATGTGCTAAAATGGGAATGAAACTTATTTTTTCAATATTAGTTCAAGTTTTAGAGATACGGTAATTATATGTGTTCCTGCTGTGACAGTGTTAATATACTGTAATTCACAAGAATGCACGTGCTACATTTTTATATTCGGCAAGGAAAGATGATGTAATCGGCATGATTGTATTACGTTATACATACGTGCACATTATATTGTTTTATATTAGCCATTTTTTCCTCAGTTGGCTGACAGCGTTCATGCAAGATGTCTCGAAAGTGTGTAAACAATCCAGAGCAGTTTTGTTACGTGTGTGGTGATGTGACTTTTGCGTCTCAGTGACGGTCTATTACTCCACTAATAACAAAGGCATATCAGCTTTATTTCGGTTGTAAACTAGGTGATCAAGACAAACAGTGGGCACCCCACATCTGCTGTAATACATGTGCTTCAAGTCTGAGGAGCTGGTTAAATGGCAAATAACGGTCTATGCGCTTTGCTGTCCCAATGGTTTGGAGAGAGCCTACAAATCATATTAATGATTGTTACTTTTGCATGGTACCTTGTGTTGGACAAGCCACAGGTATGTCCAAGAAAAAAAATTGGTTATTAACTACCCAAACATACCATCTGCGGGGAGACCTTTGCCTCACAGTAACGAAAATCCTATTCCAAAACCCCCCGAATTCTACTCTTGCGAATCAGAAAACGAATCAGATCATGGCGATCGAGTGATTCGTCAGGAAGAAGATATGCCATCAACGTCAGGAGATCCTGATTTTATACCGAGCACGTCATGCCACCAACCGCACAACATAACACAGTCAGAATTAAATGATCTTGTAAGAGATTTAGAACATCCAAAATGTAAGGCAGAGTTACTTGGATCAAGACTGCAGCAGTGGAACTTGTTAGAAGACGATGTTTGGGTATGTGTTTTTCGTAAACGCCACAAAGACTTAGAACCATTTTTCAATATGGAGAATAACTTGGTTTTCTGCAGTAATATTAACGGCTTACTGGCGGCTTTAAATATAAACTATAATCCAGAGGAATGGAGATTGTTTATAGACAGTTCAACATTGAGTTTAAAGGCAGTGTTATTGCATATTGGAAATATTTTACCATCTCTTCCTGTAGGTATGCAGTTCACATGAAAGAATCATATGACAATATGAAGTACCTATTGATATGCATAAAATACGATGAGCACCAATGGCATATTTGTGGCGATTTGAAAGTTGTTGCACTTTTACTTGGGCTGCAGCTAGGCTACACAAAGTTTTGCTGTTTTTTGTGTGAATGGGACAGTTGGGCAAAGGCACTTCATTACACCAGACAAAACTGGCCTGTTCGACAATTCCTAGAGCCAAAAAAATGTACAGCATATGCCATTAGTAGATTCGAAAAAAAATTTATCACCACCACTGCATATCAAGTTGGGCCTAATGAAAAACGTTTTCAAGGCATTAGATAGAGATGGGTCAGCTTTTCAATACTTGCGTCAGAAATGTCCAAGACTAAGTGAGGCAAAGGTTAAAGAAGGTATTTTTGTTGGGGCACAGATTCGAAATATTTTGAAAGATACACAGTTTGAAAACACTTTAACAGGTATTGAAAAAACTGCTTGGAATGATTTCCGTCTGGTGGTCACTAATTTCTTGGGAAATAGAAAAGCTGACAACTATAAAACCCTTGTCAAAAATATGCTGTCATCGTATCAAAAGATGGGCTGTAATATGTCTCTTAAGATACATTTCCTACACTCACACCTGGACTGTTTTCCTGACAATTGCGGAGCCGTAAGTGATGAACACGGCGAACGTTTTCATCAGGATATTTCAACAATGGAAAAAAGGTACCAGGGAAAGTGGAATCCTTCCATGCTTGCAGACTACTGTTGGACTCTTGGTAGAGATGCTCCAGAAACGATCCATAAAAGAACAGCAAAAAGACAGCGCATATACTGATTCTTATAAGTATATGAATCTTGTTACTTTTTTTAATATATCCTTAAAAATAAAAAGTTTTTTTCTAAACCGCAACTAATTTTTTTATTTCATTGTCATTTTTGGATTCAGCGCCCCAAAATTAATAAAGAAGTGCACTTTTCCCACAAGATACAATTAAAAAACTAAAATTTGTTGTCCAGTGTTACCTTTGCTTTAGTTATATATTGGTAATATGTTTTCGTTACTGTTTAAGTAGTCTTGTATTTGGAGCTATGCTCTGTCGGGCAATAAATACTTTGTTTGTTTACCTTGGCGGCACCGCGCGCCGACATTGTGCGGACTGCGCTTCAGTTCACTTTCCTTCCTTCCATAATTAACGGCATGGCTGCGCTGTCCTGTTCCCCTCTCGACCGCCGATCAATTAATTAACAAAGATAAGTACGATCAACACACGATCCCTATCTCATCTACAAGCTACATCGCCGACTTTGGCTCTGTACTCTGTCCGCAACGTGCGTCTGGATGTTTCGATTGCTTCCCGATTATGTTGCGTCTGTGTTGCTACTGTGATGTCAATTCTAATTTATTCTTCTCGACTTAACGTCCGGTCTCAATAGCCATTACAGATTATAGCCGATGGAATAGAATAGAGTTATTAACCATATCGTCGCTAAAGTCCCAGCACCACGTGTATATCTTAATTATAATCCTCAATGTTTGTCGGTGCATATCTTAATTTTTTGAGTTATGCGGTTATAGAACTTGAGCGACGATATGATTTATTATTGCTCAAACGCATATATGACCCTCAAATTCATATTAGCAAGTCTTATATCATGTAACATGATCTAATAGGACAATAAACTATCCATCTATCTAATAATACTTAACAGCTTCATCGAGATCACTTCAGTAGGTTCCTTAATACGAGGGATGTCTTTTAAGTTTTGCATATGGAAATAAAACAACACGGTAGGTAGTTTTAAATGACTTTATTGTTTTTCGAAGTATTCTCCACGAAGATTGATACACATCTGCATGCGCTCGAACCAATTTTCGAAGCACTTATTCCAATCGTTTGCTGGCAGATCCAGAACGGCATTTTTGAATGTGTCAACTGCTTCTTCTGGTGACTGGAACCTTTGACCACGCAGTCTGTTTTTAATTTTCGGGAAAGTAAAGAAATCGTTAGGACTTAGATCGGGACTATATGGAGGATGGTCCAATAACACAGGACAACAAATTTTAGTTTTTTAATTGTATCTTGTGGGAAAAGTGCACTTCTTTGTTAATTTTGGGGCGCTGAATCCAAAAATGACAATGAAATAAAAAAATTAGTTGCGGTTTAGAAAAAAAACTTTTTATTTTTAAGGATATATTAAAAAAGGTAACAAGATTCATATACTTATAAGAATCACTATATGCGCTGTCTTTTTGCTGTTCTTTTATGGATCGTTTCTGGAGCATCTCTACCAAGAGTCCAACAGTAGTCTGCAAGCGTGGAAGGATTCCACTTTCCTGGTACCTTTTTTCCATTGTTGAAATATCCTGATGAAAACGTTCGCCGTGCTCATCACTTACGGCTCCGCAATTGTCAGGAAAAAAGTCCAGGTGTGAGTGTAGGAAATGTATCTTAAGAGACATATTACAGCCCATCTTTTGATACGATGACAGCATATTTTTGACAAGGGTTTTATAGTTGTCAGCTTTTCTATTTCCCAAGAAATTAGTGACCACCAGACGGAAATCATTCCAAGCAGTTTTTTCAATACCTGTTAAAGTGTTTTCAAACTGTGTATCTTTCAAAATATTTCGAATCTGTGGCCCAACAAAAATACCTTCTGTAACCTTTGCCTCACTTAGTCTTGGAAATTTCTGACGCAGGTATTGAAAAGCTGACCCATCTCTATCTAATGCCTTGACAACGTTTTTCATTAGGCCCAACTTGATATGCAGTGGTGGTAATATTTTTTTTTTCGAATCTACTAATGGCATATGCTGTAAATTTTTTTGACCTGGCTCTAGGAATTGACGAACAGGCCAGTTTTGTCTGGTGTAATGAAGTGCCTTTGCCCGACTGTCCCATTCACACAAAAAACAGCAAAACTTTGTGTAGCCTAGCTGCAGCCCAAGTAAAAGTGCAACAACTTTCAAATCGCCACAAATATGCCACTGGTGCTCATCGTATTTTATGCATGTCAGTAGGTACTTCATATTGTCATATGATTCTTTCATGTGAACTGCATACCCTACAGGAAGAGATGGTAAAATATTTCCAATATGCAATAACACTGCCTTTAAACTCAATGTTGAACTGTCTATAAACAATCTCCATTCTTCTGGGTTATAGTTTATATTTAAAGCCGCCAGTAAGCCGTTAATGTTTCTGCAGAAAACCAAGTTATTCTCCATATTGAAAAATGGTTCTAAGTCTTTGTGGTGTTTACGAAAAACACATACCGAAACATCGTCTTCTAACAAGTTCCACTGCTGCAGTCTTGATCCAAGTAACTCTGCCTTACATTTTGGAAGTTCTAAATCTCTTACAAGATCATTTAATTCTGACTGTGTTATTTTGTGCGGTTGGTGGCATGACGTGCTCGGTATAAAATCAGGATCTCTTGACGTTGATGGCATGTCTTCTTCCTGACGAATCACTCGATCGCCATGATCTGATTCGTTTTCTGATTCGCAAGTGTAGGATTCTGGGGGTTTTGGAATAGGATTTTCGTCACTGTGAGGCACAGGTCTCATCGCAGATGGTATGTTTGGGTAGTTAATAACCGATTTTTTTTTCTTGGACATACCTGTGGCTTGTCCAACACAAGGGGCCATGCAAAATATGATTTGTAGGCTCTCTCCAAACCATTGGGACAGCAAAGCGCATAGACCGTTTTTTGCCATTTAACCAGCTCCTCAGACTTGAAGCACATGTATTACAGCCTTTGTTATTAGTGGAGTAATAGACCGTCTCTGAGACGCAAAAGTCTCATCACCACACACGTAGCAAAACTGATCTGGATTGTTTACACACTTTCGAGACATCTTGCATGAACGCTGTCAGCCAACTGAGGAAAAAATGGCTAATATAAAACAATATAATGTACACGTATGTATAACGTAACACAATCATGCCGATTACATCATCTTTCTTTGCCGAATATAAAAATGTAGCACGTGCATTCTTGTGAATTACAGTATATTAACACTGTCACAGCAGGAACACATATAATTACCGTATCTCTAAAACTTGAACTAATATTGAAAAAATAAGTTTCATTCCGGTTTTAGCACATTAAAAATAGTAATATTTTGTTGATTTTATTTAGGATATTTTTTGGCTGTTGATCAGTGATAATCAGCCCTATACTAGAGACAGGTGGAAAATAAATAAGATTACCCACTGAAATCTTCAAAGAAGACTTGTGCGCAGTGATCAAGATATTTCATAAAACCACTCAAACTTCGTTTTTTGATGCTTCAGAGGCTCCTGGTCATTTTTAGAAATTTGTTTGTAGGGATCGAAAATCGGGGTTGGGGGCTGTAGAGGGTATATATAGTATAATTTTTTTGGCAGCAGTATATTCATACACGTCGAACCCCTTTTAGTTTTGCTATACATGTTTGTAGCTAGTTCAGATGTACTAACTTGTGTCGAACATAATCCTTTATAAACTGAGGATGGCCTTGCGTGGGAAGTGCACAGTAAATCTACTTGGCGCCATATTCCTATATCCTTGAACAACCACTCAGGCTTGGTGCCTAAATTCCTGCCCACTAAAAATCACTCCTATTAGAGTTGCAAGAACGATTATACAGTCTTCCTTACACAGCATTGTAAGCTGTAAGAACATTGGCTAAACGTTCTTAGAATAGCTATACAAGGGAAATGGGCACACCTAATAGGACACTTCAGTCATTTAAGAGGTTGTATAAGGGCTGCAGGTAACAGTTATACAACAAAAGTGTAAGCCTCTTGCAGCCGCTATAGGACATTTGCGTCAGTGCAAGATTCAGTTTTTGTCAACTATACAACTATTCTGTTACGTGATTCTACGTTATTGCAACCAAACTATTTCTTATGTATTGCATAGACGAAGTGAAGAATATATAACTAACACATTACAGTCATCTTGTTTACTTACATATGGGCCATTTTGAATTTCATACACAGGTATATGATAAACTTCTACACTGTGATATAGGGCTATTCAATTACTTGCGCATCAAATTTTATTATGATTATCGTACAAAGTAGTTACGCAATTTGTACGGGCTTCGTATTTGATTCATATTTTAATAATGATCATAAGTATGTTTAGATTTGTAAGATGAAAAACTGAACTTATCTGCGTTAAATCTTCCACAAATCCAATATTTAGACACAATTACACTAATGTTTATCAGTTTATAACTGTAATGTCGAACTGAAACATAATTATTTAATATTAAATAGAGGAATAAATGTTTGCTCAGTATGGCTGGTGGTTGTGTATAATCATGGCATCGTCCATGTTGTCTTCAGTTTATTAGAATATTTAGGTGTTGCCTGCAGGTGTTATACAACAATTTGACAAATGTCTGAAATGAAATACCGACAGAGTCGAATAATTTACCAAGAATTTGTACCAGATCTATATCTTCTGTTTGAACAGTTGATAAAACCTTTTGAACCAATATGCAAGCGTTGTTTGTCTTAAATCATTGGTTATGGCATTGGCATTTTAACAAAAATAGCAGCAGAAAGTTAGGTTATGGTGAAGTTGTATACCAACATATTCAGCATATGTACAGCCTTTAACAGTTACTAAACAACAGTTGTATAAGTGCTTCCGTTGGGAGCAACCTTTTGGCTAAAGTAGTACATAATATGCACAGCAAAACAACAAAGCTCGTGTTTGTTTTATAAACGTTACCATGGATGCCACAACACAACCATTTTGACTAACGTGCAAATATGCCGTATAAAATAGTTGTATAAACGTTAATGCAACAGTTAAAAATTTGTCCTATAAGGCGTTGTATAACTATGCTAAAGAATATTTTAAACACCTCATTTTAGAGCAAATGTGTTGCAGAAAGCAAATTTGCATTCCACACAACATTAATCCAGCATTTTGGTGTTCAGGCAACAACAGTAGAGAGCTTTTATGGCTGAACGGGTCTTTTACCAAAAGCTTATAGCACTACTTTGCTAGTGGGCCTGTATCTCGCAAACTATCAACTTTTGAACTGAGGTATGTTCAGGTCAATTCACATATTTCGGTCGGTAGTATCTCCAGTTTCGAGATATCCCAACCTTTCGCAGACACCCTGTATATTATGTCTAACATAAGAACATATGGAACGTAAAAGAAACAATGTTTATATATAACCTCACCTAAACTTAAGCTATCCGGAAAATTCACCTTTTTTCGTAATATTCGTCATTTGTTTGTCTTGGCCGGTCCGTTGCCCATTAGTCACTGTCTAATGTACGTTAGTCGAATCTGTCAGTACTGGTTGCCCAGAAACCAGACAATGTCAAGGAACTTTTTTTCGTTTTAGAGAGAAAAAAAAGACACCAATTGTATGTACTGTAAATTAAAGTCGAAACAATTTCTTGTTGATTTAATCGAAGGGCACTTTTCGCTCTTAGATATCATTACTGACGCAATCAATTATCAGGATGATGAATTGGTGGAATTATGAGTTGCACTGATTCGAAAATATGTTCATTTAATATTGCTTCTAGCTGTAACAACTAGGCGATGTGCTCGGAATCGTTCATAATTTATCTATTTAGGATCGTATGTAATTAATTTTAGCAGTTCCGTAATAACTCAATTATCAGAACTAGTACAGTGATATAACAAAGAATGAAATACATTTTCTAGAGGTGGGATGGGAGGCTCAACACGTGATGGCGTCATCGTAAACAGCTCTGAAAAGCAAAGCCCGTTGGCATAGTGGTAGAAGAGAGCAAGGTCACCGCAGGGTGATTTTTTTATGATAATTAGTTTTTCAATCAAACTTGATTTTTTTCATGGATTACTTAGAGTAATAATGATCAAATAAGCTACACAAAACTACGTTATTATAGCAAACTATTAATGAATAAGAAAAACTATTTATTATAAATATCTAGAAAGGAAAAACAGATAACAAAGCTAAAGAGCTGTGAAAACGTAAAAAATCACGCGTTTTGTTTGTAAATACTGCTTGAAGTTGTCCGATTTGATTACTATTTCCCAAATTTGCAACGTTTGTATTCACTGAAGCAGTTTTTGCACCGTATAAACAGACCTATGCAGCTTTGATGGAGCATTGAGGATGAAGTTCTGAATTACCATATACTACGTGACATATAAATCCGAACACCCAGTTTAAATGGTTTTATTTTAATAAAATTTTGTATAAGTACTTAATGAAGCATAATAAGTAAATGATAAAAATTTCAAAATGATTGCACTGCTTTAAAGCCCTTTGACCTTTAATAATGTGTGGATGCACCCTGATGTGCTACGCATTCTCCAACGCGCCTAGGCATGCTTCTGATCAGGTGGTCAATGACCTCCTGTGGTATCTCATTCCAGGCAACCACCAACTCCTCTCGAAGTGCTTCTAGAGTCTGAGGAGGACGTTGCAAATTGAGCAATCCCCTACACATCATATCCCACACGTGCTCAATTGGGGATAAGTCGGGAGATCTTAGTGGCCATGGTAACAATGTGACATCATTATGTTGAAAGAAGTCTACATGTATTGTGACTCTTGCAACATGTGGTCGGGCATTATCTTGTTGGAAAGTTGGATCTGCCAGGGTGTCAAGATAGGGTAAAAGATGGGGTTCTAGAACTTCGTGGATATAACGCTGCGCGTTCATGTTACCTCTGATGAAGATTAAAGGTAACCTGGAACCATAAGCTATAGCACCCCAAACCATAACTCCAACAGCGTGATGAACATGTCTTTCAACAAAAAACTGTGGATTCCTCCTTTCACCACGTCGCCTTCTAACCCTGGCACGACCATCGTGCATGCCTAAACAAAATCGAGACTCGTCACTAAAGACAATACTGTTCCATTCCTGATCCCAGAGTGACCGTTGTCTGCACCACTCGAGGCGATTACGTCGGTGTAAGGGTTAGAAGGCGACGTGGTGAAAGGAGGAATCCACAGTTTTTTGTTGAAAGACATGTTCATCACACTGTTGGAGTTATGGTTTGGGGTGCTATAGCTTATGGTTCCAGGTCACCTTTAATCTTCATCAGACGTAACATGAACGCACAGCATTATATCCACGAAGTTCTAGAACCCCATCTTTTACCCTATCTTGACACCCTGGCAGATCCAACTTTCCAACAAGATAATGCCCGACCACATGTTGCAAGAGTCACAATAGACTTCTTTCAACATAATGATGTCACATTGTTACCGTGGTCACCAAGATCTCCCGACTTATCCCCAATTGAGCACGTGTGGGATATGATGGGTAGGAGATTGCTCAATTTGCAACGTCCTCCTCAGACTCTAGAAGCACTTCGAGAGGAGTTGGTGGTTGCCTGGAATGAGATACCACAGGAGGACATTGACCACCTGATCAGAAGCATGCCTAGGCGCGTTGGAGAATGCCTAGCACATCAGGGTGCATCCACACATTATTAAAGGTCAAAGGGCTTTAAAGCAGTGCAATCATTTTGAAATTTTTATCATTTACTTATTATGCTTCATTAAGTACTTATACAAAATTTTGTTAAAATAAAAGTATTTAAACTGGGTATTCGGATTTATATGTCACTTAGTATATATTGTCCACCTACCTAATATACGACAGTTTTGCATATAGCTGTGATTGTTGATAACATTCATTTTAAAGAATATCGAGTAACGATAAAGGATTCAGTATACACGGCTCAGTTACAGTACACCACGCCGACATAGGCTATAGATCGTGTTTCTTTCCTGTTGTACGTGATCTTGCAGAGTGGCATGTGCTGCCAGCTACGGCTACTTTTTTGTTGCTTTCGAAGAAGACAAAAAACGAAAAAACCGACCCGAGACATCACGTGCCGATGTTTGGATACTCTTTCTTGTGCTGTATTCCGAACGCATAGAATTCGGTAAGACGACATTTTTGGAAAAGAGTTTTTTCTTTTGAATGCTGACTCCTACGACATTCTGTTCGCAAGGTATGCTTCTTGGACCACTAGAATTTGTGTTTCACCATTTTTCAAATACCAATACGGTCTTCCTAATATGTACATCTAATGTCTAACTCTCCTCGGCACGCCGAACATCTCCGCTCGAAGGTCTTATTATCTGACTTAATTTCCTAGGACATAATAGTACATTACATACCTTGGTGGAGCAGCATTGTACTTGAAGTAAAACAAAACACAAAATAAATCTAAACCAAGACAGTCATCATAAGAAAATGAATGTCGAAATGCAGTAAATGCAAATGCTCTATTCGTATATCCTTTATTTTGGCCGGACCAGCGACTGACACGCGGCAGACACCTGATATCAAATTTAATTTTGCTTTAGTCTGTAAAATAGATATTTCAAAGTTATTTCCTAGATAAAAAGTAGCCTATGTGCTATTCCAGGCTATAATCTCTGTCGGTTGAAAACAATAATTTTTGATGTTACCCCTAACCGTGAGTATTTTAGAAATGTGCCCTCGGATACCGTGTGGTTTTCTTTGATAAGTTTTTATATAGGAGCAATACTCCGTTCTAGCATATTTGGGACGCCGTGTATATGATGGAAACGCTTTGTAGGATTGCTAAAAGCCCATGAGAACTTTTGATCGGGATGCTGTGGAGAGCTTACTCCCAAACTTTGAGCAAGTTCACTGGCGACTGATTTCCGTAAGCTTTATGCCCCCTCCTTCTATCCAGATGCATCCAGCCATTTTTAAGTGATGGAGTAACACACAAACAACCGCATATTCTCATTTATAATATTAGTAGGGTTCAGTAAGGATAATCATAGTTGGCATCCAAAGGTCGATGAAGAGCTTAATAGCAGACCTAATTCTGTGCCAAACAACCAAGCAAAGTCGACATTTACCTAAAGCAGTGGTCGCCAACCGATAGCTCGCAAAGGCAATTCTGGTGGCTCACAACGTATCTTAAAAAGGTGTCAAAATCATAGAAGCTTCTGTAAATTTTGAAAATTCTCATAATTAACACAAGCAGCGATCTGTTCGAGAACGATCTGGATTACTTTGAACGGAATAAATACGCAAGGCGCGGCGATAGTGCGCTCAGTTTAACACTGAACGGCACAAAGTCCAGCGGTTGGGTTAGAGTTGGCTTGCAATTAAAAACATTATTCGCAGTAGTAAGAAGATGAAGACATACCATTTCCATTCGGAATGGGAAGAAAAATATTTCTTTACAGAAGCTAAAGGTAAAAATGTAAGTTTCTTATGTAGTAGTAGTAATAGTAGTAGTGGTAGTATACGTTTATTTTTTCCTCAAAATACAATATTTTAATAAATACAAATGCTAACTTCAGTACAATAATAAACGTAAAATAAAACAAAATAATCTTAAATTAACATGTTTTATAAGTCACAGAAAATTTTTAAATTGTCTTGTAAAGCCCATTGAAACCAAAATAGTTGGTTGTGCACGGGCAGATTTTTTTTTTGATATAATTTTGATAATAAATTTTGCTTAGAGCAGGATTTTATACGACAAGCACATTTGTAAGTATGGAAGGTAAGAAGGAGTAGCACTTATATAATAAAGTTTGTTCCACTAACTACAGAAATATGGAGGGTGGGGAGGAGTAATACTAGCGTAGTACGATTTCTAGTAAATAATTTCTACTAGATTTCGTGTCTCTTGTCTACCAATTAAAAAAAAATATTTTTTTTAAATAAATATTTTATCAAAGACAACGAGTTTATTTTATCAACATACATACGGTACACGTATGGCAAACAATTATAAATTTTACATGATAGGTAGGTGTGGCATCGCAAGCTTACATTTCTTTGAAAAGTTTGTATTTTTAAGTTTTCATTTTCTTTATATCTAGTACTATAAGCATGGCTATTTTTATTGAAGTTGTTTTGTGTTTGTATATGAATTGAATTAATTCATGCAGAAACAGTTGCCTTAGGTCAAACACTCCAGTCTCTGAAAATAATTTATCAGAAGGATACGTAATTTTTTTGCCAGATATTACTTTCAACATTATTTTTTGCAGTATATCCAGAGGCCGCAGATGACAATATGCGGTACTTCCCCAACTCAAAATTGCGTATTCAAGTAATGAATAATACAACATTTTCAGCTGCTACATGCATGTAGTCTATGAGATGTTTTAAGTATTTAAAGCGATATAAGAGTTGTCGTAAGGTATTTGTAATGTTAGCTATATGAACATTCCATCTAAAGTGGCGTTCAATTGTGACACCTAAGTACTTATAGGTGTTCACAGATGTTAAAGATATACTTTGATTTATTAAAAGTTGTTCATACTGAAGTAGACAACGTACTGTATTAGAAAAAGGCATAAAGAATGTTTTTTCATAGCTTACGGTTAAAAGTTTATGAGCAAACTAATCAAAAATAGTTCCTAGATCCCGCTCTGCTTTAATTTTTACATTTTCCCAAGTGTTATCATCATACAGGACTACCGTATCATCTGCAAAGCTTAACACTTGACCAACTGACGGAGAAGTTAGAATGCTGTTTATGTAAATTGTAAACAAGATTGGACCCAACACAGTACCCAGAGGTAAACCGTAATCAACTGTCTTTTCATTACTGAATGTGTCACTAATCTTCACTACTTGTTTTCGATTTGAGAGATAGCTTGTAAACAGCAGTAAAGGTCCGCCTCGTACTCCTGCATCCTCCAAGGTCTCCAACATTTGCTGGTGATTCACAGTGTCGATGGCCAGATCCAGGAATACGCACAGTACCGGTGTACTCAATTCTAATCTTTTTCTAATCTCTTCTGTTAATTTAGCAATTGCATCTTTGGTTGATATTCCCTCTCGAAAACCGAATTGCTTATCTGAAAGATATTTACATTTGTCGTGTTACCTTGAAGCGAATGCGTTATTTTTTATTAGTTATTGGTTTATTTAACTATATTAGTATGATTAGTATAAGTAAAATAAACAGATGTATGCCGTGTATAATTTCATTTAAGTTGGCTTACATTGCTTACGACTGTTTATTCCAAAATTATCAATAGCTCAGAACACTGAAAATTTTGGCGACCACTGCCCTAAAGATATTTTCACTGTCATTACTTACCTAAATAGATAAATGTATCTTCTTAGAGGAATGCGATACATAATGACGGCGATGTCTCAGGTTAGAAGTTAAAAAAGTTTTGCAGTTGAATGCTGTTTCACATACAAATCGAGATGTTTCACACAATGATACACTCATTTTTTCAACAATGAAAATGCATGAAACCGTGACACGAGATGCGTGTAACAAACATTCCAATGAGCAGAATGATTTATAACTGAGATTTATTACACATAGCTTTCATTACCTCTAACAACATGTGAATAAAAACACAGTTTGCATATAGCAATTAATAATGTTGCTATGGTGACATTTGATATATCGAGCAGTGATAGAATCACCTACATGTGATAATTGCTTCACGCTTGATTGCCAGATTATTAAAGAGTTTTACCACTCGGTATTTTTTTTATTGATAAAACGTGTTTCGCTACGTTAACATCTTCAAGTGTAGATTAAAAAGTTATCACACTTAGGGTTATTATTGGTCTAGAGGAACAACGAAAACAGCTTAGCTTTTACAGTTTATAGAAAAGAAACAATCCTAATTCATCTACCTTAATTAATGCTTATAGGGGGATAGGCACATCATATTCAAATTTCCCTTTTCTAATGTGTTGGACAAGGTAAAGCTTCGACATCCTATTGGCAAAGCGGTCAGCATAGGCTTCTTCAGAAAATACTGTAAGATGGTTAGAGAGCTTCCTTAAGGGAAGGACATCTGTCTTCTAACTTGAAGGTTACATCAGGGGTTCCTCAGGGGTCTCATTGTGCCCCCCCCCCTCTTCGTTTTGTTTGTGAATGGGTACCCTGATGTTCTTATTCCTTCTAAAGAAACCAGGTTTGTTGACGACGCGGAAATTTACGAAGAATAATGACATGATAAGCCTTCAGCGGGTCCTTGATGCATTGTGACACTGGGCACAGCTTAATCATCTGTATTTAAACATAAATAAATGCTTTTACATAAGTTTCTACAAAATTATGAGTAGAATTTTGAGTGGCTATAAAATAAATAATGATATCCTCTCTTATAAGCGATCTAAGTATGCTTTTTAATGAAAGGCGTAACTTTACAATGTTCTTAAGGTTAGTATAAAAGGTATGTAGATATTTGGTTTTATTTGCTGAAATTGGGTTGATACTGCTCTTTGGTAAGATCTAATCAAGAATATGCCACAGTAGTATTGTCTCCTCAATACCAGTCCTAGAGCGGGTCCAGCATAAATTTTAATGTCTTGCAGCATTAAAGCTGAACTTATACATGACTGAATATCATAGAGCTGAAATGTTAGAACATTTGCATTTACCTGCAATGGAGCATAGAAGATTGGTCTTTGATGGTTGATACGTTTTCAAGAGGCTCACCGGTTGCGAAACTTTGCTAGCAATGATAAATTTTAATGTGCCCTATGGAACATTGTTGCGATTGAGTTTCATCCGACAAATTATGGTCCGCACCCTCCATTCCACAGAATGCTTGGTCTTATCAATTTGATTCAGTCTGATAACGACATTTTTATCTGTACACTCGCAGACTTTGAAAAGCAACTTTTAAGTTGTGATTTTGTGAGTTCTTGAGAAACTTGTACGTTTCAAATGTTATTTCCGTATGTTTTATATAATTTGATTTAGTCAAAATAGGCTTACCTGTAAATTTAGTAATTATAATAAAAGTTTATTTGTTTAGAGTGACAATAAGTAGCAAATAAACGGCAAAACCCACACAGGTGGAACCTTGTTCCTGGACCAACAAAGTAACAATATACAAATATTTTAAAATTAGTTACAAATGTATGTATATGTTCATAAATTCCATATTCTATTCTATTCACAATTATTATAAACATTTTTTGTACCCTTTTTTTTCTATTTTGATCACTTACCAGTAATTTTAATTTCTCTTTATTAATGATCGAGTACCGATTCCTAGGCCAAACCCTTTTCAATGATTTTCTTTTGATAAATTTCATAATTTATTGATCGATTGAGCGCGAAAAAACCTAATCCTGAAAGTATGATTTCACACGTGTTATATATTTCTTTCTTAGCGACTCAGTATTGTGTTGAAATATTTTGGGCAGTAATGTTACAATATTTTATTAATGACTATTTTAGGAATTTCCTCATAAAATATCGTTGGTATCTCGTAATGTTGGTTTTATAAGGTCCACACATTGGCACATTGATTGTCAACTGACTGTCATTTTCCTGTTGAGGTCATTGTTATTAGATTCTTTTCTTTTGTGTGAGTGGTGTCAAGCAAAACAAGTTCCGACTGACATCTTGGGGATTTGTGGATTAATCCCCCCCCCCTCCCCCGGGCTTTATTGAGCTAGGGCGTTTGATTTTATTTATCGTTTAATTAATTTATTAATTAATAAGCAAAAAAGGAAGGAGGAAATACACCACCATTTCCTTTTGTTAAAAAAAAGGGCGCGGCATTTTTTCTATCAAATAACTGATTGATTTTTCATCTGATTGTATTAAGTAGGTAATCTTAAGCTTACTTTTGGAGACATCCTGACGGGTTTTTTTTAATTTCATTGGGAATTTCTGTATGACATATAAGACCGAGATAGCTATATTTGCGCTGGAATTTTTATACTTGAATTGCCTGATGGTAACCGCAGTAAAAAAATAACTGTCTAACATCAAACACACCAGCTTCTTCAAAGAATGCTTCGGGAGGGTATCTGTAATTTTATTAAATATAATTATGAGCAACAAATTGTGGGCAGTATTATATATATTCCATATTGTAGTTGACTTTGGCCATATACGGTATATATAATTTTTAAATATTAATGTCGAACAACTGCTTATATATTTTAAATTTGCCAATTATGGATCTAATTTTTGTTGTCACATAGTCAATTTGTTCCATCGTAAGTCTGTATATATTTCGAGATGTTTAATAGCTTTGTTAAACTACATAGTTCTACAGTGTGTGTCAACTTTAAGCCGTAATGTTTCATATTTGAGCAAGGAATCATTGTAACTAGTGAAGTTTTGAAACCAACGCTTAACAATAAACTTTCATAAATAAATAAATGGTATAGCAATTTGTTGAGGTATAACTGATCTGTTATGCTTGTATCATCGTAAACAGTTACATATAAGCGCATCAACATTTCATCATAATTTCCCATGCATTGTTATCAGATGAATGATGTAGCATTGGTGCTCGTAGCACCAGAGAGAGCTCTTGTTGCGGTCAACTACACAATAAAAATAATTTTATATTGCTTTTTGTCATGCATCGTTTACCTTATACGTGTAATTAAACACGCCTTTATTTCCCTTTTTTTTCAGCTCCATTTCAATTATCGTTGTACGTTTCTTCCCTAATGGTTTGCGTTTCTATTTCGCGGCAAAATTACATCGGCGTTCGGTTCAGAAACAGCTAATTTGACATACACATATAATTACTAATATGAATTATTATTTGATCTGAGTGTAACTCAGTAGCAAAATAGCAAAAACATTATTCGCGAAGCTTTTGTTATTTTTGCTGTACAGGCAGTTGTAATGTGAAACCAATCTCCCTGCTCCAGCTAGATCTTCGGCAATCACTATAATATTTTAATGATTTCATCTCCTATCAAACATCAATATCTGCGTACTACAAGGATCCGACGCCATATTCGATACGCCATATCGAATTCCTGTTGTTTGACTGCAGATTTGAAATCCACCACAAAAACAGTTCTGTACCAAATTTCGTGAGGATGCTACAGAAGTTGTATTTCTTGCCAGCTTTTTCTGAGTCTTAGACCACTGTGCATTGGTGCGAAAGGGACCAGAGACTGTCCGTTAGAGAAGAGTCATCGATCAGAGGAGGCCTTGTGGAGAAAAGTACTTCTTAGCCCTAAACAAATAGCCCAAAATTTTCCCAGTAGCTGCCGGTATTGGCGCGATGTGCTCGTACCAGCTGAAAGCCTTGGTGATCTGCACTCCGGTCAGCCGAAATGAACGACTTTTTGATAGAACTCGGCCATCCATCGAAACCGGATGAGTGCTGGCTGCTCTTATTGTTAGTCAAGGTTAGTCAGTACTGTGTTTTGGATGCATTATGGCTCCTCTTCACAATCGGCGATTACAAACGATTATGCGCGAGCACGATCGTGTAGAGGGCATACTCGGCTGTACTCGTCCATCATCGGCTGTACTCGCCGATCATCGTCTATGATCGCCGTCGACCCGTGAATTGTCGGTGTTTCGGAGACGGATCAAAAGGAATCGCCGGGTCATGTTGATGCTTGCACGATGATCGTGCCTATTATGATTGATCAGACGATCAACGATCATCGCCGATAGTGAAGTGCAGGCATTAAACTGTAGAATTTGTGTCCCCCAGACCTCTGGTCAGAGAGGAAGTCGCTATTGTTCTTCTCTTCAGGTTACCTGGAGTGGAGAATTCGTGAACGTTTTCTTTATTGGTTTGGGGTAGTTTGGGAAGTCGATGTCGAATTTGGTTATCTTCATCTCATCTGAGCCATAACAAAGATTAGACTAAACGAATGCTTCCTCAGTTAGCTATTGTCCATATAAAACTAAACGAAGTTCGAGGTGCGTAAAACAAAAACAAGAATCATTAACTATTTATAGTATCACTTTTACGGAGCAGGCAAGACTACTTTGCGTGGAAATAGTAATGATCCAATTAAAGAAAAATACTAGTACCGTATCACCATACCCATTTTTCATACAGGATAAATTACTGTTTAAATTACGCAGGTTACGACAGCAGCGATACGTCAATTATCATCCTGCAAATTAATATTCGCAAAGTTGACATCCTTTTAATGTTTGATGCGGGTCACTTTGCTGAATTGTTATTTCAACTGTCGTCCCAGATGGCCTTAGACAGACGATAATCCAGTGGAAGTAATGCTCAAAAATGGTTTTTAACACGTTTTTATTAACTTGAACAACGGAATCTTTCAGCCTAATTTTCAGCAATTTCAAAAAGTCTGATTAACTTGAAAATTTACGCAGGGGTCAAAGGTCGATGACAATATCTTGGAAGAAATATCGAATTTGAAGGTTTTTAAATAATTACCTTGTAAATTTGGAAAATAATTTGAAGATTTGGAAATTTTGAAAAAGTTGTAAATTTTGACAAAACGTTTTATAATTTCGAAATTTGAAAAAACGAAAGTAAATTTAGGGTTTTTGTCAAACATAAAATATACCAAATATCGAAGCTCTTGATTATAAGTACTTTTGTTGTCGTTTTAGTGACTAAAAATTCAGATAATATTATAAATAAAAAAAACACGCTTTTATAGCAAATCGAACTTATGTCGCTGAAACTGAATTCGGTCCCATTCAGTTCGGCAATGCTCTGTTTTGTGATACTGCAAGAATTCCATCTTTCTACACAAACATTGACAACCTTCGGCCTTCTGTCAAAGGGTTCATCTCACTCATTATTCCAGGTCCGCCATTTTGTGCAATCATCAAGTGGCTTCACGATGTAATGCTTTCATGTTCTAAAAAATGTTTAATCTGTTTTTAACTTGTTCTTGTCACACAGTTGTGTGTATTTTATATAATTTTGACCATTGTACCATCTATCCAGCTTTTATCATGTTACTGGGTGTTTCCCTCATCCTGAACGTAAACAACAATCAGCAACATCCTCACATACCACTGTAAGTTAAGTCAATTTAAATTCATTTTACACTATTGTTGCTACTGTTATCAATGTAATTGCAGCTCCTGATGATGATGGCAAAGTCCATTGAAAGCTAGAGAGAATTAAAAAAGTATAAAGAGTCCTCTTTGCTTAAATTTTGTCGAAGTACCCAACAAAAGGCGGAAGCTTTAATTTTTCACCTATATATATATACCTGGATATACAGAATATCGTTCCCATGTAGCCATAGATAAAAAAATCGATTTTCTGGACCCTAGAGTCGCAAATGTCGTATATTTGTATTTTGTCATTAAATAATGCAATGTAAATGATACACGGAATCAGATACATATTCGGTTCTAACGACCCAAAATATTTACTATAAAGGGCCAAAAATGGGTCAGTCTGCAACGTGAGCTCAACTTTCCTTACAACTCGTTTTTTGTATCTCTGAAGCCGAATCCGTTGAGTCTAGAAATTCTCCGTTTTCAAGATACTGACAAGAATTTTACTAATAAAAAACGCGACTAATACAAACATTCAAAAATGTTTGCGCGTCGACGGTCTGGATTGAAGCTTGTTTTTTAGGTAAATCGGCTGCGTAAATTCCTAATTCGATATCAATTTAGTGCTAAGATTCATGGGTGGCGAAGGGTAGCTAATATTTTGCCAATGTTTCACCCCTAATTCAGCATCCTCTGAAGTTTCTTTACTATGATAATGAAATTTAACTCCGCAACATAACAGAGCATCGTCGCATATATGGCCACCGATAAAAAAAGTTGATTTTTAGTATTCTAACGTCGCAAATATCGCACCCAAACCGAATCCAGGGCAAGAATTCTGATAAATCAAAAATACGACTAATGAAAAGTATCCAAAAATACTTGCGCGTCTATGGTCGAAAATCAAAAGTTCGACAATTTTGACCTGAAAAACAAGGTTAAAATTGGTTTAAAATAAAGTAGTTTTAACATACACTTCATAGTAACTTTGATTTAGCTACTTGGCGACCTCAAAAATCATCATTTTTTATCGACTTTTTAAGCATTAAATATACTCGCACTGTAACCCAGATCAGATTTGTTTAAACAACTTTTTTTAAATAGAATACATTTTTTGTTGATCATTCCGAACAAAAAAAGCTTCCATTAACTATTTATATATCTAAAGTCCCGAAACTGGATATATATAATGAAAAACTCGGTTAAAAGTTATGTTTGAGGTCTCCAAGTATCTAAATCATAGTTCAAACTTTGCCTTTAGAAGAGACCTCTAAGAGTATTTTGGTCTTGGTCTTTGCAAATTGTACGTACGTGCGAATTTATATGCACGACGATAAGAATAGAGTGACTAATTTTATTTTTTATTTTTATTTATTTAACACGGCGCTACCTACCATGATGGCATACTGTATGCCGCATTCTGGAGAATCTCACACTTCGGGCATAAAAGCCCGACCGGACAGGGCTGTCGAGCTTCACCATCTGCGAGCTGCTATAAAAGCTTTTTCCTGCCGAAAAAATTTTATAGCATGCATGGGGCAATAAGGTAAATAGTTTTTCCTAATATGCCTGGCCTATAATGAGTCACACCATGCATCGCGGTGCATGTTGAAGAGCTACCCGGGAGGTGACACTTTTGCGTGCAATTGCACCAACCACCAGACCGGATAATGCTCTTAAGCGTGTAAAAAAATTCACTCTACACGCCATATAAAACGCTATAAAACTAAAATATATCATCTTATAAGCCACGCATCATTTAATCATCCGACTATCCCTTTAATTATACAAAAAGCAATTATGTGTATACACAACGGATTGGGAGGATGTTAATTCTGCAACAAATTAGATATTTAAGTGATAAGGTGATTCGCAAAAATAATTAAATATAACAAAGCACAGGAACACAGCATTTTCTTCAAAATGGGGTTTGCCAAAAATTGTTTGGAGAAACTTCAAAGTTAGGAATTATCTCTGAAAAATTCTTTAAACTAGACGAAAACTCACCGACGGAAAGCCCCAAAGGTTTTCTCACTCTAAATATACTAAGTGACATATAAATCCGAACACCCAGTTTAAATGGTTTTATTTTAATAAAATTTTGTATAAGTACTTAATGAAGCATAATAAGTAAATGATAAAAATTTCAAAATGATTGCACTGCTTTAAAGCCCTTTGACTTTTAATAATGTGTGGATGCACCCTGATGTGCTACGCATTCTCCAACGCGCCTAGGCATGCTTCTGATCAGGTGGTCAATGTCCTCCTGTGGTATCTCATTCCAGGCAACCGCCAACTCCTCTCGAAGTGCTTCTAGAGTCTGAGGAGGACATTGCAAATTGAGCAATCTCCTACCCATCATATCTCACACGTGCTCAATTGGGGATAAGTCGGGAGATCTTGGTGGCCATGGTAACAATGTGACATCATTATGTTGAAAGAAGTCTATTGTGACTCTTGCAATATGTGGTCGGGCATTATCTTGTTGGAAAGTTGGATCTGCAAGGGTGTCAAGATAGGGTAAAAGTTGGGGTTCTAGAACTTCGTGGATATAACGCTGCGCGTTCATGTTACCTCTGATGAAGATTAAAGGTGTCCTGGAACCATAAGCTATAGCACCCCAAACCATAACTCCAACAGTGTGATGAACATGTCTTTCAACAAAAAACTGTGGATTCCTCCTTTCACCACGTCGCCTTCTAACCCTGGCACGACCATCGTGAGACTCGTCACTAAAGACAATACTGTTCCATTCCTGATCCCAGAGTGACCGTTGTCTGCACCACTCAAGGCCATTACGTCGGTGTTCTCGAATTAAAGGGAGGACCCAGTGTGGCCGGTATGAAAACAAGCCAAAACTTCTCATCCGTCGGTAAACAGTTCGCATGCCAGTAGGTCTTCCGTGTTCTGCAAACCATTCATTTGCAATGGACCTGGTAGTGGAGAAACGGTGGTCCCTTAAGGCCAATAATCTTAGGCGGCTATTAGCGCACTGATTATTTCCGAAAAATATTTCGATAATTTCATCTCTTTCTGCTGTGCAATATACCATGGTTAATTTATGTAATAAAGCGTTACAAGTTATTTTAGCAACAAAGTTTGGTCAAATCAGTCGCAAAGTATGTACTAAATTCCTATCTAAAATAAGTACGAGATATTTCCTTATCTTTCTTCAATAAATAACTTTTTTGTCACAAAAAACGCTCCAACAGCTATTTTCAACAACAAAATGATAAACAAACCATGGGCGTAGTGAAAAAAAAGCATTTACTTATTAAGTAAATTCTTTTAGTCAAATTTCTTCTGAAAGTAGTACAAACTAATCTGATGGGTACATAAAGTCTACTTTAAGCTTTAAATTAATAAATCTTCAAAAATACTGAACTGAAGCTTTTGTGTTTTACATCATTATAAAGGGAATTGAAAGACCTTTAAAATAAGGTATCACTCGACCCCCCTTTCCATTTAAGATTTTAGGGTTGGTGTCACCCCGCCCAGGGTTGTGATTGTGTCAACATGATTTTTTGCCAAACTTGTGTCCCCCTCGAAAATAAAATCGACGGGTTTGAGGGTTTTTCCAAAAAATGAGCTGGCAGTAAATGCGTCTGTTTCGTTTTCGATGCGCCACCCTGTATGAATAAAGTTGGAATAGACATAATTTTGAGGTTTTTAAAGAATCGTAATATCCTAAACTGATCATAATTCTATTGGCTTTCTTCCGAATAATGAATAGTTTATTGATCTTACTAGAATTACCCCGTTGTCTGTCTCTGAAACCCAGTAGACGCTCTTGCTGAAATTTCATAATCTTCTGGATCACAGGAAGAAGTAAAATGTTTAAGCCGGAATTTTGTATGATCCGAAAACATTTCGGCAATTGTATACTTGTCGAAACTGTCTTAATTTTATGATAATGTATCCGCTGCCTTTTTGAGCCGACACTGTTTAGACACACTTTTTTATGGTGTATTTTCGATCGAGTTAGTCTGTAAGTCGATCAGACTCTAAATTGTTATGGCATTTTTGGCCCGATAGGGGCTTAATACAGGAAATACTCTGCTACCGCACTTCGATACCATCAAATTAAAGTATATTAATTAAGCGTAATTTCAGGTAATTACAGGGCAATGAAGGCGATGAAGACAAACTCACGTACCACAATGCTTTTTTTATAAGATAAGAAAATGAGAGCAAGTTTCGCGGGTTAAGGCGGCTCCGACGCAGTGAGTTTCAGGCCATTTACAAGGGTTTAGCTGCTTCGGAATTGACGCTCCATTTTTCTATATATTTGAATAAAATTTATACAGTATGTTCAGAAGACAATTGTCCAGGGTGCTATAGAGCCACTTTTCTAAAAAAAAATTTTTTTCAGGAGTTATGGTGTGTGGAAGTGCAGATAATTGTTGTTCGACTTCTCGATTTTTTTAAAAATAACCCAGAGGAAAAAACGAAAAAGTGGCTCTATAGCACCCTGTGGAGTCTTGTTTTTAGTGCACTGTGAAAATTTCATTGAAAAATATTCAAAAATGAAGCGTCAATTTTGAAGCGCGAAAACCTCTGCAAATAGGCTTTTACACGAATTTTATCCACTATCTCGTGCTGCCAGTCGAAGCAACGCGGCGGTGTGTACGGACTAAGAAAGGACGTATTCAGATAATTTGTTGTCCCAAGTTAAACAGTAGCAGTTTTGACGTCGGTCGTTCGAGATAAACATCGGACCAGTAAGTGACATTTTTAATAGACTTCAATGAAAGAGGGGACATTTTTAATCGATTTTGATCATTTCTTTTTATACAATAGGCCATGCTTCAGAGGTGATACCACAAAAAGTCATTTTTGTTCAATCACCCCAATATGGATATCAAATGGAAGCACTTGTACAAAACAGTAATACGTAAAACAGTTTCAAATCAAGATGGCGGCCGTCACAAAATGGCGGATAACATACTTGCTAATATCTCAAATAAGAGCCGTCGCCTTGTAGAATACAGTGCTTCACTAAAAATTTGATTCCAAGATTGCCGCCGTTTCGAAATTGCGAGTTACATATTTTTGTACAAAACCCCCAATGAAAAGACTTGACATGTGTGGTAAAATACAGAACTTTGTGATCAAAAGTTTCCAGGTGGTTCCAGGGTCATTGGAGGCGGTAATCTTTTTAGTTAAAAATAATAATTATAGTTAACGCATTTAACACAAATAAAATGTCACTTGCTGTTTAGCTTTAACCTTATGAAGTATCGTAAAATAAACTTAACACGATAAGCGTCATGAGATATAATACGTGTGTCGCACCTCATTTGGCGCTTTGGGCCTCGTGACACACATGATATGTCTCACTGCTGGCAGTTATATTTGGCCGCGTAACGTAAGATGTGTGCCATGCTGATGTGATTTTCTTACGGGAACCAAGAGTCCGTGGCCTGAGGGACCAAATTATTCTGAATTGGAAATGAAAACATTAAAAAACACGTTGTTTATAGAGTTTTACAAAAAGAGGATATTCTACAAATCTAAAACAAAAAGCAAATCTTATAAAATAATCAGACATTCTCATTCAAAAATGAACAAAGTAATTTCACAGTTCCGCTTCGTAATGCGACATCACTAAATTTGGTATTCAATAATTTATAAACAGTAAAGCAATTTGGACAAGATGACGTACAATACCAACAACGCTTCAATAATTAATGATACGAAACAGTGCTCAACGCGCGACATGATGCAAGTCTTGACTTGCAAAAAACGCGACGCGACTTATGTGCCACGCGACCAGACTGGTCTGTGGGCCACGCGCCATACAACTAGTACCTCAGAAAAAAAAATCAAAAAAGGGAAAAAATCATAGGATTTGAGAAAAAAGTCAAGTCAAAATATTAAACCGAAACTTAAAACAAGCTAATTTGACAATAATAACAGTTTGGCCCAGTGGACTGGATTTTCAGATTCTACTGTGGCGCTTAACGTGTCAATGTGACATTTCAATATTCGCCATCTAACAGACTAGATAAAGCTAGCCGATGCTACGTGCTATTGAGCCTGACGATTGACTTTTATTTAAATAAACTATATATACATAATATACAATAAATAGTGAACATCTGCTAATAGTACCAAAATGGAAGAGATTGGCATAACATCTCGCACATCGCTGCTAAAGCGAGATCTGCACACCGCATATGCCGACACGAAGGGGTTAGTAACGGCGTACAATGTAATATGCTAATCTCTTCCATTTTGGTACCCGAGTACAGCAAAAATAGCCAATTTTCAAGAACTCTTTTTCTTGTTCAAACGGTTCTCTTGTGCCTTCAAGATCACATCGGGATCGCGGATTGGCATATTTCTGCTTTTCCTGGGATCGACCAGTTCTGGGAGCAAGCAGTTCATGTAGAAGAATTTCAATTTCTCTTCCATTTCATTTTTCCAGAAAACGTCATTCTTTTGAATGACGTCTATTTTCAAACCATACTGGGTCCAAACACCAAGCACACAGTACTCTCTTTGTAGCTGCCCTTGAATTTGGTAATACCACTTATGTTTTTTATTTATTTCATCGTTTATCCAAAACGTAATTTTTTTGTTCAGAATGCCCTCTTCAGGGGTCATTTCTCTAGCCGACCATGGACATTTAATTTCTAGCAGACCTTTTTCGCCCATCAAACCATCTGGCGATGCTGCCAGAAATGGATGGGCCCTATCAATAAACAACCCGCAAGATTGTATAGTACTTCTGATTGCAAATATGATTTCTCTATTTCTGCTTTTGCCATGCTTTCATGCTTTTTTCCATAGTCACATGCATTGCTAAAGAATTCGGTTGGGTATACTATGGCGTTTACTAGAGCTCTGCAACTTGTTGTATCTCTTCTTCTACAAACCTCACCAAACCGAGACGCAGTCAACCTCATTCTTCGATGAAGACGCCACAAATTGCAATCCTGAGATTTTGTGGCTTGCTCGATCTGGGAAATTTCGGAGTCGGTTTTTGCAAGTTTTTTCAAGAATTCTACCTTGGCAGCCTCTATATCTTCGTTGCTCATGTCAGGCTTCTCACAGAATTCCCCATAGGATGCGTTCTCTTTAGTATCAATATCTCTGATTTTAATTTTCCTTGGTTTCAGCTTCCTTTTTAGATTTTTGTGCGCTCTCCTTTCTTCAACTTTAGCAATCAAAGAGGTTGGACTGAAACTAGGGAGTGGCCGCTTTTGGATCACACAAACAGGCCGCTGTATATTGTGGCTCACTACGGCTGCAGCACATCTTCCTTGGTAGGATCTCTTCTTGCAATGATTAATCCGTTTACCCCCAATGAATTTAGCTATGATTGAGTTAAACTGCTCTACAATATTATTATCGACGTCATGAAGTAAACTTACTGCATTTTTAATCAGAATTGCCAGAAATGATATCAGCCTCTGGTGCAAATCTAAAAAAAAGGGTATACACACCTGAATTTGAAGATCCATGTCATCTGTCTCTGTTAGAGAATGCATATGCGAAACCTTGCTGTCATTTTTAAGCTAAAATAACATATTTTTTTTTTTTTTTTATATCGAAACAGCCGCGTAGGCAGAAGCCTAAATGCCGGAACACCGCGGCTGCTATGATGATCCCAAAGAAATTTTGTTAATACGATTTTTGAACTGCCCAAGGTTAGTAGAACTGGGAAAAGCTTCCTCCCGTAGTTTGTTCCACAATCTAGACACCCTCGGGACAAGGCAGCGGTCGTATCGGCCAGTTCTGGATGTACGAAGTTTGACACGGTTAGGATGGGATAACGAAGTCAGGCGGGTCTGTCTGGCAGGCACATCGCGCGGCGGCATCATGGAAGAGAGCTCTGAGGAGCAAAGCCCGTTGGTGTAGCGATAGAAAAGAGCTAGATCGCCGACGGCCCGCCGGTGCGAAAGAGTCCCGAGACTGTCTGTTAGAGAAGAGTCATCGATCAGTCGGACCGCCCTCCTCTGGACAGCATCGAGCATGGACAATGTAGTCGGGGCGGCAGCACCCCAAATGTGTGAGCAATACTCGAGGGTAGGCCTTATCTGGGCCTTGTATAGAGTGAGAAGGTCATGCGGAGAAAAGTACTTCTTAGCCCTAAACAAATAGCCTAGCTTTTTCCCAGCAGCTGCAGCTATTGAAGAGATGTGTTCGTGCCAGATCAGGTCCTCGGTGATCTGGACTCCGACCAGCCGAAATGAATGGCTCTTTGGTAGAACTCGACCGTCCATCGAAACTGTATGAGCGCTAGGATAAAATATAGTTATAATAGTAACTACGTATAGTCTAATTTATTGGCAAAATGAATGTTAAAATTCATAATTGTTTTGGTACCTACCTTTCTATCTGGAAAACGTTTTTTTTTTCCTGTGCGTATTTAAATGCGGCTTCTTCGAGACGCCACGTTTATTTCTCTTATTGTTCGTTTTTGATACCTTGATAAGAAAGACACTCAACAATAACAACACAACAATAACAACACGATAATACAACAATACAATAATGGTAATAAGAGTAATAAGGGCTGGGTATACTATGCGCCAAAATAGGGAAACAGTCGTACGCTAGATCGTATATCCAAATCAAATCCGACTCTGTGCAATATGCAAATTCAACCAGGCAAGCGAACAGCACACCTCTGCGTATTACTATCCTTTTCTAACGTAGAGCGCTTGCCTTGTCACAACGCCGTCCTACTAGCGTTTCCCTATCACCCCCCCGATTCCCCTCAGAAACTCTGCTTGACTGTGAGAGCGCCGTTAAGGGAAATTTGATTGTTTAGGTATAAATCGATTCTGCAGCTTTGAGTTGAAGGACGCTGTAACGCAATTAGAGTCTTTCGTGATGGTGATCATAAGAAACGCATCTTTAAGAGCTATTTACTTTATTAGGGACATATTAGTCAAAGGAAGGTGCTGTCAAGTTGCCATAAAATATTTAGAAACTAGTTTGTTTATGCTGAACCGAATGAAGTAATATGAAATGAAATGAAATGAAATGAAATGAAATGTTTATTATTCTTAGCCCTAAAGCTACTTCCTATAGTTTATAATAGTGTCTTACTCCAGTAATAAACAAAAAAACAGTAATTCTAGATTCCCTTAAAATCATAGTAACTGCAACCACAGTAAATGCAACAATAGCAAATGCGAGATAATGACATACAGTTATCTTAACACAGAAAGTACATATATTATGCCATTTTATCTAAATACAATTGCTTAACCTTACGAATAACTATATTTACAGACGTCGCTTCTCTAATTTCTGTAGGTAATGCATTAAAAAGTCTCAAACCATCACTAAAAAGACATTTTTGCATATGGGATGTTCTAGCGAATTCTATGTCAAAAGTGTTACGTGACCTGATATTATATGCATGCCTCTCGCACCTCGGTATTAGATATTCCTGCAAGTATTCAGGCAATAAATGATTTTTTGTTTTAAAAATAAATAAGACATTTGACATTTCAACCTTTTGCTGTATTGAAAGCCATCCGAGGGTTTTTAACATTAAATTAATAGGCGTATAACGTGTACAAAATAATATAGTGCGCATAGCCTTATTTTGTAGTAACTGGAGCCTTTGAATATCAGTTTTTTTGCATGATAGCAACAATGAAAAACAATAATTAAAATGTGGATATATGATGGTATTATATACAAGAAGACGACTCCAGTGACTAAGACTTTCAGATATTCGCCTAAAAAATCCTATTTTTTTCCCAATTTTTTTACTAACATAATCAACATGCAATGAAAAATTTAGCTGAGGATCTAAAACTACGTCCAAATACTTCATACTAGATGCACTTTCAATTTGAATATTATCTATCTCAATACAAAATTTCTTTTCTAAAAATGTATTACAGTTCTGCTTTGTCCCAAAAACCATGTATTTTGTTTTTTCTACATTCAACTTAAGCCTATTCACACATAACCAGTTATACAGAATTTCCAGTATTGAGTTCATACTATCTACAACTTGTCTAAAATCCTTACCGTACACATAAAGCAATGTATCGTCTGCAAATAAGCTCAGAAATGTATTTACTAAAACCCTGTTCAAGTCATTTATATAAAGTAGGAACAAAAGCGGGCCCAACACACTACCCTGAGGTACCCCAATTTCACTATCAATTGAATTTGACGCCACGTTATTAATCTTCGTCACATGACAACGGTCTTTCAAGTAGTTCATAAACCATTTTAGTGCACTGTCTGTAATCCCATAGGTCTGCAATTTCTGGATCAGTCTTTTCCTATCAATAGTCTCAAATGCACGTTGAAGGTCGATGAATACACTTAACACAATATTCCCGTCATGAATGTATGAACGCCATTTCGAACACACATACTGCAGCGCCGACTCGCACGAGTGTTTTTCCCGAAATCCCGACTGTCCCTTAAACAACAGTTTTCTTGCCTCCAGAAACTCCCGTAACTGCGCACAAACCTCGGTTTCCAAGATTTTGTCTATCACTGGTAACAAGTTAATGGGTCGATATTGAGCTGGTTTATTTGGTGAGGACACTTTTGGAATAGGCACTATAACACTAGTTTTTATTGCTTTTGGAACTTTTCCTGTTGTAAGGGATGCATTGATCAAGTGAAGTAAAGGGTATCCGAGTACACAAAAAGCCGTTTTCAAAAACTTAACAGTACAAATATCATCCGCTGTTGACCTGTTTTTAAGTTCCATTACCCTTTTTCTAAGTTGATCAATGCTTATAGTGTTGAAGCTTGACAGACCATCACTTAACTGTGGCAATTCTTGAAATGTCGGTGCAACTTTTGGTATTTTGTCGGCTATTTCCTTTATGCTTTTTGCATAAAAATTGTTAAAATTGTCTTGAACAGATCCAGCATCTTCCTCAAATTCAATATTATCATATGACAGAACATTCTTGTTTTTGCTGCCTACAACTTGCTTTAAAGTTTGCCACATTTTTTTGCTATCCCCCTTGCATTGGTCAATAGTAATTTCATAATATTTTTTCTTTTCGTTTCGAATAACACGAGCGTAAATGTTCCTTTTTTTCTTATACAGATTCCAGTCTGAATTTAATTTGGTTATTTTAAACTTTTTATAAGCTTCGTCCCTGTCTCTTCGGGCTTGGATTACGAACCTATTTATCCACGGTTGTTTGCGGGTTTGAGTGTTTTCAAGAGGTACAACTTTATTTACAGTTTCTGTAATATTTTTCATAAACTTTTCATATAATAGGTCCACATCTGTTGTTGAATAATCCCAATCTTTTCCGTAGAGTTCAGCTATAATAGTGTTAATATTTTCCTTATTAAATTTTCGTTTATATTTCATTTCCTCTGTTTTAATCTCATGTTGCACATCCAATACGCAGCCTATAATTCGATGATCTGAAATTTGTGGAAAATCATCCGTGATTTCTTCAAGCAAGTAATTGTAATTGTAATTGTTAAATCAATCAGGGTGGCTGACGTATTTGTCACTCTAGTGAACTCTTGAACTATTTGTGTAAATCCTGCATATAGTTGCATATTCCGTATCTCATTTTCCGCTTGCATTTTGGTCATCTCATTTGCCAAGATAAAGTAAAACTGTCAGATCTAATGACTAATTAAGCGCTTCAGAATTCTATTCATTCTGAATCCACCGATAAACATGAAACGAACCATCACAATGTTGGGTACATTTTTTGTTATTGCTCTGATCCGTGACGTGCATATTTTCCAACACGCAACGTACACATTGCATGGAAAACGTATCTGCAAGCCTGCACATTAATCATAAATGATATACAAATATTTATAAAAAACGAAAGGATCATGCGGAGAAAGGTATATGTTTATCAAATAGAAAAATAATGGGCAAAATCCGCAAAAAGGAGGAACGTGGATTCGAGCAGAAAGTAGGATAGGTAGACCGAGCAATACGTATTTCTGCTTGCGGCTTCATCAGGCCCGAAATTACACACACATGCCCATACATCAAACGAAGATGGAGAGGAACAGAAGACACGAAGTCCAACAAGGGCCATCCTACGCTTTTAGTAGTATAATAACCTAAATACCTGGATTAGATGAAAATTCGAGGTCTTCTGGACATTTTACTACAAAAGTTTAGGTAGGCTCTTGATGGTGACTTCGTGTAGATCCAGTAAATAATTAATTTACTTACTGTTAACAGGAAGATGTCCCGCACTCTACTGTACGATATGACATCCGGATGTCAACGTGGTCGTGTAGTCGTCCTACCGTCCAGTAGAGTGAGCTACATCTTCCTGTTAACAGTAAGTAAGTAAATTTATTATTCACTCGATGTTTGCTAAAGGATAAGCATTCTGCAATTTTATTTATGTTTCCAAAGAATTTATTAAGTAGAATTTTGCCCAACGACAGTGAGACACTATTATTTTCAATAAAATTCTCAGTAATGGCGTCATGTCAATCTATATTACCAGGTTTGTTCCACATTTCGAGTAGGCCAAAAATTCTTGATGATTGATGGAATTTGCGAAAACCTTTCTGTCCGGGCCCAAATGGAAAATAGGTTTTTGTAGCTGAATCATGTGATATATGAAGTTTTTTATGGTATATGTAAGTACAATTTATTTTACAATTTAAATTAAAAAAAGCTTCAAGAATACATGAGCTTGTATAGTCTTGCTACCCTGAATAACCAAGATTGCAACAGAAATCTGAGCAAAGATACTAGCATCAGATGTAGAACCAGCAAGTAACGGTATATGAATTGTGAAAATTCTGTATACCTTCGTAAAGGGTAAATGTCTGAATCTTGTCGTCACAAATCCTAAATTACGTGTCTGCATAAACAAATCTAAAATTCACATAGTAGTACAGAAGCATACTAAAAACACTCAGAAGTATAAATATAGAGTACATAAAATATGAATATCTGAAATATGATAATATAGGGATATTTCGAGTAAGGTCAAACTATGTTGTTTAAACAATAAAAATTTTGCGTAAAGGTTAAGCAGAGAAACAAGAGTACTACAATTTACTACAAAAGAATTTACTACAAAAGAATAGACACCTAAGCTATAAGTTTGTGTGTGTCATACAATATACAAATTCAATGCATGGCTAATGGTTATAAGGTATATTATGAGCAAATGTATATAACAAAAAATAAATAAAAAAAACATTAGATGGAAACAAAATTACTGAGTTGAGTCAAGCTACCGTCGATGCAAGCATGTCAAAGTTATTTAAGATGAACTTCTTCATTCTTTTTTTGAAACTATACTTTGAGAGGATTTTATATTCTAGGGGTAATTTATTATACAACCTAATACCATCAAACTTTATGCATTTTTGGCAAACAGATTTATTCACTCTGCTATAGGTGTAACTTATATTTATTTTAGTTCTTGTTTCATAAGCGTGGCTGGTTGGAACATTGTTTCGGGAGTGAACAAATTTTAGAGCAGCAAAAATACATAAACCTCTAACATTCAAAAGATCATTTTCAATGTAAAAAACTCTGCAACTTGACCTACATGGGATACGAAAAATAGTCCTGACAATATAATTTTGCGTGGTTTGTAGTATTTTTAAAGTACTAGTGTATGCGGCTCCCCAAATACTTATCCCGTAAGTTAGTAGAGACCCCACAAACGAGTTATATATTGAGAGAAGACTCTTTCTGCTTAAAATATTCGTAAGAATGAAAAACTTATGAATAATTCTCCTTAATTTCGATGCCAAAAGCTCTGCATGACTCTGCCATTTTAAATTACTGTCAATAGTGATTCCTAAGTATCTAATAACTTCAACTCTTTCGACAGTGTCAGCACTATCATTTATAATTAATGTTCGGTGGTGTAATGGCATGCCTGCTTTGGTTGGAGAAAACGTTACATACTTAGTTTTAGAGATATGAAGTTTAAGTAAATTGTTATCCAACCAGCATTTGACTTTATTTAATGACAACTCGGCATTCCGTATTGCGTCATCCCATGAATGACCAGTGCAAACTAAAACAGTATCGTCTACATATGATATCATTTTACAGTTGAAATTACATCGAAGTAGTTCATTTATGTATATGAGGAAAAGTGTTGGTCCCAAAACCGTCCCCTGAGGCACACCTATTTTGATCTTTTGAATGTTGCTTAAATCTGACCCTACCTTAACTTGTTGTAATCGATCAGCCAAATAGTTCTCAAATAAGTTCAGAACTCCGCTACGCACTCCAACACTTTCTAGTTTCTTTAATAAAATTATATGAGATACTGAATCGAAAGCCTTTTGAAGATCTAGGAAAACTGCAACAGTCTTACTATATTTCCATCTTGAAAATTTTCAAGCACTTGTCCTGTAAGTTCTTGTAGAGATTGCTCTGTATTGCAATTTTTGCGGAACCCAAATTGACAGTTCGATATTATGTCATATTTCTCAAGAAAAGAACAAAGTCTGTTATTTAAACACTTCTCAAGTGTTTCGTGATTTAATATCGACGATCTCAGATCAATACCTCGTAAGTCCGAACAATGCTGAATTTCTAATTTTGTTTTGTTTTGATTCCTGTATGCATAGATCGACATTTTCGGACTTACGAAGTATTGATTTGAGATCGTCGAAGTTTCCGGAATAAGAACCATCGATATGGATTTTCTGAGAGCAGTCCTGAAGGCATACAGGAATAAAAACAGAACAAAATCGGAAAATCGACATTTTCGGTATTGATTTAAGATCGTCGATGTATGAATTAGAAGCCAATCCTACACAAATCGTACAAGTCTTGTTTTTCGCTAGTTTGAGAGACATTTTACAAGTAATCGACCAAAAATTCATTAGATCCATTACTTCAAAGATGCCTTCTTATTGGTCCGCAAATTGCAGAGGCGCAAATTTTGATTCTCTTGGTCGATAGTAAAATCGGGTCTTAGTGATACAGAGTTGTTCAGAAGTATAAAAAAAACAAATTTCCAATGGGCGTCTTCTAGGGGCATGGAGGGCAGTTTTTTAGGATTCCTGGGGACTCAAAAGGCTGGCCTTATATTTTGGAGGGATGTAAATTAAGTGATGAGACTGATTTTTTTTTTAAATTTTGGTTCATTCAACTATAGTCAACGCCAAACAAAGTGGCGTGCACGTCATCAAGGTGGGTGTGTTGAAAAATTTACATTGTTGCCAAACTTTTTGTAAAATAATAAAATTTATTATTTACATATCTAGGTTTATAAGCAATATTAACCTCAAATGAGAACAAAAATAATAGTATAATAAAATTATAGATCTGTACTTGCATAATCATTAAGTATGACAATTATTGATCAGATGACACTATGAAACTACCATATTTAATTGATAGCTTAAAGGTACTGAATAAAAATCCAAATGGGGTCCTCCAAATTTTATGCATGGTATTTATTTTACAGAATTCATGCAGAAAAATGCATTCTAAAATTAGGTAAGCTACTGGTGTAAGCTTTTTCTGTACAATAAAGTTAGTCGGAGTTTCTTTCTTCAGCACTGTCTGAATCTGAATCTTCATCACTCTCAAAGTTGATTATTAAAGGTTCGATGTCTGGTCGATCAAAAATTCGTTCTCTTTCATACCATTTAAAAATTTCTTGCTCAGTATGTCGAACACTATTTTTCCACATGTCTGGGGTAACCGTTTGTAGAGCCTCGTTCCACATATCCAAACAGTCTTTTTCACTGTTACCATCTCTACCAATATGTCTGTTATAGTAACCTTTTGCTATGCCCCAAATTAACTCAATTGGGTTAAATATACAATGGTAAGGAGGCAGACGAAGAACTTTGTGCCCATGTTGTTCCGCCAATTCATCAATCACGTATATTTTAGGTGGTTTGTTTCTAAAAAAGCAGTTATTTTAAGAATAGGAATAAACAAAAGAAATATAAACTGTCGACCAAAATATATATAATTAAGAAGCATTATGTACCGAGCAACAATACTCAATAGCTCTGTTTTAAACATTGTTTTTAAAAATGGTATGTTATGATTTGTCAACCAGTCTTGGATATTTTTTTTTGTCCATGCATTGTTGGGCACTTTGTTCAATATCATGCTGTGATAAGGGGCGTTATCCAGTATAATCATAGATGGACTCTCCAATTTTTCTAATAACTGATGTTGAAACCATTTCAAAAAATTGTCCTGGTTCATCTCTCCATGGTAATCGCTCAATTTTGTTTTCGAAGAAAATATCGCTTCACTACCCTCAATAAACCCATTTTCATTTCCAGCATGTAATATAATGTATCTAAAATATATTAGTTTTAAATTTTATAGTGCAAATTGTGTAAAAGTACATACCTTTTACCATCTGTTTTAATAGCTTTCACGCTTTTTTGGTTTCCATTTTGCCAAGAGCGACCTATGGTCCCATTTTGAAATATCCAAGTTTCATCGAGGAAGACAAACTGGTATAAGGCCTCAACCTTGGCTTGATTGTATTGCCTTAGAAATTCCACCCTTTTCAAAGCTATACTTGGTAGTTCCATGAGCCCTCGTCGCGGATTGTCCTTAAGCCACTTAAATCCAAGATCTCTAAGCAACCGCCTTAAAGACGTGGCACTACCATCAAATAATGCCCTATCTCTTAATCGAGACCATAAAGTTTGTATCGTAACTTGTTCTTCTGAAACCATGTGTAATATGACATTATAATTTAGTTAACAAATTAATGCAAATTTCTGATAAGTTATTATAATAAGATCTTACTTTTGTGATACATATTATAGATCACTTCTCGAATGGCACTTGCATCCAATGTCGCTGTGTTGGTTACACGTTTAATATAACTCCGCTTTTTCTTGGGCGATTGTAAATTTGCATCACTTTTCACACCCTCGGAAATACGACTAACTGTCTTTAAACTAATTTTTAAAGCAGCAGCAACACGCTACAAAAAATGAAATAAAATTTCACTATTATTAATATACATTACATATAATTATTAGTAACCTACCTCTTGAACAGCATTTAAAGGCAACAAAGGCCCGTTGTTGTCCCTTTCTTGCTCAAAGTAGTGCATTAACGAGGCCACGAGTTCCTTACACCGACTATTTAACTGTTTGGGCATCTTTATATACCAAAATTGCCTTTATCTACTCGTAAAATGAATAATTTTGTTTTGAAACAAACAGTTGTTGATTTACAGTATGCGGGGCCAAAGGATTTATAAAGATTTGAAATGCCACAAATTGATTCAGTGTCAAAATTAATACAAATGTCAGTTCCCAGTTTAAATAAGTTTCAAGGTGACAATGTGTCAACGCTGCGAAATCGGTTTAGTGCGTTTACATGTCGATAAGTGATTGGAGCGTTTGCAAAACATTTTATTTCGCATAATGCGTCTAAATTTATCAGAAAGCAACTTATGTGATATTTTAATAACAATGTTTATATGACTATTAACCATGATAAGAGAGTAATGACCATTTTACAATTTATATATCACATTAATATGAAACTGCAATAGAGCAATTGTTTGTGATAGAAACCTAGGCATTAGGTCGGGGAATTTTTATCGTGATGACGTGCACGCCACTTTGTTTGGCGTTGACTATACATTCACAGTATCTACTGTCGCCCTGAAGATAACTTCCTTTTGAAGCCACACAGCGCTGGAGACGGTTCCTCCACTCATCGTATAACAGAGCTGGAATACCGGAATAGCCTTCAGCTGATCGGTTACAGCCGTTTGAATGTTTTCGACTGCCCCAGAATGAGTTCCCTTGAGGAGATTTTTCAACTTCGGGAAGAGAAAAAAGTCACAAGGACTTAAGACAGGCGAATAAGGGGGCTGAAGAGCGACAGGAAAGTTTTTACTGGTGAGAAACTCGTTTATAGTCAACGCCAAACAAAGTGGCGTGCACGTCATCACGATAAAAATTCCCCGACCTAATGCCTAGGTTTCTATCACAAACAATTGCTCTATTGCAGTTTCATATTAATGTGATATATAAATTGTAAAATGGTCATTACTCTCTTATTATGGTTAATAGTCATATAAACATTGTTATTAAAATATCACATAAGTTGCTTTCTGATAAATTTAGACGCATTATGCGAAATAAAATGTTTTGCAAACGCTCCAATCACTTATCGACATGTAAACGCACTAAACCGATTTCGCAGCGTTGACACATTGTCACCTTGAAACTTATTTAAACTGGGAACTGACATTTGTATTAATTTTGACACTGAATCAATTTGTGGCATTTCAAATCTTTATAAATCCTTTGGCCCCGCATACTGTAAATCAACAACTGTTTGTTTCAAAACAAAATTATTCATTTTACGAGTAGATAAAGGCAATTTTAGTATATAAAGATGCCCAAACAGTTAAATAGTCGGTGTAAGGAACTCGTGGCCTCGTTAATGCACTACTTTGAGCAAGAAAGGGACAACAACGGGCCTTTGTTGCCTTTAAATGCTGTTCAAGAGGTAGGTTACTAATAATTATATGTAATGTATATTAATAATAGTGAAATTTTATTTCGTTTTTTGTAGCGTGTTGCTGCTGCTTTAAAAATTAGTTTAAGGACAGTTAGTCGTATTTCCGAGGGTGTGAAAAGTGATGCAAATTTCGAATCGCCCAAGAAAAAGCGGAGTTATATTAAACGTGTAACCAACACAGCGACACTGGATACAAGTGCCATTCGAGAAGTGATCTAAAATATGTATCACAAAAGTAAGATCTTATTATAATAACTTATCAGAAATTTGCATTAATTTGTTAACTAAATTATAATGTCATATTACACATGGTTTCAGAAGAACAAGTTACGATACAAACTTTATGGTCTCGATTAAGAGATAGGGCATTATTTGATGGTAGTGCCACGTCTTTAAGGCGGTTGCTTAGAGATCTTGGATTTAAGTGGCTTAAGGACAATCCGCGACGAGGGCTCATGGAACTACCAAGTATAGCTTTGAAAAGGGTGGAATTTCTAAGGCAATACAATCAAGCCAAGATGGAGGCCTTATACCAGTTTGTCTTCCTCGATGAAACTTGGATATTTCAAAATGGGACCATAGGTCGCTCTTGGCAAAATGGAAACCAAAAAAGCGTGAAAGCTATTAAAACAGATGGTAAAAGGTATGTACTTTTACACAATTTGCACTATAAAATTTAAAACTAATATATTTTAGATACATTATATTACATGCTGGAAATGCAAATGGGTTTATTGAGGGTAGTGAAGCGATATTTTCTTCGAAAACAAAATTGAGCGATTACCATGGAGAGATGAACCAGGACAATTTTTTGAAATGGTTTCAACATCAGTTATTAGAAAAATTGAAGAGTCCATCTATGATTATACTGGATAACGCCCCTTATCACAGCATGATATTGAACAAAGTGCCCAACAATGCATGGACAAAAAAAAATATCCAAGACTGGTTGACAAATCAAAACATACCATTTTTAAACACAATGTTTAAAACAGAGCTATTGAGTATTGTTGCTCGGTACATAATGCTTCTTAATTATATATATTTTGGTCGACAGTTTATATTTCTTTTGTTTATTCCTATTCTTACAATAACTGCTTTTTTAGAAACAAACCACCTAAAATATACGTGATTGATGAATTGGCGGAACAACATGGGCACAAAGTTCTTCGTCTGCCTCCTTACCATTGTATATTTAACCCTATTGAGTTAATTTGGGGCATAGCAAAAAGTTACTATAACAGACATATTGGTAGAGATGGTAACAGTGAAAAAGACTGTTTGGATATGTGGAACGAGGCTCTACAAACGGTTACCCCAGACATGTGGAAAAATAGTGTTCGACATACTGAGCAAGAAATTTTTAAATGGTATGAAAGAGAACGAATTTTTGATCGACCAGACATCGAACCTTTAATAATCAACTTTGAGAGTGATGAAGATTCAGATTCAGACAGCGCTGAAGAAAGAAACTCCGACTAACTTTATTGTACAGAAAAAGCTTACACCAGTAGCTTACCTAATTTTAGAATGCATTTTTCTGTATGAATTCTGTAAAATAAATACCATGCATAAAATTTGGAGGACCCCATTTGGATTTTTATTCAGTACCTTTAAGCTATCAATTAAATATGGTAGTTTCATAGTGTCATCTGATCAATAATTGTCATACTTAATGATTATGCAAGTACAGATCTATAATTTTATTATACTATTATTTTTGTTCTCATCTGAGGTTAATATTGCTTATAAACCTAGATATGTAAATAATAAATTTTATTATTTTACAAAAAGTTTGGCAACAATGTAAATTTTTCAACACACCCACCTTGATGACGTGCACGCCACTTTGTTTGGCGTTGACTATATTGCCATTGCTATGTGACTATGAGCATTATAGTGATGCAACACCCAGTTGTTCTTCACCTGATGAACAGTGGTGTGAGTCAATTTAACTCTTCCCCGATCAGTTTGACTGCTAACCGAATCCACAAGATCTCGGTATCTGACGGTTCTTGAAGATGAAGGCTTTCCGCTTCGTGGTTCATCTTCAATCGACTCTCTCCCTTCTGAAAATGCCCTAAACTACCGAGAAAGCCTGCGCTCTTGACAAAAAACGTAGGCCTGTTTAGCAAGACTTTTCGTTGCAATGTGTCCAAGTCTGAAGCAAAACCCGGATTTCACAAAAAAAAATCGCTACGGACTCGAGCGAGGTCAAACTTGTACTGAAGGTGGATCACATGTTCCAGTGCTAACAGATCAAACGCTACGTTGCCAGTCTCAACGCTCAATTTACAGACCTCGTGTATTTTTGAGGCTGTTTCTTATTCATTTTTGCGACCGGAAATAACATTGAAAATCTTTAATCGGTAGAAGATTAGCGAGCCCAGATAGCGGACGACGTTTGGCAGGCTCGGCTAATTTGATTGTGCCACACGCGCAGATGCGCCACTTGGCTAATAAAGAATGCAGTTAACACCAGCGACCGAGTGATTAATGTGGCCAAGGAATAAACTCCAAAAAGGGCTTATTAAAATTTAATTCGTCCGTCTTCATCGGCCCGCTGCTAGCCACTCGTTGGCTGTTATCATTCAAATCTTGCAGACCGCTGCACCGCGGTTGACGAACTTTGGTCATTTGCAAATTATTTTGAGATTCTGATAAATCTCTTATATCTGTAAAATCATCGGGCGCGTTCAACCAACGTGAAGCGGTGCATCAGCGCTAATATGCTGAATAGCCGTATCCAAAGATTCCACAGGCTGACAACATTTTTACCTAGAAACCAGAGTACAGAGGGTTTTTAATGCATTGAATCCGAATCTTCTCGCAGTTGGCTCTAGTTTGGAAGTCATTTTAACCCAAACGTTAAAAATGGCTGCTTATGCCTTTCTGGGGCTTATGTAGCATGCATTATGTTTTTTTAAACACCATAGACATCATCTCAGAGTACAAGCCTTGTTCTTTCAAGTTTGCTTGAAAATGTTTTTCTTCCGCTGACGTATCGTACTCTGAAATTTTCGACAAATTTAAATAGATTGGATGGAGCGAAGTCTGTATATTTACATTGCATTGCTTGTCGCTAATTTTTCGTAATCTTAAAGCATACTTTTGATTCATTTGTCCCCCCATTCCATACAATGTGATAGCGTCGAATATTATGTTGAATATACTAAGTGACATATAAATCCGAACACCCAGTTTAAATGGTTTTATTTTAATAAAAGGTGGTGAATGTATTTATCTTACTGTAAATAACAATTGAAAAAATGTTCAGCCTTAGCAGTTGTACGTTCCGGTTTTTATACTGCTTTTTTTTAATTCACTAACGCTCTAAAAATGAATATTTCAGCCGCAGTAAAGAATCAACGTTGGCAGATTTTGCTTCTTGACATCCTTTACGATCGGTTACGATGCCTAGAGTACGGAGACCTGTACGATTTCGTCAACTTAGTGAGTTTGATAGGGGCCGTATAGTGGGACTTCGGGAAGCTGGACTTTCTTTTCGGGCAATTGCAGTTAGAGTGCAAAGAAGTGTAGACACTGTGGTTAGGTGTTGTCAGGCATGGCTTCGAGAAGGCCGTACGCAAAGAGCAAGGGGCACTGGACGCCGCCGTAGAACAACAGACCGTGAAGATCGCCGCCTAAGATTATTGGCCTTAAGGGACCGTTTCTCCACTACCAGGTCCATTGCAAATGAATGGTTTACAGAACACGGAAGACCTATTGGCATGCGAAGTGTTTACCGACGAATGAGAAGTTTTGGCTTGTTTTCGTACCGGCCACACTGGGTCCTCCCTTTAACTCGAGAACACCGACGTAATCGCCTTGAGTGGTGCAGACAACGGTCACTCTGGGATCAGGAATGGAAGAGTAGTGTCTTTAGTGACGAGTCTCGATTTTGTTTAGGCATGCACGATGGTCGTGCCAGGGTTAGAAGGCGATGTGGTGAAAGGAGGAATCCACAGTTTTTTGTTGATAGACATGTTCATCACACTGTTGGAGTTATGGTTTGGGGTGCTATAGCTTATGGTTCCAGGTCACCTTTAATCTTCATCAGAGGTAACATGAACGCGCAGCGTTATATCCACGAATTTCTAGAACCCCATCTTTTACCCTATCTTGACACCCTGGCAGATCCAACTTTCCAACAAGATAATGGCCGACCATATGTTGCAAGAGTCACAATAGACTTCTTTCAACATAATGATGTCACATTGTTACCATGGCCACCAAGATCTCCCAACTTATCCCCAATTGAGCACGTGTGGGATATGATGGGTAGGAGATCAATTTAGACTCTAGAAGCACTTCGAGAAGAGTTGGTGGTTGCCTGGAATGAGATACCACAGGAGGACATTGACCACCTGATCAGAAGCATGCCTAGGCGCGTTGGAGAATGCGTAGCACATCAGGGTGCATCCACACATTATTAAAGGTCAAAGGGCTTTAAAGCAGTGCAATCATTTTGAAATTTTTATCATTTACTTATTATGCTTCATTAAGTACTTATACAAAATTTTATTAAAATAAAACCATTTAAACTGGGTGTTCGGATTTATATGTCACTTAGTATAATACTTACAGGTGGAAACATCTACCTTCGTTAGGCTTGTATCGCCCTTTGCAATACGATTTTATTGACAGAACTGTCCAAAAATTGACTTACGTCAAGTGTTCTTAGATTCTCACTACAGACTATGAGAATTAGGAGACAAACACAATTATTTACTGGCTCCTTATAACTATTCTGCAATCGTTGGTTCTGATCTAGGTCGATTCAGCATCTATCATAAAAAAGTAATTTGTAATTGTTTTTATAAAACTGTGCAATCGCTCACGTCAAAAAATTTCATTTAGAAGAAGAACCTTAAAGAGTGGAAGCTTGCCTTATTTGGCCACCATACATATTCGTTACGCTTAACATTGTTATCTTACTTTTTTGAAACAATAATGAAAGCATCTATACTAAGTGACATATAAATCCGAACACCCAGTTTAAATGGTTTTATTTTAATAAAATTTTGTATAAGTACTCAATGAAGCATAATAAGTAAATGATAAAAAATTCAAAATGATTGCATTGCTTTAAAGCCCTTTGACCTTTAATAATGTGTGGATGCACCCTGATGTGCTACGCATTCTCCAACGCGCCTAGGCATGCTTCTGATCAGGTGGTCAATGTCCTTCTGTGGTATCTCATTCCAGGCAACCACCAACTCCTCTCGAAGTGCTTGTAGAGTCTGAGGAGGACGTTGCAAATTGAGCAATCTCCTACCCACCATATCCCACACGTGCTCAATTGGGAATAAGTCGGGAGATCTTTATGGCCATGGTAACAATGTGACATGATTATGTTGAAAGAAGTCTATTGTGACTCTTGCAACATGTGGTCGGGCATTATCTTATTGGAAAGTTGGATCTGCCAGGGTGTCAAGATAGGGTAAAAGATGGGGTTCTAGAACTACGTGGATATAACGCTGCGCGTTCATGTTACCTCTGATGAAGATTAAAGGTGACCTGGAACCATAAGCTATAGCACCCCAAACCATAACTCCAACAGTGTGATGAACATGTCGTTCAACAAAAAACTGTGGATTCCTCCTTTCACCACGTCGCCTTCTAACCCTGGCACGACCATCGTGCATGCCTAAACAAAATCGAGACTCGTCACTAAAGACAATGCTGTTCCATTCCTGATCCCAGAGTGACCGTTGTCTGCACCACTCAAGGCGATTACGTCAGTGTTCTCGAGTTAAAGGGAGGACCCAGTGTGGCCGGTATGAAAACAAGCCAAAACTTCTCATTCGTCGGTAAACACTTCGCATGCCAATAGGTCTTACGTGTTCTGCAAACCATTCATTTGCGATGGACCTGGTAGTGGAGAAACGGTCCCTTAAGGCCAATAATCTTAGGCGGCGATCTTCACGGTCTGTTGTTCTACGGCGGCGTCCAGTGCCCCGTGCTCTTTGCGTACGGCCTTCTCGAAGCCATGCCTGACAACACCTAACCACAGTGTCGTCTACACTTCTTTGCACTCTAACTGCAATTGCCCGAAAAGAAAGTCCAGCTTCCCGAAGTCCCACTATACGGCCCCTATCAAGCTCACTAAGTTGACGAAATCGTACAGGTCTCCGTACTCTAGGCATCGTAACCGATCGTAAAGGATGTCAAGAACCAAAATCCGCCAACGTTGATTCTTTACTGCGGCTGAAATATTCATTTTTAGAGCGTTAGTGAATTAAAAAAAAAGCAGTATGAAAACCGGAATGTCCAACTGATAAGGCTGAAAATTTTTTCACTTGTTATTTACAGTAAGATAAATACATTCACCAACTTTTATTAAAATAAAACCATTTAAATTGGGTGTTCGGATTTATATGTCACTTAGTATATTTTGCATTAAAAAAAAATTCCGCAGTTGATGCTATCACTGTCTTGCGGACTTTCCCTCTTCATATGACCCCTATCAAAAAACAACTAAAGAATTTTTGCCTGGCCTATGGAATTTTGTTTTATAATGGCGTAAATGGTGATGAACAATGAGTTGGAACGCATACCTCTGTTATAGATGATATGGGTAGACTAATGAATCATTAACATAAGTTTATCACTACACCACAAAAGAAAGTGCGATTGATAAACGTAATAAGTTCATTCAAAGAATGGGATATCGATAACGACGCTATCTAAAGTTTTGAATTGCCTTGTATGGAGGCGATTCCACAGAAACCACAATAAACAATTTACGGTATAAATGTTCCTTCGCAAAGAGCAAACTAAACTTGTGTGCTTTACTACCGACCCGATATGCATCGAAATTTCATTCTCTCCTCACTTGCCGGCAGATTCAAACCTGGATGGGCTTACCAAAAAATCCAGAAGAATGGAGAATTGCACAAGGGTTATATATAAGCTAGCGGTAGCGCTGGCAGGCAGGCCTAGTATGCCCATAGCTTGATTGACGATCCTTCGCCATTCTTCTCTATTCATTGCTTTTCTTTCCCAATCACTTATGTTTAATTTACTCAGGTCATCTTTCACAATCACGTGCACGGCACGTTCAGGCCGCAGCGGTGGCCGCATTAGTAGACTCTTCGGTCTCCTGATCAGTCGCCGTTCGCTGTGCGGGTTCGAATCCCGTCCCATGAGAAATTTTTCTCTTGGATATGGATCTTGTGACTGTCCGCAGGTGGTAGACGGTCTCTGACTGTCGAACGCAGAGGTACCACCCGGCGGATCTCGTAGGGGGAGCCAGAATGTGTGCATGGTGCATGTACACGTGTTGCCTCGACAGAGTCCGTGTGGCGTTCCCCCTTTCCCTGGAGCCCCCTATAGCCCCACGGTACCCCATGGGTGTTTAGGCCTTAGGCCTTTGTGGTAGTTGGAATATAAAAAAAAACTCAGTTTTCCACCTCGACCTGGGCCTGCCTCTCCTTTTCTTCCCTCCTATTGAATGGGTAAGCAGTGTCTTTGGTACTCTCTGCCATGCTTTGCATGTGTCCCCAACATCTCAACCTCTGAGCTCTTATGACCGCCGTTATGTTGGGCTCTTTAAACAGTTCTACCAAGTGATAATTTGTTCTTCGGGTCCACGTACCATCATCTAACATTTTGACACCAAAATTCTGCCTTAACACCTTCCGTTCCCGTATATCCAGCTTTGCTTGTTCTGCCTTTGTTATCGTCCATGTTTCACATGCTTACGTGACCACTGGTCTTATTAGCGTTTTGTAGATCCTGATTTTAGCTCCGCTGGATATAATTTTGCGTTTTTAGCGCAATGTGTCGCAATCAATCCAATATTACGACTATTCCGTCAGGAGTTCCGCAAGGCTCAATTTTGGGACCTGTGCTCTTTCTGATTTACACGTGTGACCTGCATAAAGCAGTTGACAATTCAGGGATACAAACATTTGCTGACGATACTCAAATAATATTCCATTTCGACGCCTCAGATACGCAAAATTCATCAGACATTTTACAGCTTGATTTAGATAAGGTACATCAGTTTTCTATGGAACATAATCTTGCTATTAATCCAGATAAGACACAAGTGTTATTGTTTTGTTCTGATCAGAAGAGGAAAACTGTCGAAGATTCTTTCCATCTGACTATTGATGGCATAACATTACAGCGTACTCAAACAGCTAAGGTACTATGAGTGGAAATTGACACAAAATTAAGATTCCGCAGTCAAATAGCTAATTTGATGAAAAAACTTATCTGTTTTCTAGGGCTCTTTATTCCAATCGCTACTCGCTTAACTTTAAGCTGAGAAAAAAAACTGTGCGAATCTTTATATTTTTCAACAAGAGCATTCACATAAGCTTCGTTCAATGAATCAGTAGAGGCTATATTGGAATAATAAAAATGTAACCTTGATGTTTCTTTCTGTAAAACGTATGTACATGAACATATATTTATCACTTAACATAACTCTCCACCTTCTACTCTGTATATCCCGAAAGCCATCAACTTGCTGAAAAAATACGACCCTTTTTCGTTGACAATTTTATTATTTACTAAAAAGAATAGTAATCTTTATTCTCTTCGGTTGTTCGTTTAACCATCATAACCGAACATATTATGTACCTTTCCCTTAAATGTCTCGTAATCTGTTGACTATACGGAAAATTCTTATAGAATTTATCATATCATAAAAGTTACTGACGCCCAAAATGTAGGATTTAATTTCAAAAATTATCTCAATTTGTTGGCCTAGAAGCGGATGTTGACTGTCAGGCTTGCACTTTGCACGCACCGCAAAAAATCCACCAATCACCGCCAGGCCACAAAACAATCGACTGTCCACGCCTGCTTGACCTGAGATATTCAAGCTTTTCACAACATTGTGGGTTTGATTAAAGACACGGTCACGGCACGTTGATTGCAAAAAACCACCAAATGCATACAATTAAAATGCATGGCTTGAATGTGGTCGAGACTGAAATGAAATGCACTTTAGCAAATATTGTTGTAAGTATTTTTCTCACATCGTTTAAGTGCCTTGAACTATTTGAATGGTGTTTGTATTGTTGCAAGAGGCCGATTGACACCCGGCAGTTTCGCCATTTTTTTAAATCGTCCTGGTTGTTTAGTAATTTTTTGCAGTTTTCAGTTGCCGAGTCCAAACCAGTAGTTAACCAACAAAATTTCGACATCAAGTAGATTCACTCAATTTGTTCTATGCATAGAGATACAAATATAAACAATATTCCAGTTACAAGAACAATTCAAAAGCTTTCATTGTTAAGTGGCAGACATTTTTATTTTTCTACCTACGTCCTGGAAATAACCGAAAGAAAAAACATCAATTTTTAATAGCGGGGCAAAATAATATTCTTGATTTCACAGAAAATAGATCAGAACTTAAAAGGATCGGAAAATGCAGTTCGGGAACGTTCTGAATTTTGTAGCTGTTCTGAACTTATTTCAAAAATATACAAAGCTTTTTCGTCCTAGTAAACTTGTGTGAAAATATCAACAAAATCTGAGCAGTACTTTCCAAGTTTCTATAAAGATCAACAATGCATTTTCGGGGAGAGCGATTTTTTTGAGTCGTATTATTCGGAAAGTAAATAATTCCATGTTCACTCAGTAGTCCGACTATTTATCTGCAACATATGAACCAAGCAATAAGTATATTTTTAGATGAAAACTTGTGCTCCAATTTCGTCATGTTTTTAATTATGCTTGCTAAGCCTGAACTTGATTTTTCAATTTGTTTTATTAATTAATCTTATATAACACTAATTATAAATTTACATATTACATAACGAGTAAATATGCAGTTGTTTTGTTTACCATGACAGTTTTCTTAAAACTCGGACAATTAAAATGATCTGTAGGCATACCTAGACAGAATGCGTAACCGATTTTTCAGCCTTCGGAAAACTGACAAGGGCAAGAACATTTGTTTCACTAGTGTGATATAATTTGCTATAATTAATAATGTACATTCATTAAACAAGCATTTTTCACAAAAAATACTATTTGGTATAAATAATAAAACAGTTGGCATTCTATGAATTAGTAGACTATTATGATAGACAACTTGTTTTTGAAATGTATTGCATAATGTTTTACTGCTTGACCTCCAAATATGCAAAATATTGCTCCAATGTCTAGGTAAAGGCATTGCTTAACGTATTATACCTGAAGATCGCTAACCATTGGAACAAAAAATTAAATTTAGAAATCTTCTCAAAATCTTCTTTGAAAACATAGTCTATGGTCCGACTCCCGTCTCATAGATGGCATCAGGATCTTCAATTCCTATTTGGCCCCCGCGAATGACAATTTTAAACGAGTATCAATTCCTGAAGATGCCCAAATAAAATAGGCAGAATCAAACACTCTATTTTCAAAGCGGAGAATCCACCTTTGTGTTCTGCCACTGTCTGATAGATAGCGCTGCGGTATTTCGGATCCCTTTTTAGAGGCCGAAACACAGTATATGATTGTCTATCTTCAACATATTCATCAATAGAAAAGGTATACAGCGCTTCATAATTACATATATATATATATATATATATATATATATATACAGGGTTATCCAAATTAAGTGTCCACCATTAGTAACTTTGTTATTAGTGAAAATACAAAGTTGTTTGAATTAGCAAACTAGTAGCATTTTTAACGCTGGTAAAAATGAGAAATAAAAAAAAACAATTGAGAGTCGTTATTTTGATTTTTTTCAGTAAAATAACATTTTTTTAAATGGAAACCCCTGTATATTATATTTTTTTCTGTTAAAGCATCAAATTTTAAACAAAAAAGTTCATAATGACTTTTCCGCTAAAGTCAAAAATAAAGTCAAAATAACGATAAATATTTTTAATTATTTGCAGTATTATAATATTAAGACGGCTATGAAAACAACATGGCGTTCGCGATTTGACAGCATTAAGATAAGCGACAAATTGTTAAACTGGACATACTCGCAACTAGAAGGCTTTGGAAAACAATGATAAAATCAAATAATGTCAAACATTAGTGTAAATACTTGTTTATAAGCTTTATTGTGTCATTAATTTAAAGAAAAATGTTCTCCCATGAAGAAAAGTGTGATATGTTAGAATACTATTTAGTGTGCAGAAAATCCTCCTTGAGAGCAAGAGAATACTACAGTGAATTATATCCCGCTTGCATTCAACCGTATGAACGATATTTTCTGAGACTTTATCGAAAATTTAGGGGCAACGAAAATGTTTTTGCTAAAACAAGGGCAAAAAAAGAATTCATAATAAGCGAGGCCACGGAAATTGCAGTTATTGGATATTTTGAAGCTTATCGTGAGAATTCAATAGCAGATATTCTCAAGGACTCTAATTTCAGTTATGGTACTGTTCAAAGGATTTTAAAAAAATACAAATTTATTCCGTATAAGTACCGACCAGTTCAAACGCTTTTGGCAGGGGATCCAGAGAGAAGACTTGTTTTTTGCCATTGGTATCTTAGCTTCTGTCGCCAAAATGTAAATAACTTTCGTTACCTTTTATGGACAGATGAATCAAATTTTTCAAATTCTGGAATGTTTAATAGAAAAAACCACCATTATTGGTCAAGAGAAAATCTTTTGTTAGTACATCCAAGAGGCCCACAAGTCCGTTTCAGTTTCAACGTTTGGTGCGGTATAATTGGTTCAAAAATTGTTGGCCCGTTCTTTTATGAGGGAACCCTAACTGGTGAAAGATATGTGGAATTTATGTCAGAAATTCTGACTAATTTCTTAGACGAATTGGATCTTATAAGTAGACATCATCTGCATTTTCAGCAAGATGGCGCACCTGCCCACAACTCCAGAGGTACTTATCATTTTCTAAGTACTACTTTTAATGATCAGTGGATAGGAACAAATGGCCCAATACAGTGGCCTCCCAGATCACCAGATCTAAACCCACTTGATTACTTCTTGTGGGGTTACTTAAAGAACCAAATTTACAAGCGAAGGTACGATAACCTTGACGCGTTAAAGACTGCAGTTAGGGAAAAGATAACCCAGATAGATGGTAGGACCATACTTAAGACAGTTCGAGCAGTTGAAAAACGTGCCCAAAAATGTATTGAAGAACAAGGTGGTGTTTTCGAGCATCTTCTTTAAAAAAAATTGTTATTGTATTTTGTAAGATTATAAGTTGATGTTGAAAATAAAGTTTGTCGATACAATTTAATTGTTTCAGATTGGAGGCCATAACTTCAACAATTTTTAACCTAGGAGAAAAGTTATTGTAAGCTTTTTTGTTTAAAATTTGATGCTTTAACAGAAAAAAATATAATATACAGGGGTTTCCATTTAAAAAAATGTTATTTTACTGAAAAAAATCAAAATAACGACTCTTAATTGTTTTTTTTTATTTCTCATTTTTACCAGCGTTAAAAATGCTACCAGTTTGCTAATTCAAACAACTTTGTATTTTCACTAATAACAAAGTTACTAATGGTGGACACTTAATTTGGATAACCCTGTATAGGTGAAAAATTAAAGCTTCCGCCTTTTGTTGGGTACTTCGACAAAATTTAAGCAAAGAGGACTCTTTATACTTTTTTTAATTCTCTCTAGCTTTCAATGGACTTTACCATCATCATCAGGAGCTGCAATTACAATGATAACAGTAGCAACAAAAGTGTAAAATGAATTTAAATTGAATCAACTTACAGTAGTATGTGAGGATGTTGCTAATTGTTGTTTTTGTATAGGATGAGAGAAACGTCCAGTAACATGGTGAGAGCTGGATACATGGTACAATGGTTAAAATTATATAAAATATGACAAGACAAGTTAAAGACAGATTAAAAATTATTTAGAAAACATTAGAGCATTACGTCGTGAAGCCACTTGATGATTGCACAAAATGGTGGTCATGGAATAATGAGTGAGATGAACCTTTGACAGAAGGCCGAAGCTTGTCAATGTCTGTGTTGAAAGATGGAACGAATTGTGGGCGTGTGCCAAAACGTTGCCAAATCACTTCAGATGATGTGACTTTCAGAATGTTATGTAAGAAATTGTTAAACCGACCAGAGGCAGTTGAATAAACTATATTTTAATTAATGGGAATTTTAAATTAACAATTATTAATAAATCGTGAGAAGAGAATTATTAGATTTTGAGTGGAATGAAATTTGTTGGTGGAATCGGCCAAAACACAGATTATATTTATGTGTGAAAAGTCGAAATTTGGGGAGATATGTAAGTTCTCCAATTATTCGCAGTTTAGCAAATATGAGTAAATGACACTCAGTTGTTTAATATCTGTCTTTTTGTTGATACAGTCGTTATTCATGAAAATGTGGGACATTTCCAGGAATAAACGTTTGGAAAGGCGTTTTTCTTTATCAATAACTTTGATACTTGTGTAATTCATATAATGCCCTGTTGTGTTAACATGAGATGCTAGAGCGCATCTTTCAGGATGAAGCCTAGCATCACTTTTGTGTGATGTAATCCTTCCTTTAAGAGATCTGGAGGTCTGACCTATGTATATTTGGTTGCAGCTGTTGCAATTGATGGAGTAGACTGTGTTAGTTAAGCTAAGCAGCGGCACTTTGTCTTTCATTTTTGAAAAATTGCGGTTTATAGTGAGGACGGATTTGCAAGCAATTCGAAAGTTCAAAGGACTGCACAATCTGATCAGCTTAGGGGTCAGTTCCTTGATATAGGGCAGGACAGCAAAACCAGGTCTGGAATTTGGGTTGGTGCTTGTACTGTTTGGATTGATGCTATTATTGGGAATTACATCAGTTCCGTTATTATTAGGGGTTGTGTGACTATTACCTGCATCACCAGAGTTCGGCAAAATATTGGAAGGTGAACTAACAATTCGTTCCATCTTTCAACACAGACATTGACAACGTTCGGCCTTCTGTCAAAGGTTCATCTCACTCATTATTCCATGACCACCATTTTGTGCAATCATCAAGTGGCTTCACGACGTAATGCTCTAATGTTTTCTAAATAATTTTTAATCTGTCTTTAACTTGTCTTGTCATATTTTATATAATTTTAACCATTGTAACATGTATCCAGCTCTCACCATGTTACTGGACGTTTCCCTCATCCTATACGAAAACAACAATTAGCAACATCCTCACATACTACTGTAAGTTGATTCAATTTAAATTCATTTTACACTTTTGTTGCTACTGTTATCATTGTAATTGCAGCTCCTGATGATGATGGCAAAGTCCATTGAAAGCTAGAGAGAATTAAAAAAAGTATAAAGAGTCCTCTTTGCTTAAATTTTGTCGAAGTACCCAACAAAAGGAGGAAGCTTTAGTTTTTCACCTAACTGGTTTAGACGACAATGACCACGTCTCAAATTATATATATATATATATATGAGTAGCAACAAAGGTGTAAAATGAATTTAAAGTTGAGTCAATTTAAATTCATTTTACACCTTTGTTGCTACTGTTATCATTGTAATTGCAGCTCCTGATGATGATGGCAAAGTCCATTGAAAGCTAGAGAGAATTAAAAAAAGTATAAAGATTCCTCTTTGCTTAAATCTAGTCGAAGTACCCAACAAAAGGCGGAAGCTTTAATTTTTCACCTATATATATACAGGGTGTTCCATAATTATTGCGACAAAATGATAGGGGTTGTAGAGGGCATAAAAATATGCAATTTTGCCTTATAAACCCCTGTTCGTAAATATGCCGTTTGAGCACTACAGTTAATTTTACCTTAAGAGCTCATAGGAGAAACAAAAAATTCACCAGCTGCAAAATGTTCGTCTAGCACATTTCATGGTCTCACCGGTTTGTAAAAAAAGCCTGCTGTGTTTACATTTTTGTTATCGTACACCCGTACCACCTTTTAAAAGTCCAAGCCATGGGTCCAGCAGACTATCTGCCGCGTCGACGTTTTTGTCGTTGGTGGCTGCAGCAGGAGTTGAGGCAACCAAACTTTGGTCGCTACGTTTTGTTCACTGATGAGTCCTGTTTTACAAAGGACGGTTATTTTAATAGCCATAACAGTCACATTTGGGATGAAGAAAACCCTCATGCCATAGCCATCCATAGAGACCAACATCAGTTTTCAATTAACATCTGGTGCGGCATTGTGGACGAGCATATCATCGGGCCATATCTGCTTCCACCACGTTTGGATGGGCATGCTTATGGTCGATCCTTACAGCATGTGCTACCGGAACTATTACAAAATGTGCCACTGAATATAAGAGCCAACATGTGGTTTCAACACCATGGCGGTCCAGCCCACTTTTCTTTACAAGTGCGGCAGTATTTGGACGACAAATTTCCAAATAGGTGGATAGGCCGAGGTGGCCCTGTGCCTTGGCCTGCGCGGTCACTTGACCTGACCCCACTGGATTATTTTATCTGGAGCTATCTGAAAGCTTTAGTGTACGAAACTCCTGTTCCCAACCAACAAGAGCTACTGGGAAGAGTGATGGCCGCGTCCGCACATGTTCAGGACATACCGGGGGTATGCCACAGAGTTCGCCGATCATTGAACAATCGTGCACAGCTGTGTATTGAGCAAGGTGGAGGACACTTTGAGCAATTACTGTAGGTAAGCTGTTTCAAGAAACTGATCTTTTTTTTTTGCTGCAGCCCAAACGGCATATTTCCGAACAGGGGTTTATAAGGAAAAATTGTTCATTTTGATGCCCTCTACAACCCCTATCATTTTGTCGCAATAATTATGGAACACCCTGTATATATATATATATATATATATATATATATATATATATATATATATATATATATATATATATATATATATATATATATATATATATATATATATATATATATATATATATATATATATATATGCCAGGTATTTTGTCTAACGCCAGTTTGAGTTTTATTACAAATCTGTGATATAGTTGTAGTCACCGTTCTTGCCGGGTCAAAGTAAGACTACCAGTATCCCCTTATATATCTCCATCTCCCTCATACATGCACATGCAACTTACCTCCATATGTGAACGTTTGTTCGGTAAGCTCAAAGACATACGTTTTTTAGCTGTGTGTCTTAGTCTCGAAAACTTTATTGTTACGAGTTGCCCTCCAATCTTATTTGTCAGAGTGACAACTTACTTGGCATCGGCGTGCAATTTGAGTAGTCCTGTTATCAGTCTTAAATATAAAATTGTACAATGCCCCGAAATACGATCAATGGTGAAGGCCGACAGCTTGTGCTAAATTTATTAGAGTATTTCCGGGAAGGGAATGAAAACAGCGGTCCCCTTTTACCCACTTCATGCGTACTGGAAAGAGTAGCAGATGCGCTGAAGATTAGTCTGCCCCCATGGTACGGAAGATCGATCTTTTTACTTATTTCATACGGCTTTGATGACCTAACCGCCAAGAACTTTTGCTAAATTCATTTTTGTATTTTGCTACTGTTTGATAGGTGGCACTAGCGTACTTCAGATACTTTTTTGGTACGTAGAATGATTTAATCAGTGATAAGTGTTAAATACTAGTACTACTACTACAAAATTCAGTCGGTTGATGTCTTAGATGAGTGTTAGTAATCACGTTTGAGAGGCGCGATTATAAAGTTTTGTCTCGACACAGTTCAGTCGCCATCATGGGGTGGAACACAGAGGAGCGTGCTTTTGCCGTTGAGCCCTACTTTTCTAGCGGATGTTCTGTGATCGCAGCCCAGCGCGCCTTTTGGAATCGCTTTAATTTAGCCCCGTTGTACCCTGTTCAGGGTCGGAAATCTATTGTTGCGTGGGTCACTACGTTCAAACAAACTGCAAGTGTGACAAGACGAAAAACTGGAGTTCCGCGGCCCATTAAATCACCTGAAAACATTGAGGCGATCGTTCTGTGAGGAGAATTCTTCTTGGCCACAACAGGCAGAAAAGGAGCGAAAAGTAGGGGTTTTTTGAAAAAGCTTAAAAGTGGTAATGTCTCGAAAACTAGGAAACTCTTACCTACGTCATGTTGATTTTATCTCATTGATCTGCAGCCAATCTACCTCCTGTGTCACTCTGATGTATTATTTCTGAGATTTTCAGAATTTTGCCCACTACCTTCAAATAAGGCAAATAATATTATTCTATTTCGCTTGGACTATTTCTATAGGAAGGTCAATGTAATCATGAATGGTATCGTGGGATGACCCCCAATCAACTGTTAACATTAACGCGCAAGCAGAATGATCTAGTACTACATTTTTACAGTCGCTGATTGAAACCGGATTTGTCGTATGCTGTATTGCGATAACTGCCAACTTTGCCTTTTTCTCGTTGTACGGAATCAACGGAGATAGAAACAGGATCGTCTCCAGAAAAAATGCATGTTATGTTTTCCTCTCAAGAAACAATATTCTTAAAATGTATTAGTGAAGTTCCTACTGCTCAGTAAAAAGGCTATTTTTATATGAAAAAAGTGCTGGGCTTCTGACTTTTTTTATTTATTGACTTTCGGACATAAAGAGTCCATGCAGCCAGTCTCAATATAAGTAATAATAATTGTAATATTTTAAAATATAATAATAAGTAATCATAATAAAGAATGATAAAAGGATAATAACAGAAAAATAATAATGAGTTATACTATATAATATTAGGTTGGGCTTCTAGACATATTAACAGGAAGATATACGTTCACACTATTGAAATTGCCAACATACAATCAACATTAGCTCATAGGCAGTATTGCAATTATTTACCCACTCACTTGCATACAAACTTTGGTTATGCAAATATCAAATTGACGAAAACGTTTGATTTATAATTCATGTATTTTGAAACTTATATTGATGTCTAGGAGTTGAGAATTAATTTACCAATTCCACAATCGTTACTTTGAAAGCACATTTTGTTAAAAATGAGACAAACGGACATAAAACTCAAAGACATACAGGGTGACTTCGAAGTTGAGTCATTTATTTTAACAATGAGTAGATCTGATCAAAAGAAATGTTTTTTTCCTTTACCATTTTTTTGGTAAAATTAAAGTAACAAAGTTATAGCCCTTTGGAAGTTTGAGTACCGCCCTGTCTCAATAAATCATGTGCTCGTGTTTGGCGACAACGGATATAATCCGCCTTATCGGTTCATCGCATCGGAAACAAAAAAGCGAAACAATTTGGAACGATGTTTCTACAATTATTTTATTCAGTTGTATACATACAGTCAGTGTCAGTCGGTAACGCGTGTGAATAGTGGTGTCTGTTGCGTGGCTCAAACGAAATAAAAAATGGTACATGTTTATGCGGATCGGTTTCCCAATCGAGTACAACCAACCCCTTGTGCCTTTGTTAATGTAGTACAACGGGCTCGTGAATCAGGTGACTTAAGACCTCACAGGGGACCTCACAATCCAATACAGGTCCGCACTGAAATACTTGTCGGGAGGATACTTTATAAAACAAGGTAAACATTTTTTTTTATTTTTTTTTTATTTTTACACACATATTTTGGTTTATCTTCCTTCTACAATCATTATCTGAAAATTAATGACTCAACTTCAAAGTCACCCTGTATATCTATTGAATTATTGGTAGAAAATCTAAACTTTCATTGGACAACATCCACGAATTCAGTGTAAGCCATAGTGAAAGGGTTGAAACACACCCTCATATGTCAGCAAACCAATCATTTGTGTTTAATAATGAGCTAGTGAATATTTTAAAATGCAATTTGCCGTGTGACCTGTCCGTTGGACCGAGATAATTTTAAGCGATGCCTGGAGACGGCCCTGTCCAGAAGGAAATTAAATGAAAAACCGGCTTCGGATCGAGTCTACTAATTACCCGCGTCCGAACTAACAGTTAATCCGTCTTGAATTAGCAAGATGCATAGAAGTGCGCAGGAGGACAGACATGCGATTCAGCTTAAAATCTTCCTGATTAGAAGTTTTACCTCATCCAACATGTTTGTCTACCATCCAGCAGCTTTGACTTGCTACTGAAACAATTATCTGGCCATAAATCATAAAATATTCTCCTTCATGTACTGGGTGAAAAGATGAGACCTAATGGATTTTAAAGCTTAGTATGGGTGGTGGCTAACAAAGGCGAGATGAATGACAAATAGGCCAGGACGTACCACCTGATATGCTGGCATCGCTTGAATCTTACACCTCAATTTCCTTATTTTCTTATCAATATATTTTCGCTTAGGTAACATTTGGGGAACAAGCGCTGATGACTAAAATGCGGGATCCAACATGATAGACCTTTTTTCTATGTTTGGCCAGAAACATTTGATATAAGGTAATTCCGGGAGAGTTGCTCTCTTAAGAACAAGTGCTTCCAGAAAAAAAAAATGCACTTATTCTCAAACAGGTATAAATAAATAATTGACATTTATAGTAAGTTTTTATAAAATATAATATGAAGTCGAGAAAGTAATTATGTTCGAAAATAATAAATTATATTTCGGCCGTCTTTCCCAGTTGTCCGGGTTATTTGCCCCTCCCATCAGGTAGAGATGCCCCATCTACCAAAAGTGATTAGGAGTTATCACAAAGTCGTTTTTTAATATTCTTAGCATGCTCGTTTCTCTTCCCTTCCACAGAAACTGCATCTGTTAACATACATTGTACAGGTTTCGTGTAGCCATTTTAAACAAGATATGCACTGTATCCAATCAACACTTTCTTTTGTTTGGAAATATTCTTCTAGACAATCCACACACTCTTCGCGGCCACTTTCTGCTTTTAGGATTTTCAGCTCCAACCTTCCTCTTTTCAGAAACGTTGTCTTTAGTTTTTTTTTTGGCACGATTGGATCCTGTTGGAACTACTGCAGATTGTTTTTTTCATTTTCTTCTTTTGTTTGGAAAGTGTGTTTCTGCAGAAGTATTTTGACTTGTAACATTGAAATCTAAATCTTAAAAATATACGTATCTATCTCCACCAATGATCCGGAGGTAACCAGAAGCACTCCAAATACACATAAAACGATTTAATCATTGATATGCGGTATCTCTAACATTAAATGATGTTTAATTACAGTAGAACATCGGGAGCTCTAATCGGTAATCTATAAAATTGCTAACCGTATAATTTAAAGATGTGGTCGACTGAGGAGCAAAAAACGACACGACAGCCTAGAAGAAAATGTAATAAGCCTGCTGGAAGATGCATATACGCAGTACATACAGTACGCTATCTATGTCCCTGATTAGAACATAGAATGTGTTCGTAATGAGATCATTTTACTTCCCCCGTCTACTGGTGGCGAAGTATTGGAATCGCGAAAATTTTCGAAAATGACAAATATTATGCTTTAACTTGATAAGTACCCCTCGGATTTCGATGAGATTAATTAAAATTACACAACGTTACTACAAGGACGCAAAAGCTTTCTAGTTTTTGGAAATCGGTCCAGTGGCGGTGGAGAAAAAGGCCAAAAACAAAAAAAAAAATAAAATTGCTCAAACTTCAAATGTTTTGTCGTTTCAGACAATCCTAATCATTTTCAAAAATACCTACAGTTGAATGTCAAGTCGATACGTGCGACGTCGTCCCCGATGGACAAGCGTCATCGTCGGTGGTCGTACCTTACAGTCGGCAATCGAATCCGCACTGTCGTGGGCTGCGAGCATTGTGCAAGATGAAGGCCAATATCGTCATTCACCCGGGAGTGGTAGTGTCCGCCTGCAGCAATTCCTCTCAGGGGGAGGAAAGTCACTTTTTGTTATACATGTTCGTGGTTAACTTCTGCCAAACATAATCTTTTACGAACTGATGACAGCGTAGCGTGGGAAATGCAGAGTCAACTCACTTGACGCCATTTTTTGAATTTCAAAAGGAAACATCCTGCCTATATGCATCACTCAAAGTCAAATCTTTAGCGAAATAGTCTTTATTCGCGTGGATTGCATAACGTGAAACAAAATTGTGGTTAAATTCGACAAAAAAAAACTTTTACCGAGTCTTGAACAGTGGCACACGTCTGAAGTCCCAGCCGAATTCAGTAACGGAAGTTGATTGAAATTGAATCTCTATGAGATAGATGACCGCAAGACGCTACCGATGTGCTTTCCACTACAGGGGTGATGCTGAAAATACTACCAGAAGCTCTTTGACTCTCATTATGTTGTTGTGAAACTATGTGTTACTACTGACCAAAACTAAACCATCTGATAATTGAGATAAACCGTTTTTGGTATTACCACCTACCTACCGTTGATGATATTATGGATATTAAGGGTAATTACCTACTTCACTAGCCATCAGTATGCATATCAACCAGGGGAATCAACCGATTTGGCTCTGCTATCTAAGGCATTAGATGACAAGGAGATTTCAGTATCAACCTTTCTAGAAGGTGCGTTTAACAACGCAAAAACGCTATCGTTGGTGAATGCGTTACAAGCCAGGCGGGTTCCAGCCACGCTATGCCAATGTGGGGCTGGGATGTCCTCAGGGAGGAGTGCTATTTCCAGTGCTATGGGCAGTCCTGGTAGATACACTTCTTCAAGGACTTTTTCAGTGTTGAAGGGTCTTATATTTGGATACCAAAACGGAAGAGCTTAGCATAACACATTGTACGCGAATGCGCCGTGCTTTTGTATTGGCAAAATCGATGCGCCTGGAACCCACCTTATTCAAGACACCCTAATAGTGGCGATTGAAAATTGTCAAGAAGGGTAGGGGGAAGCGGCTGCATCTGCTGCGTCAGTGCCGCTGAGAGTGAATGCCCTTGTGACATAACACACAAATGAGTGGGCAATCTCGATTTGCTCCAGGGAGATGGAATGCACTTAACACACATACACACACACACACACGCACACACATGCCGTATAATGCCGGCCACACACTATCAGGTGCACCTGACAGTTACGCCTGAACAGTTATGCCTGTCAGGTGTACCTGATACAACCAGAAGGACACACACTCTTCATGCATACCTGTCAAGTCCCCTGTGAGGTCTTAAGTCACCTGATTCACGAGCCCTTTGTACTACATTAACAAAGGCACGAGGGTTTGGTTGCACTCGATTGGGAAACCGATCCGCATAAATCCGTGATACCGCGGCAGCATTTTGTAAAGAGTAAGTATTTTCTCACCCAACCTTTGTAAAGGACATTTCAGCCCATCTTCTGCTAGGTGATTGTGTTTGATTTGATCGATGACATGTTAGCAATGAGTGATGTGTGATGGTGAAATGCCATTTTTCCTGCACTTAATTATCAATCCGTCTGTTTATTTGATGAGCTAAACGTTTTCTGCGTTTGATACAGCGCTTCATCAATATAACTGTGAGTATCCCGTATCGTTCCTCGATGTTGTGTAAAAATCCCAAATCTGTAGATATTATGCGAGAGGTGATCATTGTCGGGTAAGAAGTACAAACTAGATTGTATATTTAAAATCGACAATTTTTAGCGTAGCACTTTGCACAGAGGATAAGAAAAAATATTGGACTTTGTTGGATTTACTCAAGCAATTTTTGCAAGACATGCAGGTTTTTAGTCGCTCTATTTTAGGGATAACCCTCGTATGTATATGCACATTACAAAGCCTATCAAACCATACCGTATCGCGATCTAAAAACAACGGACAAACCGACAAAAAAGTAATTGGTCGCGCGTTCCATCAAATTTTGTAAGAAATTAATGCATGCCTAGTCGACTATATCGACGACGTTCTCTTGTTCTTGTTCGGAAACTAGACTTTATTTTGTCTTCGAATTTTTTTCTATGTTCACGCGCGATCCTCTGCTCGTTTTTCTATTAGTTTGTCATTTCTTCGTCTCTTTTCTTTGCGGTTGCCGGTCGACAGTTGCTGGAGCATGAATCAGAAACGAATGTGCATTCTAAGGTACAGTGGAAACAGTTTGTTCATTCACGTCCTTCACTAGCCTGGTAGACATACCAAGGTCACAGGTTCAATTTATAAAATAACAGAAAAGTGTTGCTCTTTTGGCGTATGTCGATGTAAAATATTTGGAACAACAGTCACAAGAATAGTGTTTTCGATAAATATCTCCTAGCGCGCTGTGGAATCGAGGTCCATCTTTATCTCAACGCCTGAAATACCGAGCTGATTCTATTCACTAGGAGAAGCTTGTCGGGCTTGTCTTGCTAATCTTTGGAACTAGTTCTTTCCCAATCAGTAAAACGCGTGTTGTCGGAGTGGGGTGGGAGATTGAGCCCAATATGGTGCACTGGCCCTATACGACGATGTACGTCCATTTCTTTTGTATGGCTCCCTGATTTGGTGGCAAACTCAACGAAATTCTGCGTTTGGCATGTACCAGTACAGTATTAAGCGCAGTGCGGACAACGCTATTGAGTGCAAAGGAAGCTCCGCTGCATCTCCTATTGGATATAGTGAGCTGTGGAGAGGCGCGAGTAGTCGCACATCGACTGTGGAGGCAAGGCAGCTGCGCCGTTTTGAATCCTGCCACACTGCCATCTTAGTCGAACTGCAAACGGGGGATCCTGTCCTTCTGAACAGGGGTGATCTGATCATCACTAATTATACAGGGTGTCCCAGAAGTCGACGTCAAGCCGACACCGGGTGATAGGCAAAGTCATAACAGCTATCAGAAAAATATTTAAAAAAATGTTATGTATGTGTTTTGAAAATTATAGGTCTTTGAAAAAGATATAGAAATTTCACACCCTACGGCAGTCTGTCAACTCCTGTTACTACAAATATTAACGATTTTTGGATTTTATTTTTACAATGTAATGATGAATAATGCATCTTCAAACTGGTGTCTCAACCTTACTGCCAACTTTTCTCGTTCAGGAAAAATTGCCACTTATTTCCCAACCAGGTATTCCAAAGTAAAACTTTGCTCAACTTTAACTGGCTGTACTGGAAAAAATGTACTACAAGAGTTTGGCAAGTAACCTTAAAAGTTGGCGCATTTAATAAGGATTCCAAAATGGTATAACACTTAGAAGATTACTCGTTAACTTATGCACAATTTTTATTTGAAGAAAAACTGATGAAAATTTTACAAAACAGTGATTATGAAAACGCACAAGGACCCTTAAGGATAACTGTTTGCACAACAGTGGGCGTCAAAATGCTGCTGATGATGATTTACCTTTACAGCAAATGCTCAAACTGTTTTCCTTCAGCCACAATACACGCTCGACATCTTCTTAAAAAAGACGAGCGAATCCACGGTTATTAACAAACTCAGCTGCTTCCAATAGTCTTTGCCGTAGCTCAGCTACATTTTGAATCGGCTTGAAATACACTTTTTCTTTTACAGTTCCCCAGCAAGAAAATCTAAAGGATTCAAATCAGGTGATCGGGCTGGCCACGGTATTGTACCAGACCGCCTTATCCATCTGCCTGGAAAATTTTGATCGAGATACTCTCTCACTGAGAGTGCATAGTGCGCTGGGCAGCCATCATGCTGGAACCACATGTCCCTGTAAATACTCAGTGGCACGTCCACCAATAAATTTTGTACATGATTTTTCAAAAAATCCAAATAAACTTCAGCAGTCAAAGTCTCTGGGAACTCAAACGGACCGATTATTTTACCATTTAAAATTCCTGTCCAATGGTTTATCTTGAAGCGATATTGAGATTTATCTTCTCTCATCAAATGTGGGTTTGTTACGTGCCACTCGTGTAAGTTATGCAGGTTCATGTACCCATCTTTCTTAAATGTGGTCTCATCCGACCATAAAATTTTTTCAAAGAACTGTGGATCTTTCCTGTGTCTTTCTAACATTGTGCGACAAAAAGCAACTCGTGGCTCATAATCCCGGGGCAGGAGAGGTTGAACACGCTGTATGTGGTATGGATGAAGCACATCACTTACTTGCTATTGCACACTTTGATACCTTTTTTAAGATGTCGAGCGTGTATTACGGCTGAAGGAAAACAGTTTGAGCATTTGCTGTAAAGGTAAATCATCATCAGCAGCATTTTGACGCCCACTGTTGTGCAAACAGTTATCCTTGAGGGTCCTTGTGCGTTTTCATAATCGCTGTTTAATTAGGAAATTTTGAAAAATTTTCATCAGTTTTTCTTCAAATAAAAATTGTGCATAAGTTAACGAGTAATTTTCTAAGTGTTATACCATTTTGGAATCATTATTAAATGCGCCAACTTTTAAGGTTACTTGCCAAACTCTCGTAGTACATTTTTTTCCAGTACAGCCAGTTAAAGTTGAGCAAAGTCTTACTTTGGAATACTTGGTTGGGAAATAAGTGGCAATTTTTCCTGAACGTGAAAAGTTGGCAGTAAGGTTGAGACACCAGTTTGAAGATGCATTATTCATCATTACATTGTAAAAATAAATTCCAAAAAACGTTAATATTTGTAGTAACAGGAGTTGACAGACTGCCGTAGGGTGTGAAATTTCTATATTTTTTTCAAAGACCTATAATTTTCAAAACACATACATAAACTAAAAATTTTTCTGATAGCTGTTATGACTTTGCCTATCATCCGGTATCGGCTTGACGTCGACTTCTGGGACACCCTGTATATCGCTTTAACCGCAAGCTTAATAACGAGGATCCGACGAGTGCGGAGTGGGGCTCTGGAAGTTGGTAGTTCTCGGGAGGGAGTGGTGAAGAAGGTTCTGCCGCTGGGGTCTTTGGGCCTAGAACTAGGCTATCTCTGGCTCTCCGCCAATGCACCACTATTTTCCAGGCAGAAATCTATCGAGAAGAATAATCTTCTCCGACAACCAGGCTGCGATGAAGTCACTATGTACCTGCAAGATTAGTTCCGTCTTTGTATTGCAAAGCAGGGAAGCTCTGGGTAGTCTAGCAGCGAGGCATCCGGTATCGTTAGGACAATGATATGGCGGACGCTCTTGCGAAAGCAGGATCAGCGAGGAAGCTTCAGAAATGGAGAACATCTCCTGACTTCTCCGAACGGCAGGGGGCTCATCGTAGGGCCCAGTGTTAAGGATGGACGCTTTTGCTTATCTTTGCATTGAACCGACCTAAGGCTATTGGTGGGACTGTTGCGTGGCCATAACACGTTGAGGATCCCATGTTTGAGCGCTGCGGGGTGGAGGAAGAGTCTTCGGCGCATGTTCTTTGTCGCTGTGAGGCTGTGAGCTACTACAGGCAGACTATCCACTTTGGATGCACAGAATGTTAAGGAGTTGGAGCTCAGGGCTATACTCAACTTCGCTAGAAGCGCGGAGCTTGAGGCTTAGGAAATGTAGGGGTGGATAAGGGGCCGTTTAAGCGCCTCATCGTAGCCAATATGCCTCTAATTCATAAATGTCTTTTACGTGTCGCCGACTTCTTTTAAAAAGTATGTATTATTAGATTACTGCTGAAATAGTTTGATGTCAAACCACGTGGAAATAAATACAAACCCTAGAAGGCGTTTAGACTACACTATCTATGCGAGATTGCAATCCGACTAATCGGCAACATTTCAGAAAGGCTTTAATTTGTTTCGACTTTCAGAGGCTATTGGCTCTTTTAGATCCGATATCCCAAAAACATTTGTTTCTTGGAGGCTCTCTAGACACCTATCTTGGTCTCCAGCAACTTGGTCGCACGGTTTTTCTTCTTTTCTCGAGGATTGAGAATGTGGAACAGTTTACCAGTAAACGGTTTTCGCAATTTTCCCTGAGTAGACAGATTCTTGAATCTTTGATTGTATCATCGAGATAGTGTCTAGAGAGGCGCTATTAGAATTTGTTTTGACGTTAGAGGGCGGAATTAAGAATGACACATTTGTATCATCGATACAAGCCTGGCTCAAGTTTCACACTCTGCTTAGATCAGTAGCTATTCAGCAATTAAGCAATAAAGAAAGTCTCAATTTGGTCCTGCATCTGGTGTTTACGATAACTTTATTCTTGTCGAGTTCTTCTACGCACCCACAGCAGAGCGCCGCGCGGTGTGTAGGTTAACCCAGTTTATAAACAAGTCACATTTGATGTTAGTTTTTTGTGAGCATCTTCGAAATGCTTTTGATAATCCGAGAGTGTACTCAGACTGGACAAACTAGGACACCTAGACAGCCCTAAATGATCAAAATTTAAGTAGAGGTAAGCAAACCCGAATTGAAAACCGACAAACTCATGCACTATTTACAAACAAAATATGTAGCGGGACAGTATTTGAAACTCATAGTGTGTATTTTTCTTAGATTTCGCTGCTGATTTACTGCAAAGTAGCTTTGTTACTTCGAACGTAATTGTTTCTGAAAAAGGGAGTTCCAACTCTCAGAACACCCTGTATATCTATGGCCTCATCAATTTCTTTAGTCATGGTGTTTCGGTATTTCAGGCTGTGCCTTCGCGGCTTGAGTAGAAAATTTTGTTTAGCATGTTTACTCTACCTATCTAGCTTTACGACCACTATTTTTTCCTCGAAAGCAATTACTATCGTGCTGAACTTCTAATGACGATTTCCTCATAATGGATCAAATTGGCGCCGTTCCCATTCCCATTCCATGGTTAATTGTTTCAAAATCCTCCGTCACTTTTCTGCTCCTCATAATGGCTATCATAAAAATACCCTATGTAGTCTGGAATCTCCCCCCTTTTTTTTTTTAAAATCACCACGGACGAGCAGCAATCTGGAATTGCTTGCATACAACAAAATTAGGTATTTGATATGGCAGCTATTTTCAAAACCACGAACTTGGGTATCTGTCAGATAAGCAGGAAGGGGCTCCTTGATTATTGGTTTCTTAGTTCCTGAAATATCGACGCGTGTGATGCAAAATTTACATTGTAATTTTACAGCGCTGTCCCTATACTCAGATGCAAACACTGTGGTAGTCACAAATGTTATTTACCCACAATGACGATTGAAAAAAGTAAGATCTAGGAATACTACAAGTGCTTAGCTATCGCTTGCTTAAAGGTAATTGCCCACTATACTGTATATATCATTGTAGAAGAGCCCAACTATTTTGTTATACCAGGGTACCATGACTGGTATCAGGTGCTTATAGGAACTTTGTTAATCCGATTTTTGAACTGTCCAAGGTTAATAGAATTCGGAAACGTCTCTTCATGTAGATTGTCTCACAATCTCGATATCCAAGGGAGAAAGTCGACTAGTTCTGGGTGCTCGAAGTTCAATACGGTTAGGATAGCAGGCCAAAGTCAGGTGGCATGATGGGGGAGAGCTCTGAGAAGTCATAGCGATAAAAGAGAGCCAGATCACCGAATGGCCCGGCGCACACTGGTGCAGAGGGCACCATTTCCGCGGAAAAAGTAGATTCCTAATTTTGTTACGGGTAAACCGATTTTTATGAGCAATACCTCATTAGAAAGCTATCGAAATTCTCTTTAAAAAATATTATCAAAAATTGACAAATGACAAAAATTGAAAATGGCGTCAATCTACAAAACTTTAGCACATATTCTTGAGTTCAAAATAAGCCGATTTGAAGTAACTTACCTTATCCAGAATTGCTCCGATTCCAAGATACAGGGTGGTAAAGTTAGAAAATAGAAATTCTTTTTCTTTCAATTCCTGAACATTTCTCAACGGATTGCTTCAAAAATTGGTGACCGGGAGTTTCTTGGGATGCTATACATAACTTGTTTCTCAGTGTAGTTTTTTTTTGTTAAGAAAAAAAAAATGTCCTCAATACTTTTAAGCAAAAAATGCACTCTTGTTAAAATAGGGTATGCTGAGCAGGTTTCGACAAATTCGCAAATTTCTGCATCAATGTAGGTCGAGTACCCTAAATCAAAATGCTCAGAATTTTACAAAAACTGAGTGTGTCATAGATCCCGTCAAAATGAACAGTTTTTTTTCCTATAATAAAGATGTGAATCAAATTTAGTAAAAATAGCTGTAGTCTCAAAAAACTTATAACGAAGAAACTATATTTTTTTTAAACCTTTAAGACCCTGTATGTCGAGAATTAATCATTTTTCGCTGCATCTTTAGGTATAGACAAAAATGTTTAATTTTTACGCAACATCTAGAGGTTTTGTCAAATACCACTCGTTAAATAAATCAATATTTTTCATTTTGGTTGTTTTCTGTCGCGCAATAAACTCTGAAAATTCGTCTACAAAAGTTTCAAATATTTGCAGCTAGTTTTTTTATGGGTTGTGGTGTCTCAAACGCACATTTCAAATTTATTTTTAAAACATGGAAATACCTGCATTTTTTATCGGTACCCTTTAGTGTCAATCTTCTGAAAAAATTTCACGGATTTACTAAAAGATATGCCACGACAGCGCAAAGCGACTGTCAACATTTCTTTCAAATTCAGTTGTTTTTCCAATCGTCAACTATACTAAGTGACATATAAATCCCAACACCCAGTTTAAATGGTTTTATTTTAATAAAAGTTGGTGAATGTATTTATCTTACTGTAAATAACAAGGTGTTGTCAGGCATGGCTTCGAGAAGGCCGTACGGAAAGAGCAAGGGGCACTGGACGCCGCCGTAGAACAACAGACCGTGAAGATCGCCGACTAAGGGACCGTTTCTCCACTACCAGGTCCACTGCAAATGAATGGTTTGCAGAACACGGAAGACCTATTGGCATGCGAAGTGTTTACCGACGAATGAGAAGTTTTGGCTTGTTTTCATACCGGCCACACTGGGTCCTCCCTTTAACTCGAGAACACCGACGTAATCGCCTTGAGTGGTGCAGACAACGGTCACTCTGGGATCAGGAATGGAACAGTATTGTCTTTAGTGACGAGTCTCAATTTTGTTTAGGCATGCACGATGGTCGAACCAGGGTTAGAAGGCGACGTGGTGAAAGGAGGAATCCACAGTTTTTTGTTGAAAGACATGTTCGTCACACTGTTGGAGTTATGGTTTGGGGTGCTATAGCTTATGGTTCCAGGTCACCTTTAATCTTCATCAGAGGTAACATGAACGCGCAGCGTTATATCCACGAAGTTCTAGAACCCCATCTTTTACCCTATCTTGACACCCTGGCAGATCCAACTTTCCAACAAGATAATGCCCGACCACATGTTGCAAGAGTCACAATAGACTTCTTTCAACATAATGATGTCACATTGTTACCATGGCCACCAAGATCTCCCGACTTATCCCCAATTGAGCACGTGTGGGACATGATGGGTAGGAGATTGCTCAATTTGCAACGTCCTCCTCAGACTCTAGAAGCACTTCGAGAGGAGTTGGTGGTTGCCTGGAATGAGATACCACAGGAGGACATTGACCACCTGATCAGAAGCATGCCTAGGCGCGTTGGAGAATGCGTAGCACATCAGGGTGCATCCACACATTATTAAAGGTCAAAGGGCTTTAAAGCAGTGCAATCTTTTTGAAATTTTTATCATTTACTTATTATGCTTCATCAAGTACTTATACAAAATTTTATTAAAATAAAACCATTTAAACTGGGTGTTCGGATTTATATGTCACTTAGTATATATTTTCGTCCTAACATACCAATTTAGTTTTGGATCACATTCGTTGGAGCTCTTCCCACTATAAATTTATTCATACAATACAAAGAAATCTTATTTTGAATAACGGCACTTATAAGCAAGACTGGAGCCCAGGAAATAAGGAAGTTGATTCTGAGTTCAAGTCTTTCGTAAATGTAGTGAAAAACTGAAATATCATTTTGGGTAGGAACGTTTTAACTCCTTGTCTAAAAACCTGTTTTGATTTTATATTTTACTTCACTAACTTTTTATTTTTTCTTTTCAGGTAAGAGTTGTTACTCAAGTGGTTAATTTCTATCCCAACCTACCATATGGTAAGTATGGTTAATGTAATGCTTACGTTATTTATACATGTCGGCAAGATCTGAGTTCTACAGTGAATTCCTGGGGTAAGAGCAATTAGATGTTATAGATGAACGTAGTATGAAATAATACAGAAGGACCATAGAACATTTGCTACCTCCAATTCGGTACCATGTTCGAATTTAGCGCCCCAAATTACCTAAGTATACCAGCTTTGATGTTCTTCAAACAACGAAAGACGAAAACTGTTTTTTTATACTCCAACCACCACGAAGGCCACCAAGATCTCCCGACTTATCCCCAATTGAGCACGTGTGGGATATGATGGGTAGGAGATTGCTCAATTTGCAACGTCCTCCTCAGACTCTAGAAGCACTTCGAGAGGAGTTGGTGGTTGCCTGGAATTGAGATACCACAGGAGGACATTGACCACCTGATCAGAAGCATGCCTAGGCGCGTTGGAGAATGCGTAGCACATCAGGGTGCATCCACACATTATTAAAGGTCAAAGGGCTTTAAAGCAGTGCAATCATTTTGAAATTTTTATCATTTACTTATTATGCTTCATTAAGTACTTATACAAAATTTTATTAAAATAAAACCATTCAAACTGGGTGTTCGGATTTATATGTCACTTAGTATATATAAAAGAACATGAGGGAAAATTTTCAAACACCTATCCGCTTCTAAAATAACATCATCCGATGTTAATAGATGGTAATAGATCTACGGGTGACCGGGCAGCCTCCAATTAAAGAACATTTTATCCTAAATTAGAACATACGACACTCTATAAGTTTTTCACCATCATATTCGAATTGAATGTCCCAAATTACCTAACAGCACCAAGCTTAGTTCATATGTAACTACCGATAACAAAAATGGATCTTCAATACCTGAAAGTTACAGGTATGCGCAATTTTTCAATGAACGTTCAGAATAACTTCGGCTTCGGTTTTGGTGGCCCCCAAACACGTAAGATATTGATCATTTGAGCCGAATTTAAACCATTTTAATTTGTAATGGCCATGTATTATTGCATTACAAAAGGGGTAAAAAATGAGTCAGTCAAATATTCAAGCTTAACCATGCTTGTAATATATTTTTTGGGTCGCTGAAACCGTGTCAAATGCCGATCGGCTCCGGTTTTAAGATATAGCGAAAAACTTTAATTATTATAACACATACCTTAACCAAACGTCAAAAACGCTTGTGCATTTCTGATGTGGATAAAAACTAGTTTCCTGCTTGAATATGGTGCTTAGTTTCCGAAGCTTTGGCTGAAATCTGGCAACCATGTAGCTGTGAGACCGACTGGATCCTCCTTTTAATGATGATTATTCTACAACTGCTCCCACTTCTCTCACTCTCTTTCCCCCTTTTACCTCTCTATAAGACAATTTCGGACCATCTGAGAAACAGCCGAATTGTTTCTTGATTATAAGTTGTCAGAGCGGCACCGCTTGCCGTCATTACCACTGCGTTGCTTTTGTTTTTTGGTTTTATACGATTCGTATTCGTATGTGCCACTTGATGGCAATGACCTTCTGGAGTCCATCAATGACACACCTGATAACTGAAAAAAAAATGAAATTTTTTCCCGATGAAGTCACATAGGATGGCATAGGATAGTATAATAGTACAGGGTGTCCTTTTATAGACGGAACCAGAGTCGTTGTTATTTGAGAGGAGAAAGCTTTATAGCGACTCTCAGTATTGCGCTGTCGGGCTTTCCTGACCGTAGTGTGAAATTCTCTAGCAATGTCGTTCGCTATACGTCCAACCACGATATGCTTGCAGCATTTCGACATGGTGGGTTGCGTTACGCCAAAGTTTCATACTACATGCATCTTAATCAGCATCATTGGCCTCTCTATAGGGTCAATCTTAACCCATTGGGTGTCGCTTACACGACTGGAAAGATTGTCAGCAGTGAGTCTCTTGCCGAGCGTCAATTCCAGCTGTCTCCCATACACCGCATACGAATAGAAGATTAGGACTACCCTTCACTTCTTTGTAGTATACGTAGTCTCTGTTTCCTACCCTCATCAGCTAGCTGTCAAAACAACTATCTCCTGTGTGGAATTGTGCAGAACAGTAACCAACACGCACGGCGATCTTGCCAATCCAAGTCCCAATATCCGGACTCAGCCTTCTAGTCCATGCACCATGGCCAGTTGCATGTCATCTTATAAAAAGCGCGTCTCTCGTCGCTCTAGCTTCGGCGCCCTTTATATAGAGCGTGCATCATTCCTCCGCCAACAAATCAATTGGCAGGATACCAGCCACCACCAGATACCGCTCTATAAGCGCAGACCACGCGCTGGCATCAATTGCCTATATTTCTTTTTCTTACAGCATTGCTGTAGATAGGGCCGTACAACATAATCGAATTTGTGACCTTGAATGGACAAAAGTCCCAACGGCATATCTTGAGTCTGAATTCTTTTAATGTTTTCATTAATTCGTAAAAATATGAACAGAGTGTGAGTAGACTTAATATTTATGTTTGGTCTGGTGGTCATGGTAATTCTGTAATAGGAAACCTGCTCTACATTAGCAACTGATATCTCATATTCTGAGTTACGTAAACGTTCTTATCTCAGCATAATGATACAGAGGTAAATCGTCATCAGCGGATACCACATAGGCCCCATGATATTTTATGGGGTAAGACGATACACCCATCAATTTCGCGTTTATGAGATGGTCCAATTAGCTATGAGTGTAGTAGTAAAGTAGTCTCCGGTGCGGTCTGCGGGCAATTTGCGCGTCGAATACACTGACTCTGGCTGCCGGTAGCACGGAGATGAACGGCCCTGGACAGCTCGATATTACAGTGACGGAGGGTTAAGGTTAATACGAATGCATCGATAAAAAAATGTTTTTGAACCAATTAAATTTTTAATTAGATCAATTAAATAATTTAATTAACTACGTGACAGCTAACTGTTTAATTAAACTTGGAGTTCTAAAGCAGTTTACTTGAATCTATTAAACCATTTTAATTAAACCAAAACGTAATAGTTTAATTAAATTAGTGAAACAGTAGTTTACTTAGATTATCAAAAATGAAGAACTATTAAATGAGTTTACCAGTTCCAAGTGAAACAATTTAATTATTATTATTATTATTAAATTTGTTTCATTAGTTTAGGTAAAAGTTTTTGTCTACTTTTGATGAATATATTTATTTAGATTCAAAACGATTTTTAGATAATATTTGGATTTTAAAAAATAAATTGCATTTTACTGAATGTAGTATATTATAAATGTCCTCGAACATAGCATACAACAACTGTTTAATTAAACTTAAATTTTTGAATAAGTTTGCTTAAATCTATAAAACTAGTTTAATTAAACCAAAATGTAATCGTTTAATTAAATTTATGAAACAGCTTACTTGATTGATTACACCAAATTATTTAAAAATGAACTATTAAATAAATGTACCTGCTCCAAGTGAAGCAGTTTAATTACTTTTATTAAATGTGTTTCATTAGTATATGTAAAAGTGTTTGTCTGGTTTTAATGAATTATTTTATTCAGATTTAAAAGGATTTTTGGATAATATTTGGATTTTAAAAAAACAAATTTCATTTTACTGTATGATGTATATACTATGTATAACAAACAGTGCTCTGACATAGTATCATAGATATTAAAAAGTCTGGAGAACTTGATATAGATAGTTGATATTTTCAAATTAAAATAAAAACGCCCGTATCTCGTAACCCTAATAAAATTCGATGTTTTTTATTTTCATTAATTGTGAACTTATTATATATGGGATTAAGTTTCATCAACTATTTGTCTGTTTTTTCAGAAACAGATTATAATAGGTATATCACCATTCACTACAAGCAATACATAATACAATATAAAAGAAAAGCGCATCAAGCCTTTGTTAAGCACATGGTTATTATAAATATCCAACGTTAACCTAGATATGACTGCATAAATAAAATTCCAAAGTTCTTCCCATCCCGTGTTTCATTTGGAGCAAGAAATGCTCTAATCCATGGCTATGCGTCACTGATCACCATAATTGATTCACTTCACAGCTGATACACCAACAACGGCAACATTTGAATAAAAAGCTCCTCGCGAAAATCACAAATGAAACTGAGGGGTCCCAATCATTCACGAATCAAGAGCCAAGTCCGCGTTTCAAATGAACAGTTAAACTGTTTTTGCTGAAATGTTCAATTGTTTTAAATATACCTTTTGTACATAAACTAAATGACCTAGACTAATTAAACAGTCTAATAAGACAGGTGCATGGTTTGCTGTTTTCAAGCAAATTAGTTTAGTTAAACTGGTTCCAGGAAATCTAGTTAAATTAAACCGGATAGTTGAGTTACTTACAGTAATTTAAACAATTTAATTGACCACGCACCTGTGGTATTTGCCTCTTCTTCTTAACTTTTCTGCTTGGACATTTGCGAGAATTAGATAGGTGAACCGAGGTTTCGGAAGTCGTGATGTTCTTCCCTGTTTCATTAAATAATAATAATAATAATAATAATATTTATTTACTCAATGTACAAAGATAACAAACAATATGATATAAAATCAAAAATCAAAACAGGCCCAATAGAAGGCATCGCCTGTACATGGACCAATAATTTAAGTTGAAACTGTAGAATGCAAATGACAAAAAAGGACAAAAATTAGCTACAGTAGATTATGTATTTAGTTGATGTTCGTATTTATGAGTTTATGAATTTCAGTCCTAGATATAGAATGTAGCCACTTTTTTAAATTTCTTTTGAAACAATTTCCGAAACGTAAATCTTTTAAGTCTTTAGGTATAATTTCATAAAATTTAGGCGCTAAATAGAGATATGATCGCTGCATTATAGATTTATGCGGTTGAGGAACTACTGTGCCACGAATTTTGTATCTGGTATAATGATTATGTTTAATTTTTTGGTAGGTGTTTACAAATTTATGGTAGTGAGTGATACTGTGTAAGAAATAAAGCTGTCTTATATCATACATTCGAACATCTGCATATAATTTTTCAGTGGGATAAAGTTTCGGTTTTTTAAATATCATTTTTAGAATACTTTTTTGAAAAACATCTAAATTATAGATATGTGAGGAACATGCAGCTCCCCATGCTAATATACCATATGTGAGATGAGGCTCAATCAGTGCATGGTATAATGTTTGAAGATATTTTTCTGTCAATATATTCCCAAGGTATTTAATTTTGTAGGATACAAATCTAACTTTCTTTAAAATATAATTGACATGGATGTCCCATCGTAAGTGAGGATCCAAGACCACTCCAAGGTATTTTATGTTGGGCACTCTATTAATTTGCATTTTTTGATCATTAATATTGAAGGAGAAATTTGTGTAATTTGGCAGATGTCTAGCATAAGATCCAAATGGTAAAAAATGTGTTTTAGAGTAGTTAATGCTTAATTTTCTACTGTTAAACCACCGAATAATTTTGATAAAATCATTTTCAATTACATTTTTCAGATCAGACCAGTCAGTGCCTTCATATAATATTGCAGTATCATCTGCAAAACTAGTTATTTTGCCAACACAATTAATTTGGAAAATATCATTTAAATATATATTGAATAACAGCGGACCTAAGACAGTTCCTTGTGGGACACCACACTTAATATACATTTCTTTACTAAATGATCCTGATATCTGCACAGATTGTGGGCGATTTGACAAATAACTTTCGATCAGTGAGTACGCGTTTCCTCTGAAACCAATTCTCTCCAATGCTTCTAATAATAATTTGTGATTAACTGTGTCGAAAGCTTTCTTTAAATCAACAAAAATGCAGATTGAAGGGATTCTGTTATCAATATTTTGATATATTTGATTTACAATTTTAGTTATTGCGTCCGATGTAGCCTTCCCTTCTGTAAATCCATATTGATTTTCACTTAAAATTTTGAATTTTGTCAGGTATCGAATCATTCTAGTAGATAAAACTTTTTCAAAAGCCTTTGCTACACTGGATATTATTGATATTGGTCTATAGTTGTTAATATCTGTTTTTGTTCCTGATTTATGTATCGGTATTATATTACCTTTTTTTAAAATTGAGGGATATATGCCAGATTCAAAGCATTTGTTGATTAGGTAAGTGAGTGGTTCTATTATGTCCTCGGCTATAATTTTCAAATGCTCGCTTTTAATGCCATCGAACCCAGGACTTTTCCGATTTTTTAAGGACATAACAGTGGTGTATACTTCATATTGTTCGACTTTATCCAAAATAAATGAGTTCAAAGTTCTTTTTGGAGGCTGAGTATTTTGTACATTTGCTTGTATATTACTTGCTAAATTTTCGCCTATGTCAGTAAAGAATTGTACAAATTCATCGCATATCTGTTGAGTATTTTTTAATACTGTTCCCGATGTTGTATTTAACTCAGTGACACACTCTTTAAATTTTGTTTTCCCAGTAATCTCATCAATAGTTGTCCAAAGCCGCTTAGGATCATTTAAGTTATTATTCAATTTATTTAGGTAATGTTTTCGTTTGGTTTGCCTTGCAAGTTCTATAAATTTATTTTTATATTGGTTGTAACAGTCGGTATTCTCTGTAGTTGGCGTTAGTTTCATTACATTATATAGTCTTTCTTTTTCTATTGCCGATGTTATTAATCCTTTGGTAATCCAGGCATTTCTGCTTTTCTCTTTGTGACTAATTATTACTTTATTGGTACTAATATCTATTAGTTTTTTTATTTTCTCTATGAACAGTCTCGTTGCTTTGTCTATTATTTTTATAGAGTATAATTGTTCCCAGGATTCTTGTTTGACATTTGATATTAGTTTTGAAATGGACTGATTTGACATGTGATGCTGTATTCGAACTGAATCTGTTTAGCTTAGCTCAGTTCACTTGTAACCATACGAGTATAATATGAGAGTGATACTTTTAATGTCGACTTTCAGAAATCGTTGAGCATCTACAATCTGGTTGAAAGTTCGTTCTTTGGTTAAATCAAATGCATATATTTACTTGACCCGCCACTGATGGTGAAATGGTTCAACCTTGCTCTGGTCCGTTCTTCAGCTTCCAGTCGTTCTTAATGACGGATTTCTTCGTGATCTTGCAGCAACTCGTGGTTGCCAGATCCGCCAAAACTTATCAAAAGTATAGGCCAAAATATTAGCATATTAACATTATTCGTATTTACGAGATATTTTATGAAATAATATACATTTTATATAATGCGGTTTTTAGACAGTTTTATCTATGTCGTAGCTCATAGTAGACTTTGCTGGTATGAGGATCCCAAAAAATCCGATGTGGTCGTATCGGCCAGTTCTGGCTCTACCTCTGCCGCTATTTACGAGACAAAGTATTAATATCCGTCAAAACAAAAAAGTGTCGTGACAAAGGGATCGGAGGTTGCATTCCAGAGTTATCAAAATTCTCAAATTTCGGACAAATTTCCTCAATCTGGCAACCCCTGCTACCCTCCCAATCTCTCGTTGTTGGCAATCATCTTCACCAAATTACCGGGATCCGCCGCGGTGTAACGATCACTTTACGCTTATTACGATTGCCGATGAAAACGGCCTTTTAAAACTCGAACTTGCCGTTGTTCAGACGATCATTCATATCTTAAATCAGTAATACTGATACCACCACACTCAGCTTCGCAAGTAGTACGTTTACCCTTCATCTAAGCACTCTTGGGGCTGTCTAGGTCTCATACTGTACGATTTTCAATGTTTCTAATTCCTACAAAGCTTTAAACGAGATAAACAAGCCTAAGCGGAACGGGATGGTAACTTCCAGGAAAACGATCTGAATTAACTGGCGATGTATCCACAACATCTTGAGCACTCTCATCAACTAATACCAAGTCGACCAATTCGTTACTGATACAAGAATGTGTAATTTTCAGTTTATTCAAATCCGATTTATAAATTAACAGTTCGGTCTACCCGCATGACGGGCGTTACTTGGTTGGATACTGACTTACATTGTATCTGCTCACAGAATCACTTGTTGCAGATTTTCTCGGAAACGTGTTTACATCAAGACTTATTTGCTTATTTTCACAAGAACCATGCTATGTACGTGTAAAGAAAATTCCCTACTTTAAGATCATACTGTATATCAAGTGTCAAGTGACGTCGTATAATCGTAGCATAAGATTAAACATTTATTTACATATCTTGTCCATAATTACAAGCTGGATAGGCATTTCCAGATCACATCAGGCAAACGCCTTCGCAAACCTACCTTCCTCGTATTCTTTTTAATCGTGCTGGTTCTGCGTTAATAATATTCAAGTTATGCTGCAGATGTCGCTCGGTTTTGCATCGAAACCAAATTATAGAAATACAGGAGGCAATTAATATCCTACTAATCGAACCAAACAAATGAGAACCCATTTACATTTCAATAAGGTGGAGTGGAACCCGGCCTTGTTTGTTAAGTAACTTGAGCCAGTGGTGGGCCTAATCGGGCTAAGAAAGAAAGCAGGTCAATTTTGTTGGTCGAAAATATTAACTTAAATCGTGTTTAGTGTCTCATTTGCAGGGTGTTATTTCTAACAATAATCGACCATTGCAAAATAAAACAGCCGCTGTGTATTGGAACTATGTAGAAGGTTTCACTATTACTATCACTGCATGTTGCCATTTCTGGCAATATTATCTACCCGCAATCGGAAACTAGCGATACCGTTTTAGTCTGATCAACAGGCTAGCCGGATACAGCGTTGTTTCATGCTTTTTGGCAATTCGTCATTACGGTCTAGGCCTCGCCTGGAATTTTTTGTTCGAACGCACATCCTTAGAAATAAGCATTAATTCATGTCAGTCAATCTGCTTATCGAGTTGGTGCTCTATTAAACGAATAGATCGTAAAACTTCGAGACTCTTTTGTCTCAACGTATCTTCAAGAATACATTTATTTTTACGAAAATAAGAACGTGTAACATGGAAGCCGATAATTTTTGGCCCCATAACGTAACCCTATTTTTTCTTTTTCATATTTTTACATACTGAATCTGGCTTTAACTCATGGCGAATATTAATTCAAATGTCTGTATAAATAATGTTTATAATCCATGCTTTTTTTATTTTTGCACACATATATCCATACAGGAACCTTGTGCATGGGAAGTGAATGAAAAACGCTAATGGGGTACAATTTTACACAAGTTGGGAACTTTATTTAATTAATGAATTTTATTATAAATTAAAAAAATCTTTTTTGCACTTGGATTTAGATTTTTGCCTTTGAGCTTAACTATTCGTCATTTGTTTGTCTATAATAAAATTTATGACACAATGTAAAATAATTATTCTATTTTCATTCCCAGTTTTATTTAGGATCACAGAAAAAAATATATCTCGTTTATGTTTCAATAATAACAAATACATCAACTTTAGTGCTCTCTGTAGCGGACCTAAGATATCAAACTTAAAAAATAAACATAAAATTATTCGCCACAACGCTTACAAATTTGATTCAGAAAAAGGAAGCGTAATATAAATAACACAAAACCTACATTGTCGCTCCAGGGTAAGCAAAAATAGAAGCCAGTCTCAAAAGGGTACGAAATACAGTAAAGAGAACCTCAAACCACATTAGTAGGTAGGGTTTGTCTGTTCTAGAACGTCCTTGAGAGTCGACCTTGGGAGCCAACCTTGAACGCATATTTAACCTCGAAATGTGACCTTGAAATGTAACCTTGAAATATGACCTTGTAATGCAACCTTGAAATGCGACCTTGAATCGAAATATGGCCTTGGAATATAACCTTGAAATATTACCTTGAAATATAGCCTTGAAATGTGACCTTGAATCGAAATATGGTTATATTTCAAGGCTATATTTCGATTCAAGGTCGCATTTCAAGGCTATATTTCAAGGTTGCATTTCAAGGTCATATTTCAAGGCCATGTTTCAAGGTCACATTTCGAGGTTAAATATGCGTTCAAGGTTGGCTCCCAAGGTCGACTCTCAAGGGCGTTCTAGAACAGACAAATTTTTTTCTCTGCAAATCGATGTTTAGGCATCAGTGATGAAAACGATCGACATCAACTTGAAGGCGGAAAAGAAGAAAGATTGAAAATCTGTTCCCCTTTAGGGTACCTTGGGAATTAGAGCGTTAACTCTCAATAAACAGTTATTAACTCTGTGTAGCAGGAGACAATGTACTAAAAAAATACATTTACCGAATAGGGCTATGGGATGGCTACTTCAAATGCTGATATGGAAGTGTGACAACAGTCAGCCTTTCAAAGTGCGAAGCGTTACATCCAAACAATTTTTTGCTAATGCTTCCTCTCATTATCTTATGAATATTTTCTCTCTACATCTTCCGTGAATGGCCGTCTGACCATGCTAGACATCCTTAAAGAACTTCGCAGATCTTATCTGTTATGCTTAGCATCTCGTAAAACTTATAGTAGTTAGTATATCTTAAAATAGTTCTTATCTTGATCTATCTGAAGAATTGCACTTTTAGCCTGCATATTCAAAAAACTAACACAGCCTAGGATACTTGATTCCGCATTGGATTAATTGACATGAAGAAAAACTACCTTTTATAGCACCAAGTGTTCCGTTTTACTCCCGACCGTAGATCTATTAAGATTAGAGATTTTGAGATAAAACGACCACTACAGAATAACGATGAAGTCGTACCGATCTTAAAAAGGTTTATTTATATAAAAACAAAAAAGACCATGTATATAGCTGCTGGTAGGTTCTTAATGGGCGCAAACGTGATAAATATATTGTAAATGTTTCCAAGCAGCGATAAATTTTCTGAAAATGGTGTCCAAACCCGGTAGGGATTTTAATTCTTACTGGTGAATGTTTCTTTCAGATCAGTTCAGTACAAGCTAGGTGAAAACGTAGGAGATATTTATAAACTCGACTTTGGTGCAAAGGTGCAAAGTTCAAACGTTTTTTTTTTCAAATGCTCTACACAAAATTATGTTTCATTCCGAACGATTTTTAAGTTTTATAAACGGTTCTAAACGAAAAGTTTCTTAGTAACATACTATCTGAAGTATGAATAGCCGTTCTTAATGTATAATAGTACATTACATACCTAGCTTGAGAAGAGAGTCATACTTTTATATCCTGAGGCGTGTAGCTCATTTTACAAATACTTTAAAATTCGTCGATTTGATTTGTCGATCCACGGGGAGTAAGGTTGAAATGGTTCCCTTCTGTTAACAGTGAAAGCTGTTTTCCAAAATTCTGCCCATTTTATTGGTATGCAGGAAAGAGGAGCTATATTCAACGTTACCCATTTGTTGTCAAACATAATGAAATTGAGAGGACACAGAACCTCACGGCCTAATGCTTTTTACTTCGTATGCCAAAACTGGCGAGGAAGTATTGTAATCGCAAAAAATTTCGAAATTGAGATATTATTTTTTTGGATGTTATATGACATGTGCGTCACGAAAAAACATGTTATGTCTGTCTCTGTCTACTTCTCTGTCGGTTTGTTCACTAATTTTATAACTTGAGAAGTACTGCTCGGATTTTGATGAAATTTTCACGCACAGGATGAAAAAGTCCTGTACTTGAAAATCGGTCTAATGGTGGCAGAACTAGGAGCGTTTTCTGACGGCTCTTGATCATTTTCGGAACATTTTTTGCAGGGGTTGAAACTTGAGGGTTGGGGGTTGTAAATGTAACGACTTACTGTTTTTTATATCTTTACTATATGTTTCTCAATTTTATGGTCCTTAAATATCCCACCCATTGCGCCTAACCTTCAATTTGTGTTACTCCGTTTATGATGGTGATATTTCGTAGATTGACCCAGTACTTATGACTCGTCGATATACAACAAACACGGACCGACAAATCGACATAAATGTGAAACATGGACTGGTATGATGCAGATATCCTTAAGCAACAGAAAACTTGAGAAACGAAGTTCGAATATTATCGCGAGCTTAATACTTCCATCGTTAGGTAGTCGTAGATTTTGAAAATTGATTCAGCGGCAGCGGAAGTAAAATCTCTGGAACATAGTGTTACAACATTTCATAAATTCCTGCTCATTTTCAAACATTTTTTGGAGGGCATCAGAAATTGTAGGATGGAAGATGTATGCGGTGAATGATTGTAAATTGTTGCATATTTGATGCCAGTAAAAGACCTTCTATTATTAAAAAACTGCTGATCTCAGTGATACTATGCACCTGTTAGACATATTTTCCCTACATGTGCGATGGAAACAGAAATATGATAGGTTTGCTTCATATAGTTTCAAAGTTCATCGTACCCAAGTGAACCTACCTAATCACCATTTGGCTTAGGTATCCCTTTTCTCTAAAACCTTGAACGAATGCGTAGGAAGTATAGAGTCAATGTGCTTGACGCCATTTTTTCCTTAAATAAAACAAAATGCGATACCTTTTGTGAAGCGTGGATTCAGCCTGCAAGCAACGCGATTGAGTACTATGTATTTGACACCTACCCCTCGATTTTCAATTTTCAATCTACGATACCCCTTCACGAGACCAATGTCTTCCTTAACATGTCGCATAAGTCCCAAGCCCCCGCCCAGAACTTTTTTCAGTGGACATTATTATTTACCTATACTACAACTATTTAAAACTGTAATGACTCATACGCGTGATCAACACGTGATCAGAGCTCGATCCCGGCTTCCTTCCAGTACAGCCGTATAGCGTACGACATATGTCGTTTCTGTGGCTTTGCGGTGGTCAACAGCACAGACAGAGATGGAAATAATGGCTGATTGTTCTCCGCCGGTAGAACCAATGAAATCAAAGACGCGCCTCGACCGGCAGACTCATAGGCGTCGGCAACGCATTGGAACGTGTTTCGTTGAGCGATCGCATATTGTGTGTTTTTATAAGAATTGTTGTGTGATTGTGTGATTGTTATTGTTGTGGTTTTTGTGGTTACTGTTTTGGTTATACTTAACCATGGAGAGTACAAATGGCACGAGTGGAAGTACTGAAAGCCAGGGAACAAGTAGACGGCTTCGTAAAGCACTGAAGAGGGACGCGAAAGAAATCTTGCTCAACTGATCCAAAGTTTAATTTGAAGGGACGAAAGGCCGTCAAATTCGATGACGATAGCAAAATGGCGTTAAGGCGAACCGTACATTCATTCTTCTTTAGGAATGAGATACCAACCCTCAAGGCTGTACGTGCAGCGACCAAGGAAAATGAAATTATACCCCAAATGTGCGTCGAGGTAATGAGGAAATCCCTGCACGAAATTAATTTTCGTTACGAAACGCGTAATCGGAAGTCAGTATTGATAGAGCGACCTGAAATAGTCGCCTGGCGTCGAAAATACCTACGCGAAATGATTGAATATAGGCGACAAAGCAGAAAAATCTATTATTTGGACGAGACATGGGTAAATGCAGGTCACACGGTTAAAAAAACCTGGATAGACAAAAACGTAGTGAGTAACCGACAAGCAAGCATTGAAGGTTTGTCAACAGGTCTTCGTGGACCGTCAGGGAAACGTCAAAGATTGATCGTAACTCATATTGGTAGCGATAGTGGCTTTTTAGAAGAGTGTGACTTAATTTTCGTCTCTAAGAAAGGAGGTGATTACCATGACGAAATGAATGCCAGCTGCTTCGAGAGCTGGTTTCAAGGGGTGCTTCAGCGAGTTGAGCCCAACTCTGTGATCGTCATGGATAATGCTTCCTATCATAGTCGTCGAGCCGAACGTGTACCGACTATGGGATCTCGAAAAAGTGACATGCAGCAATGGTTGCGCGAAAAAGGAATCCCGTTTGACGATTCATGTGTGAAAGCGGAATTGTATGAAAAAATTAAACAGCACAAACCTGCGAACATTAGTTACATGACTGATGAGATGGCCCGTCAATGTGGTGTCACTGTGCTGCGGTTACCGCCCTACCACTGTGAACTGAACCCAATAGAGCTCATCTGGGCTCAAGTGAAGGGTTATATTGCGCGCCATAACACAACCTTCAAATTACCAGACGTTAAGGTTTTACTTGAGACTTCCATACAGCTAGTAACGCCCGAAGCTTGGCAGAATGCTATCCGTCATGTTGTGAAGGAAGAAACAAAAATGTGGCAGCTTGACCACCACATCGACACCATCATAGAGCCAGTTATAGTCAATTTCAACGAGGAAAGCGATAGCGACAGTTTATTACTGTTAGATGTAAGTGGAAGCGACGATGAATAAAGGTAATTCCCAAATTTTTTACTTACAATATGTTTCAAACCACTCTTTATTAAGCATGTGACAAATCTAGTTCACCCATGTTAAACATTCATATCCCGCCTATGAACAGCCGACTACTGGTAGTTAAATGATTTTCACGTGAACATCGATGAGTCATTACAGTTTTAGATAGTTATAGTATAGGTGTATTTTGTTTTCATTATTTACCCAAGGAGATAAATGCTTCTCAATCGTAGTTAAAAAAACATCATTTTTGAAATTAGCAAGTGTCAAAGTTGAAGTGAAACTTTCCTTTACAAACCCCGAAAAGTAATTTGAGGGTAGTCTTATTAAGGCATTGTTATGTAATTATTAATAACAAGGCTGTAATGATGGAATTACTTTGACAGTATTTTTTTGTGACGCCTATGGTCTTGATCAATTATCGCATCATTACTCCGGCTAAAATTATCACATATACTTAAATATAGACTGTGAAAATTTCATATGCATGCATTTCGAACAGTAAGAAATGGGACACGTTATTTTATTAGGTGTTTGCCTTCTACTATAAACATCCATTTCAAAAACCAAATAAGAGAACTGGATGTGTGCGTATGTAAATTGAAATTGCCTCGAGGGGTGCATAATTTTACTGATCTACCGACATACAGACAGACTGACGGAAATAAGTGACATTGTTTTTCGTGATGTACATGTCATATAACATCCGAAAAACATAAACTCTCATTTTCTGAGTTTTTCGTAATTTCAATACTTCCTCGCCAGCTGCGTGGAAAGTAAAATGGGCTGGAACGGCGCTTTCACTGAGACTGCTCAAAATGACCATTCGTTTTCTTTAATATGAGGAAAATCCTCAAATAAACGATCGACTTATCACCATCATATAAGGAATAATAAAACTTCCTTTGTCATAAAAAATAGATCCTTACGTCACCGAAGTCACGGTCAATAATTATTTACATACAGCAGGACAAGTTGAACCAGTCGTTAATAATATCAATATAATTATTCTACGCGTACATATGAACTTGAACAAGGTTCAATAATTTCATAATTATTTCTTGCGTAAAAGAAATTACACATTAAAATGCGAAGTTCCGTATTTTATGCACAATAATTTATTCGTCAGATTTAATCAGGCAACTATTTGAATTTAAGTTTATTATACTACGGTAAAACGTTGCATTCCGGGTTTTTTGAACTGCAAATCCAGAATCCAGATGTTTTTGCAATGATGGACAGCCTTGGCAAACCGATTGCACCTTTTTGCAGATCACCGAGGACCCGATCTGGCATGGACACATCAAGGTCAATAGCGGCGGTTGCTAGGAAAAAGTTAGGCTATTTGTTTAGTGTTAAGAAGTACTTTTCTCCGCATGACCTTTTCACACTATACAAGGCCCAGATAAGGCCTAGCCTCAGAGCTCTCTTCCATGATACCGCCGCGCGATGTGCCTGCCAGATAGACCCGCCTGCCTTTTGCCTCCCATCCTAACCGTATCGAACTTCGTACATCCAGAACTGGCCTATACGACCGCTCTTTTGTCCAGAGAGTTCTGGCAGGGAATCACACGTATTTCTGCCGTGCAACAGCATAGTGTTTCCTATGCCCTGACCGCGCTACCACGGTGCCACGTCTGCTCTAGGCAGATATCGAGAAGAGCGACGTTTCCAGCTGCCAATGGTGAATTTTCCAGGCAATACATACTCAATGTCAAATTGATTAAATGAATATTCAATTATATTAAGTAGAGTCAGCGTGCTTTAATATTTTCTAACCATATCAGGAATTTTTTTAAAAATTGTAGTCTATAATCATATTTATTGGTAATAGGCTTACAAAATTCGTTTCGCTTCAATTCTCCTTTTATTACACTTGTATTACTGACAATATCCCACCAATTCCTGATTATTTCCAAAAAGTGTGCAGCATCATTAAACTTTAATTGTTTCATAGCAGCTATTGTTGAGTGATGGAATAAATTATCTACAAAATTTACATTTTGCCTTTCAAATGAATTTGGATGCAATGTTTTATAATTTAATTTATATGCTTTCTTAACTACAGCTTCTTTTTCCAATTGATATACAGCACGAATGTTTTCAAATTTAGCATACTGAATAATATCATTATTGTCAAAATTAGGATATACAAAAGTTTTGTCTAGGTTTTTTAAATTAATCCAATTATTTCTGATACTCTTGAAAATATGCACAACATCATAAGTTAAATATATGTTCTTATCAGGATTATGTGGATTTGGAATAGAATAATTTTCTGATGAATCCTTTGCTAATTTCCTGAACATTGCTCTATTAATTCGGTGATTATCAGTAACAACACAAATAACTTCAAATCCATATTTTTGAACTAAATTTATCACATGTTCAACCAAAGGTGTCATTTCATCACCTGTTAGATTTGAAACTGGTAGTAATTTGATAATTTCTGTTATGTTTCCAAATGCTGAAGATAGCATGAAGGCTTAAACAGTTTTAGCCATATCATTTTTATTTGAGGCATACCCAACAATGTTTTGTGAGCGATAGTCCAGCCTAGATGTTATATAAATTTCATCGATTATCAAAATTCCTTTTTTTTTTCTCTTGGAGCTAATTTAATTGCTATATTCGAAAGGTAGTGTTCATTATTCCATCATTTTTTGGAGATATATCCATACTTGAGGAGATATGTTGTAAGTATCGCTTACTTGGCAAAATAAAAAATCTTTTAATTAAATTATATGTTGATGATGAGTGGTTATAAAACGTAAAAGTCATTATTATTGAAAGTGATGCATATCTGTTTTTCCTGTTTTGAATTTGTCTCAGCTGATCAGCAATAATCTCTAGATTTTTTTGTATATGGAAACATAATTGAGTCATTATTAATTATGGAAATCGCTGTGTCAAGTTGTTCCAATGCATTCATGATGCAAACTTCAACAGAGTTTTTGTGTTGGTTCTCAGAAAAATAGAAAAAATACCTATTTAGCAGGTTTTCTAATTGGAACCATCTGGTAATTTTGAGATCACATGGCAAAACCCACTTCAAGTCACTAAAAGAAAGCTTACATCCTTTATAAACAACCTGAACTTCCATCTGACCATTAACTATAATCTGTGTATTCAAAGTTAAGATATCATTTTCAAAATCCAATTTATAAAAATATAGCTTTCCATCAGATAATTTATTATTCCATTTCTGTGAGGCTTTAATTTTTTAAAATGAAGAATGTAATTCTTGAAAGTCTTTGATCTTATCCATATCATCGAAATTCTGGATAGCTTTTCCATGTTTCTCAATTAATTTTTGTTTTCTTTGCATTGGGTCAGTTCTTTTGATTGCTTCAGTTTTTGAAAGATATGATGGCAAGTTTGGGAAAATGGAGGGAACAGCATTTTCTTTTAATTTTGGATACTTCAAAGGTATATTATTTTGGACTGTTCCATCCGCCAAAACTATATTTTCTGTCCTGATGATATCCGATTCTCTAAAATGACGACTGCACACAGTTGAATATTTTGAAGGTGTCCAATTTTTTCTGGGAATTGCCATAAGCCATTTGTTTTTCAGACTTTCGGTACTTGGGAAGCGAAAAGTTGAATCATAGCTTTCTGTTTTCAAAGCAGAATTATAGTTTGCATTGCATATAGGAACACAGCAACAACGAGGCATATTGTCTGCGTCAAATACTTGATAAATGAAAAAAGAAAAATACAACCTGACTTTGCACGTTTTCAATTGTTGAAATCCTTAGCATCCTGAGGCGCGAACAGCCACAGTCACACTTCTTAGTTTATTTTTAAAGCACAAAAGCACTACAACTGGAGTCTATTTCTCATATATTATAGTCACCGATCACTTTGAACACATACACACACTTTGAAGCTTAGAAAACAAGCTTATCTCTTAATTACAGCCTCTGGGATTCCAAAATCACAAATTGAAAAGGTTATGTTTTCTCAGCGCTTTGAGCACGAGTTGCGTCGATGCAGCAAGCAGCGGCGGGAGTAACACTACCACCTACGTTGCCAGATTTTTTTGTTCACGGCTCGTAGTTGACGTCGGATGTGGTACATTGAAAGAATGTCTGTGGACTAATTGTGTGGACCTGTTTGACTGACTTTTTTCTCATAAGCGCGTTGCGTGCCGAGTCGACCTACTTGAGGCCATTTTTTTTTCACGATCATATTAGAATTCATCGTCCTGACTTACCTAGTTGAAGCGCAATGTTAGTGTGTTTAAACTGACAGTGAAAATGGATTTTTAAGCACCTCAAAGTTGCATATTTTCCAGGAAGTTTCTGACTAACGGAGACTGTCAAATACACTTTTTCCAAACATAATAATAATAATACGATGTTGCTCTACTGGTAAGTCTTAAGGGCAAGTATGTTTAACAGGTCGGCAAGAAATGCAGTTTTTAAAAGGCGTTTGAAAAAATTTTCAAAAACACTTTCTCATCTCTGATCTGGACGACACCTCGCTGTCTGGGTAGATTCAGTGCGTAGATTCAGAATCCAAGTTAATATAAGGGTTGTCCAATAGGGACGCAGAAAAGTAAACGTCAATTTGACATAGACGCCATCTTTGTTTTCTGTCACCGACATGTCATTTTGTTAGTTGAATGTTTACCATTGATCGCTATGGAGTCGTATTCGATTGAAGACCGCATTAAAGTTATTAAGAGCACTACAAAAATGGTGCAAAAATAAAAAAGAAGTTTCGCGCGCTTCGTGAACATTTCGGTCGCAACAACCGCCCAAACGAAACAACCGTCGGTCGTCTGGTGCGTAAATTCGAGGCAACAGGTTCTGTGGCAAATCTGCCAGGCTCTGGCCGGCCAAGGAGCGTTCGCACACCCGAAAATATTGCTGTTGTGAAGGAGAGTGTGTGAGGCGATCCGAAACAATCAACAACGCGTCGATCCCAAGAATTGGGCATTTCGAGAACCAGTTTGCTCCGCATTCTCCACAAGGATTTGAATGTACACGCCTACAAGATCCAATTGACGCAAGAGCTGCGTCGGGCCGACCATTTTTCGCGCCGAACGTTCTCAGATTGGCTACATGAACACCGCCAAATTGATGCCAATTTTTCATCAAAAATCATGTTCAGCGACGAAGCGCATTTCACTTTGAATGGGACGGTAAACAAGCAAAACTGCCGCATCTGGGCGAACGAAAATCCCCGTGAGTATCAAGAGCAGCCGATGCATCCTCAAAAAGTGACTGTGTGGTGTGCATTGTGGTTAAAAGGCATCATCGGACCTTACTTTTTCGAAAATGCGGCCGGGGACGCCGTTGCCGTTAATTCTGAGCGATATCACGTGATGATAGATGATAACTTGAAGGAATGGATATGGACGATGTTTATTTCCAACAAGACGGTGCAACATGCCACACAACCAACGTCAATATCCATCGATTGCAGTCCTTCTTCGGTGATCGCGTGATTTCGCGCAGAGGAAATGTGCCATGGCCACCAAGATCGTGCGATTTGACTCCCTTGGACTTCTTTTTACGGGGATATTTGAAAAGCAAAGTCTACGTCAACAAACCAGCCACCCTCCAAGAACTCAAAAACAACATCATTGCCGAGATAAATGCCATAGATCCGACCATGTTGCAAAATGTCATTGAAAATTTCGACCATCGCGTGGACGTCTGTAAATCCAGTCGTGGTGAACATTTGAGCGATATTATTTTTCATAAATAAATGGTATAAATGAACCTTCAAAATAAAGTACCCAACTTGATTTGAATACCAATCTTTCTTGTTTTAATATGCGTTTACTTTCCTGCGTCCGTTTTGGACAACCCCATAGAACTGGAACTTACGGGTGGCCCCTGGAAGGTTTCACCACAAATAGCTGCCTTTTAGCTATCTCACGGGTGATGGGGAGATATTTCAGAAGAAACTGGTTTGTCGGCAAAGCGACGGTATTATTAATATTCCATATACTCTGTAATGAGTATCTAGTGCAATTAGATAAAGTTTCGCTGTGATACTATTGACATTTTGTGCATCGATCTTGCTGGTTTATGATGATGAATTCATTAAAAGCTAGTTTGGATTAATCCAGTTGATGACATATCAGAGGATAAGTAGTAATAAATGCAAATTATTGATGATGAAATCGTATTCATTGATAAGCTCAGGAGTCCGGCGGTTCCTGCATTTCCGAGCTATGCATCGGACACATTTTTGCCCAAAATAGCGATTCTCTTCACTAACCGTTTTGCTTTCGCATGTCCAATTTTTTGTTTGTATATCGAAAAACAAACGAGTTACGAGATCTGTAAATTAAGTAATGGGACTGATTTTTTTTATTTATTTATTTATACTATTTTATACTATTTTATATTGTCAACCTTAAAATATACTGACAAAAAAAGGTAAACACCTACACCCACGTATGTTTATTAGAATTCAAGTAGTGGAGCCTCATTTTATTGTATACCTAAACACGATCCAAAACTTGATTTTTCAGCAAGACAATGCCGTTTGAATGTTTTCGACTGTCCCAAAATGAGTTCCTTTAAGGTGAAAAAAGTCAAAAGGTCGCAAGTCATCCAAATAAGGAGGCTGAGGAGCCACAAGTATGTTTCTAGTGGCCAAAAACTTGTTTATGGATATTGCTGTGTGACAAGAAGCATTATAGTGATGCAACACCCAGTTGTTCTTTCTGATGAACGGTGGTGTGAGTCAAATTTAACTCCTCCCCGATCATTCTGACTGTTAACCGAGGATCTGAGTGCACAAGACGACATTTTCATCGGTTCTTGAAGATGAAGGCTTTCCGCTTCGTGGTTCATCTTCAATCGACTCGCTCCCTTCGGAAAATGTCTTAAACCACCGAAAAACCGGGCCTCTTAACAAATACCAAGTCGGTAGGCCTGCTGACGTTTAGCAAGAGTTTCCGTTGCACTGTGCCCAAGTCTAAATCGCTACGGACAACCATATCGCTCGAGCGAGTTTAAACTTGTACTGAAGGCGTATCACATGTTCCCCTGTCTCCCCTCCAAGCCTGGCACCTCCAGATCGAACGCTACGTTGCCAGTCTCAACTACATAAGAACTTTGAACTCATTTATTTTGGATAAAGTCGAACAATATGAAGTATACACCACTGTTATGTCCTTAAAAAATCGGAAAAGTCCTGGGTTCGATGGTATTAAAAGCGAGCATTTGAAAATTATAGCCGAGGACATAACATAACCACTCACTTACCTAATCAACAAATGCTTTGAATCTGGCATATATCCCTCAATTTTAAAAAAAGGTAATATAATACCGATACATAAATCAGGAACAAAAACAGATGTTAACAACTATAGACCAATATCAATAATATCCAGTGTAGCAAAGGTTTTTGAAAAAGTTTTATCTACTAGAATGATTCGATACCTCACAAAATTCAAAATTTTAAGTGAAAATCAATATGGATTTACAGAAGGGAAGGCTACATCGGACGCAATAACTAAAATTGTAAATCAAATATATCAAAATATTGATAACAGAATCCCTTCAATCTGCATTTTTGTTGATTTAAAGAAAGCTTTCGACACAGTTAATCACAAATTGTTATTAGAAGCATTGGAGAGAATTGGTTTCAGAGGAAACGCGTACTCACTGATCGAAAGTTATTTGTCAAATCGCCCACAATCTGTGCAGATATCAGAATCATTTAGTAAAGAAATGTATATTAAGTGTGGTGTCCCACAAGGAACTGTCTTAGGTCCGCTGTTATTCAATATATATTTAAATGATATTTTCCAAATTAATTGTGTTGGCAAAATAACTAGTTTTGCAGATGATACTGCAATATTATATGAAGGCACTGACTGGTCTGATCTGAAAAATGTAATTGAAAATGATTTTATCAAAATTATTCGGTGGTTTAACAGTAGAAAATTAAGCATTAACTACTCTAAAACACATTTTTTACCATTTGGATCTTATGCTAGACATCTGCCAAATTACACAAATTTCTCCTTCAATATTAATGATCAAAAAATGCAAATTAATAGAGTGCCCAACATAAAATACCTTGAAGTGGTCTTGGATCCTCACTTACGATGGGACATCCATGAAAATTATATTTTAAAGAAAGTTAGATTTGTATCCTACAAAATTAAATACCTTGGGAATATATTGACAGAAAAATATCTTCAAACATTATACCATGCACTGATTGAGCCTCATCTCACATATGGTATATTAGCATGGGGAGCTGCATGTTCCTCACATATCTATAATTTAGATGTTTTTCAAAAAAGTATTCTAAAAATGATATTTAAAAAACCGAAACTTTATCCCACTGAAAAATTATATGCAGATGTTCGAACGTATGATATAAGACAGCTTTATTTCTTACACAGTATTACTCACTACCATAAATTTGTAAACACCGAAAACCAAAAAATTAAACATAATCATTACACCAGATACAAAATTCGTGGCACAGTAGTTCCTCAACCGCATAAGTCTATAATGCAGCGATCATATCTCTATTTAGCGCCTAAATTTTATGAAATTATACCTAAAGACTTAAAAGATTTACGTTTCGGAAATTGTTTCAAAAGAAATTTAAAAAAGTGGCTACATTCTATATCTAGAACTGAAATTCATAAACTCATAAATACGAACATCAACTAAATACATAATCTACTGTAGCTAATTTTTGTCCTTTTTTGTCATTTGCATTCTACAGTTTCAACTTAAATTATTGGTCCATGTACAGGCGATGCCTTCTATTGGGCCTGTTTTGATTTTATATTTATTTACTCATATTGTTTGTTATCTTTGTACATTGAGTAAATAAATATTATTATTATTATTATTATTATTATTATTATATTTTACCTAAGAATATATCGGGCCACTGGGGGGCCTTAGACATGATAATTTCATCAACTGACTTTTTTCTTCATGGATACTCGCACAGGGGTGCCAGGGGCAGTGTCCTTCTCTAAAAATCTGGGCGGCCCTTAAAATTTACATATTTATCATGATTTTGTGTGCAATTGTGAGAATTTTTAGGATCCCTCCTACCGAAAAAATTTTCTATCCCCTTATCCCGAAAAAGTTTCGAGGACAGATACAATTCTGCTCTTGAAAAATGTTTGAGAGAAGGTACATTTTTTGAAAAGGCTATCTTTTGTTTATTGAGATAGGTATAAACAGCCGTTTTATTTCAATTATTGTTGCATAAACATGTTCGATCTAATAAAATCATTGTGATAATTGCGTACAAGCTCATTGATTTCTAGCAATTACAACCGTGTCGAGGAAAAAACACTGAATAATTTATACCGACACATCCATCTAATTGGCAGAATGCACTTTTTATGGACTGATACGTGTCGCTACGATCAATAAAATGTATCGATAGAAAAATAATGAGATGCATCGATACATTACATACAAATAATGATCATTATAATATGGATAATGAGATCGTTGAAAACATATATATATATATATATATATATATACAGGGTGTCCGCAAAGTTGGGGTTTTCCTTTACACGACGTGTAGATCTTGAAAACATAAGCAATTTTTCTTAGTACCATATACACCAATGTCTTAAGGGAACCGAGATACAGGGCTCTGCAACATCAAAAATATCTGAATACCGTCCTGTAGCCGCGACCCGCCGGGATATCCCCGACTGGTACAAGGTCTCAACCCGACGGCAGAACTGGGTCGGGGTCAGTGTGTCAGATCAGTATGCAACCTTCAACCGACGGTTACGGTCACGCGTATAGAGGTAATCGTGTAGACGAGAATCTCTCAACAAGCACTAGAGACGTGGCTAGAGAAGTGCAAGTATCAAAAACTAAAGTGCGGCAAACGCTGCGTGAAGAGGGGCTGTATCCGTTTCACGTCCAACGTGTACAAGCCCTTCAACCTTACGATTTTCCAGCCAGAGTGCGGTTTTGTGAGTGGTTGTTGCATCAACATGACAATAATCCGGACTTTTTGAAGTGCATGTTGGTGACACACGAATCTACGTTCACGCGTAATGGGGTGAATAACTTTCGCAACAGTCATGTTTGGTCAGTAGAAAATCCGCACGCTGTCCGTCGGGCACATTTTCAGCAAACATTTTCGGTGAATGTTTGGGCTGGCATGGTGAACGGTATGCTCATTGGACCATTTATTCTCCCAAATCGATTGGACGGGATGCAATACCTAGACCCTAGACTTTTTAGGTAACATTTTGCCTTCCTTGTTTGCCTGCGTCTGCTCGGTAACGCATCAGCTGATTTCATTTTCTGTTGGAGCGGTATGATTTCGGGCAGAGACGTACTTAGCCCTTCTCGTCAACTGGAGAGTGAGTACTTTTTCCTTTATTTTTTTTTTACTTGGTCGCCCTCGTTTCACTACACATTACCTTTGTTATTTCAAGGGTAGTTGTTTCTGAAAAGGAAAACCCCAACTTTGCGGACACCCTGTATATACAACAAAAATACTAAGTAAGCACTCATAGCGATGAGTATTCAATAACCTTAGCAGGTCAAGGGTATTCGCCAGGAGCGAAGTGCATAGTGGGAGGAAGTAAATCGATCTTGGGCAAGCGGTGGACAAAAGGGAAATATTTTCGGTCGTATAGTGAAATATAGGCGCTATTATCATGTTTCAGATTAAAAGAGAATTGTCAGTCTGAAATTTAAATTGTTCCTAATAACTTCAAATAGCTGCAAATTGACTAGATGATTATTTCCATTGATATCCGTTTGTTTTATATTGCGTGTGTATTTCTGTCAACATCTCATAGGTGGCGCGGGTAAGAGTTATTAAGTCGGTTAAACGGAGGCAAATTTGCTTCATTAGCTAATTAAAAAAGCGGCCCCAAGGAAGTTCCGGTCAAAGTAAGACTACCAGTATCCCTTTATATATCTCCATCTCCCTCATACATATACATGCAATCTACCCCTGTGTGTGTGTGTGTGTGTGTGTGTACATACGTTTAGTTCGCTCAGCGATATACGTTTTTCAGTTGTGTGTCTCCGTCTCGAAAACTTTATCGTCAAATTTGACTGCCCTTCAATCACATTTGTCAGAGTGACAACTTGCAATTCGTGTTGTCTCCTCTTCAATATAAAATTGTACAATGCCCGGAAAGACGTTCAATGGAGAAGGCCGACAGCTCGTGCTAAATTTATTAGACTATTGAAAACAGAGGTTCCTGTTACCCTCGTCGTGCGTGGTAGAGAGAGTAGCAGATACGCTGAAGATTAGTCTGCGCAGTGTTCCGCCCGTGATACGGAGACTCTATCTGTTTTCTTATTTCATATGGCGTTGATGACGTAACCGCCGAGAACGGTAACTACAACTATAGCGGCCTGGAAAAAGCTATGCTATTTGTTTAGGGATAAGAAGTACTTTTCTCCACATGACCTGCTCACTCTGTACAAATACAGATAAGACATAGCTTTGCATTGCTCACGTGCTTGGGGTGCTGCCGCCCCAACTGCATTATCCATGCAATGATCTTTTCTTCCCCAGAACTCTCCTCCATGACGCCACCACGTAATCTGCCTGCTTGACTTCGACCTCCTATCCTGTCTTTTTAGATTTAAAAAAAATCTTTCTATTGGAACCGTAAAACGGAGAATTAGAAATAATCCGGATGTGCACAGAAAATAAGAACAATTAACAGTTGTTAGACTGAACCTGAATGACTGCGCTACTGTTTTAGCATACCAATCATGCCGAAAACAAGATAACGGCTTACGATATGTTTCCCCAAAGCGGCAGATTATACCTACAGTCATTATTATTCATAATTCGACTCCCTTGTATAACACTAAATCTTTTTTTATGCTCCTTAATTACTAGTCGCGAGCAAATTGCCTAATTTTTAATTAACAGATCATCTGATACTGCTTGAGGTAGAAAGGGGCTCAAAGTTGGGGATTTTAGCTAAAGAAGCCTCTTTTACTTTCAACTTCTGCTGGCATGGAAATATTGTAATCGCGAAAGTTTTCGAAAATGAGGCTTGTCTGTCGGCCAGTCACTGTGTCCGCTAATAACTTGAAAAGTACCGCATCATTTCAGACGATACTGATCATTTTCGGAAACATTTTTGGCATTCAAAATTAGGTGTTGCAAGGGTGGCAGAGTATATCCCAATTTTTTTGGCGTTGGTATATTTATACGCCTCCAACCCCAGTAATTCAACGCACATATTAGGCATATTTCACTCATCATAGCTGTTCCCGTACATGTTTACCCTTAAAACTTTACCTAGTCGGGTTTCGATACGCGCGACGTGGTTCCCCGATGGACAAGCGCCGATCTCGGTAGTCGTACATCACAGTCGGCAATCGCTTCCGCACTGCTGTGGGCTGTATGCACTGTGCACACTGGAAGTCGATATCGTCATTCACGAGGGATTGGAGGAGCAGGAGGAAGGTCGTTTAATTTTTTGTTATGCATGTTCGTAGCTAACTGTTTTCTCAGAAGGGCTAACTTGTGCGAAACATAATCATTTATGTAGAAGGCCGACAATTTCATGGCAAGACGGCATCAGGTAAACCATGAGAGATAGGGCTCTAGAGAAGGAAGACTGGAGAAACAGAGAAACATGGCGGTCGAAATGCGGGAAGCGGCAAAGGCTGTAGGATCCCCGCTTATATACAGGGTGTTCCATAATTATTGCGACAAAATGATAGGGGTTGTAGAGGGCATCAAAATGAACAATTTTTCCTTATAAACCCCTGTTCGGAAATATGCCGTTTGGGCTGCAGCAAAAAAAAAAGATCAGTTTCTTGAAACAGCTTACCTACAGTAATTGCTCAAAGTGTCCTCCACCTTGCTCAATACACAGCTGTGCACGATTGTTCAATGATCGGCGAACTCTGTGGCATACCCCCGGTATGTCCTGAACATGTGCGGACGCGGCCATCACTCTTCCCAGTAGCTCTTGTTGGTTGGGAACAGGAGTTTCGTACACTAAGGCTTTCAGATAGCTCCAGATAAAATAATCCAGTGGGGTCAGGTCAAGTGACCGCGCAGGCCAAGGCACAGGGCCACCTCGGCCTATCCACCTATTTGGAAATTTGTCGTCCAAATACTGCCGCACTTGTAAAGAAAAGTGGGCTGGACCGCCATGGTGTTGAAACCACATGTTGGCTCTTATATTCAGTGGCACATTTTGTAATAGTTCCGGTAGCACATGCTGTAAGGATCGACCATAAGCATGCCCATCCAAACGTGGTGGAAGCAAATATGGCCCGATGATATGCTCGTCCACAATGCCGCACCAGATGTTAATTGAAAACTGATGTTGGTCTCTATGGATGGCTATGGCATGAGGGTTTTCTTCATCCCAAATGTGACTGTTATGGCTATTAAAATAACCGTCCTTTGTAAAACAGGACTCGTCAGTGAACAAAACGTAGCGACCAAAGTTTGGTTGCCTCAACTCCTGCTGCAGCCACCAACGGCAAAAACGTCGACGCGGCAGATAGTCTGCTGGACCCATGGCTTGGACTTTTAAAAGGTGGTACGGGTGTAGGATAACAAAAATGTAAACACAGCAGGCTTTTTTTACAAACCGGTGAGACCATGAAATGTGCTAGACGAACATTTTGCAGCTGGTGAATTTTTTGTTTCTCCTATGAGCTCTTAAGGTAAAATTAACTGTAGTGCTCAAACGGCATATTTACGAACAGGGGTTTATAAGGCAAAAATGCATATTTTTATGCCCTCTACAACCCCTATCATTTTGTCGCAATAATTATGGAACACCCTGTATATAGAGAGAGAGAGAAAAAGATCAAGCGGAGAAAGGTATGTAACAAAAAGTAGGAAAATGATGGCCAAAATTGGATAGGTAACCCGAGCGATACTTATTTCGAGTCCACATTCCTCCTTTTTGCGGATTTTGCCCATTATGTTCCTACTGTTTGTCATATACCTTTCGCCTAAGGATCATTTTCTCATTGTAGATCCTTTGGGCTTGATTTACCACAGCAAGTGGCTATAGCCGGCCGCGTGGTTGTGGTTAGATGTCTCCTTGAAGATTCGAGGTCTTCTAGCGATTTTACACCATTCATTTCGGGCCTGATGAAGCCAACCAGCAGAAATACGTATCGCTCGTGTTAAATATCCTACTTTTTGTTCGAATCCACATTCCTTTTGATGCGGATTTTGCCCATTATTTTCCTATTTTCTTGTTATATATATATATATATATATATAGGTGAAAAATTAATGCTTCCGCCTTTTGTTGGGTACTTCGACAAAATTTAAGCAAAGAGGACTCTTTATACTTTTTTTAATTCTCTCTAGCTTTCAATGGACTTTGCCATCATCATCAGCACCTGCAATTACAATGATAACAGTTGCAACAAAAGTGTAAAATGAATTTAAATTGAATCAACTTACAGTAGTATGTGAGGATGTTGCTAATTGTTGTTTTCGTATAGGATGAGGGAAACGTCCAGTAACATGGTGAGAGCTGGATACATGGTACAATGGTTAAAATTATATAAAATATGACAAGTTAAAGACAGATTAAAAATTATTTAGAAAACATTAGAGCATTACGTCGTGAAGCCACTTGATGATTGCACAAAATGGTGGTCATGGAATAATGAGTGAGATGAACCTTTGACAGAAGGCCGAAGGTTGTCAATGTCTGTGTTGAAAGATGGAACGAATTGTGGGCGTGTGCCAAAACGTTGCCAAATCACTTCAGATGATGTGATTTTCAGAATGCTATGTAAGAAATTGTTAAACCGACCAGAGGCAGATGAATAAACTATATTTTAATTAATGGAAATTTTAAATTAATAATTATTAATAAATCGTGAGAAGAGAATTATTAGATTTTGAGTGGAATGAAATTTGTTGGTGGAATCGGCCAAAACACAAATTATATTTATGGTTGTGAAAAGTCGAAATTTGGGGAGATATGTAAGTTCTCCAATTTTTCGCAGTTTAGTAAATATGAGTAAATGACACTCAGTTGTTTAATATCTGTCTTTTTGTTGATACAGTTGTTATTCATGAAAATGTAGGACATTTCCAAGAATAAACGTTTGGAAAGGTGTTTTTCTTTATCAAGAACTTTGATACTTGTGTGATTCATAGAATGCCCTGTTGTGTTAACATGAGATGCTAGAGCGCATCTTTCAGGATGAACCCTAGCATCACTTTTGTGTGATGTAATCCTTCCTTTAAGAGATCTGGAGGTCTGACCTATGTATATTTGGTTGCAATTGTTGCAATTGATAGGGCAGACTGTGTTGTTTAAGCCAAGCAGCGGGACTTTGTCTTTCATTTTTGAAAAAATGCAGTTTATAGTGAGGACGGATTTGCAAGCAATTCGAAAGTTCAAAGGACTGCACAATCTGATCAGCTTAGGGGTCAGTTCCTTGATATAGGGCAGGACAGCAAAACCAGGTCTGGAGTCCGGGTTGGTGCTTGTACTGTTTGGATTGATGCTATTATTGAGAATTACATCAGTTTCGTTAGTATTAGGGGTTGTGCGACTATTACCTGCATCACCAGAGTTCGGAATAATATTGGAAGGTGAACTAAATAAGATCTTGTTAATCAGACACTTCGGATAACCATTATTGATGAACAGTTTTGATAGTTTACGTAAATTTGAGGTGTGGAAAGTATTATCTGAGATGCTGATTACCCTTGTTTTCATCTGTTTTACCAAATTGATTTTAATCCCTAGCTTATGGTATGACCTAAAATTGAGAAACCGACCTGAGGCCATAGGTTTCTGGTACCAGTCTACCAATAAACTGTTGTTGTTGGTGCGGATGAGTCTTGTGTCTAGAAAGGGGACAGACAGGTTCTCATCTTCTTTTTCAATGGTAAATTGGATGTAGGGGTCATAGCTGTTGAATTCTCTGACAATACCATCCAGACCTATGGAGGGGAGGCATAAAATAATGTCATCTACGTATTTTTTTATGAAGAAGATGTTATAGGGTAGTGTCGGAATAACAGTATCAAGCAGATCATCCATGACATATTCTGCCAAAATTGGTGATAGAACAGATCCCATAGGACAACCATGTGTTTGAGAATATATTTTGTTGTTGAAAGAGAAATAATTGTAATGAAAAAGGAATGTTACAATGTTGGTGAAAAATTCTAGAGATATGTTGCAGTGTTGACTTATCTCATTCCAGTGTTTATTAATAGTTCTTGTACATGAATCCAGATAGATATTGCTGAATAGCGACACCACCTCAAGACTGGCGATAATATGATCGGCTGGTATTGTCAATCTGTTGAACTGACGAGAGACTTCAAATGAGTCTTTGATGTAGTAATCATTATCTGCATGTGCTGATTTTACTGGTCTAGACGACAATGACCACGTCACAAAATATATATATATATATATATATATATATATATATATATATATATATATATGATAAAATAATGGGGGCAATATCCGCAAATAGGAGGAAAGTGGATTCGAGCAGAAAAAAAAATATAATAAACTTTCCTTCTTTTTGCGGATTTTGCCCATTATTTTCCTATTTTTTATTATATATCTTTCTCCGCATGATAATTTTATTATATATAAAAAAATAATATCAAGCGATACTGTTAAAATGCCGCATCTCACCACAAAAAGGGACTCCTTTAATTTTTGACGTCTGCCATATTTTATGAGCCTCGTACCAGGGCAGAGTGTGTATAAAATGTGCGAATATTATTCCTGAAACCAGCTGGTAGTTTTGTCAACCGCATATCGCTGACGACGGCCAGGCCTGGCGTCCAGACAGTTCGATGTTAATTTCTTGAATTAATTTTGAATTAAGAATTTAATAGCGACTGAGCCAGCCTAATTAGCATAGTGATTTTATGTGACGGGAAATTTGAATATCGACGGCTCAAAATAAAAGATTAGCAAATTGCGAAGTACTAGTGTGCAATTATTGACGCGCCTTGTTTAAATTCAAGCATTCCGCTGATTATGTACTCATGTTTATTATCGATACTTGTAGGAGGTTGACAAGAACGCAGGTGGAAAGAAAACGTCAACTTTATTATAAGGATCAAACTTATTATATCAAACTTATTATATTTGTGTTGTATTATGCCATTGCTATAGCAGGATATACGTCGTAATCGCCTCTCCACCCCACAATGTCGGATCGATCTTGAAACCAACATTGATTCGGTTACATATCAACGACGTCCTCTCGTGTACGATTTATCCGATCTACAACGTTGCTGATGACAGCAGTCTACATGCAGGAGTTCTAGGTGCAAGGCGGATCCCAGCCGGTGAGCTTCAGATAAGAAGACTGGCAGCGGCTTCCTCTTTTCGAAAGATCTGGAGGTTATCACTGCTTGGGGACGCAACAATATGGTATGGATGGCCGAGTTCTACCAAATAGCCGTACATTTGGGCTGGTTAATAGCGGCAGCTGCTGGGAAGTAGGAAGTACTTCACTCCACACGAGCTCCTTACTTTGTACAAGGTCCAGATAAGACCTAGCCTTGAGTATTGCTCACATTTTTGGGGTGCTGCCGCCCCAGCTACATTAACCATGCTCGATGCTATTAAGAGGAGAACTGTAGAACTGTTCGATGACTCTTCTCTAGCGGACAGTCTCGGAACCCTTTCTCACCGGCGTGCCGTCGGCGATCTAGCCCGTCTTCTACAGCTACGCCAATGGGCATTGCCCCTCAAAGCTCTCCTCCATGATGCCGCCTCGCGCTATGCCTGACAGACATATCCGCCTCACTTTGGCCTCTCCATCCCGTACATCCAGAACTGGCCGATAAGACAGCTCCCACTTCCCTGGGGTACCGAGTTTGTGGAACAATCTTAATGAGGAGGCTTTTACCAGTCCTACTAACCTTAGGCTTTAAAATCAGACAAACAAAGTTTCATAGCCGCCGCGGTGCACTGGCACGTACAGTATATTCAGATAAGAGATAGACCGGACATAAACAAGACCACGTGATCATCGAACGCTGTAACATTCGGCAGGGACGTATTAAGAGTCACGCAGTACATATTTTAGATAGTAGATGCTGCTTTGCGTAACTTTGTAGTAAATTAGCACAATTCGATGTGTATACGATTGGTGATGGATATAGGATCATGTGGGGGTGGGGTAAGAAATATATAATGATGTAAATATACATAAGGGTTTCAAAATTTTCACTTCGATTTCCAGCTTCGGATGCCGCCTGATGTTTGGTGAAATACAGTCGAATATAATCTCAAAATGGCGTTTAAATTAGCCTAAATTAAAAATAATCGTATATCTCTTAAAATTGCTTTTAGAATATTGATTAGTATATTTTTTGATTTCTAGGTAAATATGTAACCAAATTAAAACATTTAAAACGTAAAAAAAAGTGCATGGTTGAACATTGTCAGAAAGTAGATTCTTGAATAGGTTTTGCCAAAATAGATTCAAAAATGTCAATAATTAATTAAAAAATACAGTAGCTTTATAATTACTTATAACTTACCGAATTTGATGAACGACATCTTTTATTGGAAAGATGAGCTTGATGAGCTTTCATCATCGCTACTGCCTGAAGCACCAACGTCAATAATGAATGGCTCGACTTGTTCCTCTAAAATATTGTCCAGTTCCCACATTCTCTTTTCAACTTTGTCTTTCACGTGCTTAATACAGTTTTCCCATTTTTGCGCTGTTATTAATTCTAGTGCTTCTTTGAAAAGTCCTTTGAGGTCACAAAATTTAAAAGTTGTATTGTGCTTAGCTATATAATTTTTAACCTCTGCCCATATGAGCTCAATGGGATTGAGCTCGCAATGGTATGGAGGTAAACGGAGCACAGTTTTATTTTGACTTGCTGCCATTTCGTCAATGGCGTATTTTTGATATTCCGCCTTGTGATCCTTGACAATTCTTAATAATTGTACTTTCAGCATTGCTTCTTCAAAGTTGATATTTTTCGAGCGGAGCCAATTTTCAACATCAACTTTCCTTGAAGCCGTTGTTGGGACCTTCTCTATTCTTCGAGGATGATAAGGCGCATTATCCAACACAATTACTGCGTTTTCCTCTAAGTTCGGTAAAATTTTTGAAAACCACTGTTCAAACGATTCGCCATTCATTTCCTCGTGGTAATCTCCAGTTTTCTTAGACTCAAAGCACCACAGACCGTCAACAACATATCCATCCTCACTGCCAATATGGCAGATAATGAGCCTTTTCCCTTTACCTGGAAATCGAAGTACTTACTGGTGTAGATTTATTTCAATAAGCGAACCTTTTTCAAATGTCAATCACATTCAGCGAAAAAACATTGAGACATGAGTATCAGATTGCTATAATTGGGATTATTTAGTCATATTGAAAGAAAGAATATTGAACGTCGTATGATTACTCAGCGCTTCACAATTTAATTTAAAGTTATAAACCCTTAAAAAATGAATGATCAGGAACCTGAAATACGCGCAAATATTAATATTAACAAATTATAACTTTATAAAGCTTAAAGTATGAATTAAAATGATTAGAAATATTAGGAACGGTACACAATATAAAACTTAGTAACTTTTTTTAAGTTTATAATATTCGACATATTTTAAGATTATATTAAAAAATTATTGAAATATCGAAAACACATAAAAACATGGCTTAAAAAAGTTCTAACATATGAAAATGACAATAAAACATCCACGCATTTTATCGAAAGTTATAAAAGTTTTGTTACTTGTAATATGTTTTATCTGCCCCCTGGAATTAATGTTTAGAACCCTGTTCCCAAGGTTTGAAAAACATCCGATTGTTGTTTATTACTCGTATTTACCTGCTGGATTTTTTAATCCGGTGGACAGTCCATCTAGAAAGGCCCTCCTGGATGAAGTTACAGAATCATCAACCCATACTTTACTTGTAGTGTGTCCTGCGTTTACCCACGTTTCATCAAGGTAATAAATCTTCCTGTTTTGATTTCTATATTTCCCAATTTTTTTTAAATAATCCCTCCTCCATAGCACAATTTCTTCTCTATCCAGTAGTAAACTATTACGACCCCGTTTTTTCCATTTGAAATTTAAATGCTACAGTAACGCATGGAAAGTTGATCGTTTGAAATTTGGCAACGTTATATCTCCATTTACCTCCTGCAGTACTTTATCTATAGTAGGTATTTCATTCCTAAAGAAGAATTCATGCACTTTCCTCCTAATCGCATGCTTATCAGCTTCATCCAATGATTTAACAATACTTTTGCGATGTTTACTGGTCATTGGCTCAGAAAAGGTGTGATTTTTTTTTGTATTATCTTAACACATTAAACACTGATGCGCGACACACCCCAACTTTGTGAGAAACCTTCACATCAATTTCTTTGATGGTTGATTCCTCGCGCTCGATCTTATATATATTCAAAATGACCTCTTTCATTTCTGCACTCAGGTGTCTTTTTTTAGAGCGTTTCCTAGGTGGACTACAGGAGTTTACAACTTCATCGGCAGTATCTGTACTACTGGGCATTTTGCGCAAGCAGTTGATAACAATAACAATCAATAACAAGGTATAACAATAACAACGACAAACTCAACAACTTAATAAGATAACAAACGAAAACGTCCAAAGAAATATCAAATTGCAATGATGCACACGACATACGTAACACGTCTGAACCTGAATGTGACTCTGCCTTGATACGACTGCTCTGCCGCTCGGCATAGGCGTTTAATTGCGAATTGACCAATGAGGGCTCCTGTTTTACGTCGAGACGGCGGCGTTAGCGTGAAAATCACCCGAACCTTTTGTTTACATCCGGTCTATCTCTTATCTGATTATACTGTAGGTTTCTGCCTGCGCGGCTGCTTCTGTGTAAAAAAAAGTAATAAACACGCGGGTCCATATTCAACAGTCCTTACTGAATCTATCCATCTGCTTTAGTGTTTGTCCTTCCCACCTTTAGAACGCCAGCGGTATTTCGTGCATGGCGATATAAGCGATACAATGGCGGTTACGGTCATAATCAACAAAATGGCTTTTAGCGAAATGAATGTAAAGACCGAACACGCGTAGTCTAACCTCATGTAACGCAGCGACGTCCGCGTATAACTGTTCGGCATGACGCGCCTGTCGCATCTAAATGTACGATTTTACTTGGCGGTCACTGAGGTATCTGGCATGTCCGTTTTACGTTCGCGAGCTTGCTTGTTCTACAAGGATTCTCCGAGGCGACTGGTATTTGTAATGTGGATACGTAACGGCCTTCATGTTATCCTTGGCATTTGTACATCCGGTCCAGAATAAACGATAAGAGGCAGTCCAATGTCACTCGTGACCAGTTCAAGGACCACCTACTCGGCATTTTGCGTATCTGCCTACACTCGTTTCCGAAATCTTATCGATATCATCAAGGCTAAAATGATCCTGGGTCTTGCCTTATTGAGTTTCAGCTGACTAGACCTCAGTATAGTAAGCAAATGATACCTTGAGGATACGTAGGGACGTATCCAACCATAAGTTAGTTCAATAGCTTGTCGGAGATACTTCTCTATTCCGTGAAAGTTGATTTCATTCTGGGTCGTGCCGCGCTTATCACCTGGTTCTAGCACTCTAGACCTCAGTATAGCTTGTCAATGATATCTTGAGGATACACTTTTTTTTTATATCGAAGCAGCCGCGCAGGCAGAAGCCTAAATGCCGGAACACCGCGGCTGCTATGATGATCCCAAAGAAATTTTGTTAATACGATTTTTGAACTGCCTAAGGTTAGTAGAACTGGGAAAAGCTTCCTCCCGTAGATTGTTCCACAATGTAGACACCCTCGGGACAAAGGAGCGGTCGTATCGGCCAGTTCTGGATGTACGAAGTTTGACACGGTTAGGATGGGACGCCGAAGTCAGGCGGGTCTGTCTGGCAGGCACATCGCGCGGCGGCATCATGGAAGAGAGCTCTGAGGAGCAAAGCCCGTTGGTGTAGCGGTAGAAAAGAGCTAGATCGCCGACGACCCGCCGGTGCGAAAGAGTCCCGAGACTGTCTGTTAGAGAAGAGTCATCGATCAGTCGGACCGCCCTCCTCTGGACAGCATCGAGCATGGACAATGTAGTCGGGGCGGCAGCACCCCAAATGTGTGAGCAATACTCGAGGCTAGGCCTTATCTGGGCCTTGTATAGAGTGAGAATGTCATGCGGAGAAAAGTACTTCTTAGCCCTAAACAAATAGCCTAGCTTTTTCCCAGCAGCTGCAGCTATTGACGAGATGTGTTCGTGCCAGATCAGGTCCTCGGTGATCTGGACTCCGACCAGCCGAAATGAATGGCTCTTTGGTAGAACTCGACCGTCCATCGAAACTGTATGAGCGCTAGGACGCTTTTTGTTCGTCAAAGTACAGTACTGTGTTTTGGAAGCATTGAACTGTACAAGATTGTTGCGTCCCCAAGCAGTGATGGCCTCCAGGTCTCTTGTCAGAGAAGAAGTCGTCGCTAGTCTTCTTTTTTCCAGCTCAGCGGCAGAGATCGGCTTGTCACTCTGAATTCCTGCATGTAGAGTGCTGTCATCAGCGAAGCTGTGGATTGGGTTGATCGTGCAGGAAAGGAGGTCGTTGATATGTAAGAGAAACAGTGTTGGAGCCAAGACCGATCCCTGGGGAACCCCCGAGTTGACGTTGTGGGATGAAGAGGAGAATCCGTCAATTACGACGGATATCTTGCGGCCAGAGATAAAGTCAGCCACCCATCTGCAAAGCTTTTCTGGGAGGCCATAGGATGGAAGTTTGCTTAAGAGGGCAGCGTGCCACAGCTGATCGAACGCTTTCGTGATGTCAAGAGCAACGACATGAGCCTCACCATGAGACTGGATGAGTCTACTCCACAGTTGCGTGACGTAAGCTAGGAGGTCCCCTGTGGATCGTTGGTGCCGGAAACCGTACTGCCTGTCGCTAATCAAGCCGTGAGGTTCGAGGTAGTCCAGAAGCTCGCGATTTATGCACCTCTCCATCACTTTACTTATGACAGAAAGCAGAGCTACAGGCCTGTAGTTGTAAGGGTCGGTTTTAGATCCTTTTTTTGGGATGGGCTGTACATGAACAAATTTCCAGTTTTCTGGGAAGGTGCCGGATTCATAAGATATCTGGAAGAGACGCGAAAGAACTGGAGCAAGCTCCGCTGCACATCTCTTCAGTACAATGGCAGGAATCAAGTCCGGACCAGAAGCTTTGTTGATGTTGAGCGACAAGAGCACTCGTCTTACGGTCTTATGCCTGAATGTTACCTCCCGCATAGTGTGGGGAACCCTTTGAATTGACGGCACTTGGGCGTTGGTGGGGACGTCCATGGTGGAGTTGGCAGCAAAGATCTTGGCTAGCACTTCCGCCTTGGCCTTCGAGTCGAATACAATAGTTCCATCCTGACACGTAAGTGGTGGAAGGCTACTGTGTGAGAAGTTCTTTTCAATCTGCTTGGCCAGCGTCCAGAAAGACCGACTGCCATTGCGCTGCGACATTACCCTGTGCCTAACTTTTATATCATGCTGGTTTTTGGCATTGCGAACTGCTTCGTTATATTTGTTTCTGGACTCGACGTCGGCTTGTCTGTTTTCTACAGTGGGGTTTTGTAAGTAGGTTCTGTGGGCCTTGATCTTCTGCTGGCGAGCAGTGTCACACGATTTGTTGAACCAGCCGTTGGACCCTGGTTTAGGAACTTTCACTGTGTGAGGGATGTATTCCTCCATTCCGACGTGGATAATTTCGGTTATTGAAGAACAGACAGTCGACGCATCCGCGTCAGTGAAACAGACATCTCTCCAAGGAAAGCTAGAGAAGAAGTCTCTGAGCCGCTCCCAGTCGGCATGTCCGTAATGCCAAGTTTTGCGGCCTGTGCGAGTTTCTGCTGCCACAGCGGCTTCTGACCGAAACCTAACCTCCACAACACCGTGATCTGAGTTACCCAGGGCGGACAGGACAGCAGTGCTGTAAGGGGCAGGATGCGTGGTCAGAAAGAGATCCAGCAGGCTACTGGCGTGTGACGAGACGCGGGGGAAAAAAGTAGGGCTCGTGACCAGCTGGGTCAGCCCTTGAGTAAGAGCGAACGCTTCGACTGCACGACCTGCTGCATCGGTCTTATTTGAGCCCAACCAAAGCTTCTGAGCTCCTGAGCCAGCTTTAGGAGTGGCCGCGTAAAGAGTTAGGAAGATAATGGAGACGTGGATTGTAAGGCAACACTCTCGGAAATGGAGATGTATCTCCAGACATCTCCGTCAGGCACGGGAACTCATTGTAGGGCCCAGCGCTAAGGATGAACGTTCATGCTTATCTCTGGATAGACTCAACCTAAGGTTGCTGGTGGGACTGTTGGCCGGCCATAACACGTTAAGGCGCCACCTGCATGTGATGGGGGTGGCTGAATATCCCTTGTGCGAGCGGGGTATAGGAAGATTGTACTGGGGTCCATTACTTTGAACCCTCAGAATGTCAAGGAGCTTGGACTCAAGACCATACTCAAATTAGCTAGAAATGCGAAGATTGGGGTCTAAGGAATGTAGGAGGTGCATAAGGGCCCGTTTAAGCGGCCTATGCGCTGGCTCCTTATGGTGGCCGGAATGCCTCTAATATCACGATTCATTCATTCATTCATTCTCTAGTCCGGCCTATTTCGTGAAAGCTGACATGATCCTGGATCTTGCCGATCGTATTGTCTTCTAGTTCCACCAGCCTACTAGACCTCAGTATAGTCCGCAGATATTACCTTGAGCCTACAAAGGTACATTTCCAGGCATAAGTTAATTCCCTAGCTTGTTGGAGATTATTGGACGAACCTCTCTCTAGTCCGACATATTTGGGGAAAGCTAGCATGATCCTAGATATCAGTGTAGTCCGCAAATGTTACCTTGAGTACCTTGAGGAATGTCTTCAGGCTTAGGTTAGTTTCCTAGCATCCCTGAGATTCTCGGACATGATCCTGGATCCTGCCAGTATTATTTATTGCCTTCTAATTTCAGTGTACTAGATCTTAATATAGTCCGCAGGTCTTGCCTTTAGAATACACTGGAACGTCTGCAGGCATATGTTTGTTTTCTAGCATGTCAAAGATTCTCGGAGATACTTCTCTAGACCGGGCTGTTTCGTGAAAGCAAACATGATCCTGGATCCTGCCAATCTTATTGCCTTCTAGTTTCAACACAGTATACCTCAGTATAGTCCGCAAATGTTACATTGAGGATACATAGAAATGCCTCCAGGCATAGGTTAACTCCGTAGCTTGTTGGAGATTCTTGAAGGTACCTCTTTACTCCAACCTATTTGGTCAAAGCTAACATAATCCTGGGTCCTTCCAGTCTGAGACTGGTGATGAGCTACTCTTTCTATTTCCAGAACACTACACCTCAGTATAATCCACCGATGTTACTTTGAGGGTACAAGGGAATGTCTTCAGGCAAAATTCCCTAGCTTGTTGGAGATAGCTCTTTAGTCTGATCAATTTTGTCGAAGCTAACATGATAAAATATCCTACCAATCTCATTACTTTCTAATTTCAGCACAAAGAAACATCGGTGTAGTCCGCAGATGATACTTTGAGAATACATAGTTTAGTTCAATATATCTTCTCATATATTCTGAGACCCCCTGCACAAAAACATAGCATGAAAAACTTAATATAACATGCTATAATTTTCATGTGGAACTTTTTGTTCTAAACTGTCATAGAATAAATTTAGTGTGCTCTCTTCATGAATGGACAGTCGTTTAAAGCCGCTTACGAAAATTATGGCTCGCAGGAAGTCGCTAGCTTTATATCAGTGTTGCACAAATTATCACTGATCAACAGCCAAAAAATATCCTAAATAAAATCAACAAAATATTACTGTTTTTAATGTGCTAAAACCGGAATGAAATTTATTTTTTCAATATTAATTCAAGTTTTAGAGATACGGTAATTATATGTGTTCCTGCTGTGACAGTGTTAATATACTGTAATTCACAAGAATGCACGTGCTACATTTTTATATTCGGCAAGGAAAGATGATGTAATCGGCATGATTGTGTTACGTTATACATACGTGTACATTATATTGTTTTATATTAGCCATTTTTTCCTCAGTTGGCTGACAGCGTTCATGCAAGATGTCTGGAAAGTGTGTAAACAATCCAGATCAGTTTTGTTACGTGTGTGGTGATGTGACTTTTGCGTCTCAGAGACGGTCTATTACTCCACTAATAACAAAGGCATATCAGCTTTATTTCGGTTGTAAACTAGGTGATCAAGACAAACAGTGGGCACCCCACATCTGCTGTAATACATGTGCTTCAAGTCTGAGGAGCTGGTTAAATGGCAAAAAACGGTCTACGCGCTTTGCTGTCTCAATGGTTTGGAGAGAGCCTACAAATCATATTAATGATTGTTACTTTTGCATGGTACCTTGTGTTGGACAAGCCACGGTTATGTCCAAGAAAAAAAAATCGGTTATTAACTACCCAAACATACCATCTGCGATGAGACCTGTGCCTCACAGTGACGAAAATCCTATTCCAAAACCCCCAGAATCCTACACTTGCGAATCAGATCATGGCGATCGAGTGATGCGTCAGGAAGAAGATATGCCATCAACGTCAAGAGATCCTGATTTTATACCGAGCACATCATGCCACCAACCGCACAAAATAACACAGTCAGAATTAAATGATCTTGTAAGAGATTTAGAACTTCCAAAATGTAAGGCAGAGTTACTTGGACCAAGACTGCAGCAGTGGAACTTGTTAGAAGACGATGTTTCGGTATGTGTTTTTCGTAAGCGCCACAAAGACTTAGGAACCATTTTTCAATATGGAGAATAACTTGGTTTTCTGCAGTAACATTAACGGCTTACTGGCGGCTTTAAATATAAACTATAACCCAGAAGAATGGAGATTGTTTATAGACAGTTCAACATTGAGTTTAAAGGCAGTGTTATTGCATATTGGAAATATTTTACCATCTCTTCCTGTAGGGTATGCAGTTCACATGAAAGAATCATATGACAATATGAAGTACCTATTGACATGCATAAAATACGATGAGCACCAATGGCATATTTGTGGTGATTTGAAAGTTGTTTTACTTTTACTTGGGCTGCAGCTAGGCTACACAAAGTTTTGCTGTTTTTTGTGTGAATGGGACAGTCGGGCAAAGGCACTTCATTACACCAGACAAAACTGGCCTGTTCGTCAATTCCTAGAGCCAGGTCAAAAAAATGTACAGCCTATGCCATTAGTAGATTCGAAAAAAATTTTATTACCACCACTGCATATCAAGTTGGGCCTAATGAAAAACTTTGTCAAGGCATTAGATAGAGATGGGTCAGCTTTTCAATACCTGCGTCAGAAATTTCCAAGACTAAGTGAGGCAAAGGTTAAAGAAGGTATTTTTGTTGGGCCACAGATTCGAAATATTTTGAAAGTTACACAGTTTGAAAACACTTTAACATTGAACAAACTGCTTGGAATGATTTCCGTCTGGTGGTCACTAATTTCTTGGGAAATAGAAAAGCTGACAACTATAAAACCCTTGTCAAAAATATGCTGTCATCGTATCAAAAGATGGGCTGTAACATGTCTCTTAAGATACATTTCCTACACTCACACCTGGACTTTTTTCCTGACAATTGCGGAGCCGTAAGTGATGAGCACGGCGAACGTTTTCATCAGGATATTTCAACAATGGAAAAAGGTACCAGGGAAAGTGGAATCCTTCCATGCTTGCAGACTACTGTTGGACTCTTGGTAGAGATGCTCCAGAAACGATCCATAAAAGAACAGCAAAAAGACAGCGCATATAGTGATTCTTATAAGTACGAGTATATGAATCTTGTTACTTTTTTTAATATATCCTTAAAAATAAAAAGTTTTTTTTCTAAACCGCAACTAATTTTTTTATTTCATTGTCATTTTTGGACTCAGCGCCCCAAAATTAACAAAGAAGTGCACTTTTCCCACAAGATACAACTGAAAAACTAAAATTTGTTGTCCAGTGATAATTAATGTTTGAGAGAATAATTTGACGAACTGGGACTAGATAAATAAATCATTCTCCAGGCAAATAATTAGCAATAATTTCTTCCTGTATACCTGTACACATTCGTATCAGCGCACGCCTTGATTGATCCGCGATGTTTAATGCAAATTGCCATTGCAATTATATGCAATTTATTAGGTAGTAGAATGTTCAGCTAGCTTTTTATGATGTACATACGATACACCCAACATTATTAGAAATATTGGAGGTATACAATGCGAAAGGTCACGTCTACATTTTTTCATAACTTCTTAAAGGGTATCTAATAGGCGTATACAGGATATTTGAAGGATAAAATTTGGCAACAATTTCTTACACAATTGCGGGGTCTTTTGAATTAGATTATTGTAAGAAAATCGCATCACGTAGGTTGACTCTGCACTCGTCACGCAAGGCTGTCATCATTCCATAAACGAGAATGTTCGGCACAAGTTAGACCAGATCAGAAAAAGGTTAGCTGCGAACATGTATACCTAATAGAGAAATCAAACAAATCAAATCGTACCGATAATACCATCCATTTGACGGCATATTGTCTTCCATATAGAGTAACATCACATGCTTTAGTATGTCTGTGTAAACAAACTTATCCATAATGCCATCTATTCTATGTAAAGGTCTCATCCCAAACCCCGAAAAGCACCCCCAAACCATGACAGACCCGCCTCCATGTTTGACAGTGGGCAAAGTGTACTTGGAGTTCAATCTTTGTCCACTAGGACATCTAACGTAATGAACACCATCTGATCCAAACATATTGAACTTGGATTCGTCACTGAAACGAACCCTCTTCCAGTCCTTACGGTTTTTCCTAAAGATTAGCGCCTTCTTACTCTTGCGAATAACTTCAAATCATTTAATCTTCTACTTATAGTTTTCCTAGAAACACTGACAATTCCTTTTGTCTCGATTTCGTCTTTTATTTGTCTTGCTGTTTTGAAGGATCTTTGGACGAAATTACTTTTATTAATCTAACTGATCTAGCATTTAGTTTTCTAGGCCGACCACTTCTCTTAGGGGCTTCCAAAATACCTTTTCTTTTATATTTATTCAATATTGCCTAAACTGCTTTACGCTTCAGCTTCAAATTTCTGCCAATGCCGACTTGACGTTGACCACCTTTGTATAACTCAATGATCTTAGTTTTCACATCGAAAGAAATTTCTGTACCACGCGACCTGGTCTTAAAATCACTCAACTTATTCCACAATACTTGATGAACACAAACTAACCCTCTTCTGACTCTACTCAACTAATTTGTCTACATATTTTTGTCCCTCATAAAAAAAGTGCTTATATTCAGACGTGTATTGTGTTCACTGCAGATAATGTAAAAACAAGGAATTTATTTTTTTCTACTATTAACGCATTTGTTTATGGAGCAATGAAGTATGATTTCGTTTTCTAAAGGTATTTTGTCCTGTACGTGAAAATCTATGATGCGTGAAATATCTTTAAAAGGTGCAGTGACGTACCGAGGTTGGAAGTGTATCCCTACATATATGCTAACTTCAAAAAATGAAGTATATCCTCCGCACCCACTACAACCCCCAACCCTCAATAACTTACCTCTACAGAATTTTTTCTGGAAATGGTGAGGAATCCATCAACGTCAAAAACGAAGATTGAAGGATTTCATTTTTTACTTTATAAGCCCCTCGCTCTACCGCCACTGGACCGACTTTCATAAATATGTGTCGATCCTGCTCTAAATAATCGATATTATCAGGAATGATGACACAAGTTGAAGATATTGAGTAACCACCAGATTTATATATTTATTTATTCACTGTTTCTACTTACATACCTACAAAAAACGTTCATGTGACACCTAACCTACTTATATTGAAAACTTAACATACTAAAGTTGAATAGAAATATTTTTTATGTGCTTTATATACATAATATGTATATATATATAACAAAAATAGGAAAGTAATGGGCAAAATCCGCAAAAAGTGGATTCGAGCAGAAATAGGATAGGTAACCCGAGCGATACGTATTTCTGCTGGTTGGCTTCATCAGGCCCGAAATGAATGCACATATGCAACTACAAAAGTAGATACACATGCCCACACATCCTGATACGGGTGTAACCTGAGGAAACGAAGACGGAAAGGAAAAAAAAGACACACAAAGTCCACAACAAGAGCCAACTTACACATTGTAGTATAAAATGGCTAGAAGACCTCGAATTTTCAAGGCGACAAATAACCACAACTACTTTTGTAGTTGCATATGTGCATTCATTTCGGGCCTGATGAAGCCAACCAGCAGAAATAGGTATCGCTCGGGTTACCTATCCTATTTCTGCTGGAATCCACTTTTTGCGGATTTTGCCCATTATTTTCCTATTTTTGTTATATATACCTTTCTCCGCATGGTGATTTTCTCTTTGTAGATCCTTTGGGCTTGAAGTACCACAGCAAGTGGCTATAACCAGCCGCGTGGTTGTGGTTAGACGTCTCCTTGAAAACTCGAGGTCGTATAGCCATTTTATACTACAATGTGTAGGTTGGCTCTTGTTGTGGACTTCGTGTGTCTTTTTTTCCTTTCCATCTTCGTTTCCTTAGGTTACACCCGTATCCGGATGTATGGGCATGTGTCTCTACTTTTGTAGTTGCATATGTGCATTCATTTCGAGCCTGATGAAGCCAACCAGCAGAAATACGTATCGCTCGGATTACCTATCCTATTTTTGTTATATACCTTTCCCCGCATGATGATTTTCTCTATATATATATACAGGGTGACTTTGAAGTTGAGTCATTAATTTTCAGATAATGATTGTAGAAGGAAGATAAACCAAAATATGTGTGTAAAAATAAAAAAAAAATAAAAAAAATTTTTTACCTTGTTTTATAAAGTATCCTCCCGACAAGTATTTCAGTGCGGACCTGTATTTGATCGTGAGGTCCCCTGTGAGGTCTTAAGTCACCTGATTCACAAGCCCGTTGTACTACATTAACAAAGGCACGAGGGGTTGGTTGCACTCGATTGGGAAACCGATCCGCATAAACATGTGCCATTTTTTATTTCGTTTGAGCCACGCAACACATACCACTATTCACTGACACTAACTGTATACAAATGAATGAGATACCTGTAAAAACATCGTTCCAAATTCTTTCGCTTTTTTGTTTCCGATGCGATGAACCGATACGGCGGATTATATCCATTGTCGCCAAACACGACCACATAATATTGTTATTGAGACAGGGCGGTACTCAAACTTCCAAAGGGCTATAACTTTGTTACTTTAATTTTACCAGGAAAATGGTAAAGGAAAAAAACATTTCTTTTGATCAGATCTACTCACTGTTAAAATAAATGACTCAACTTCGAAGTCACCCTGTATATATATATATATATATATATATACAATATCTATATTGTAGCATACCGCAACGTTGCCAAATCTAAGTTTTTGTAACTGGTTCATGCATACTATAATTGGTAAAATGATGTGGAATTGTAAACAATTCTGTATTGCGAGTTAGTCTTTCATTAACATAAAGCTTTATTTGTGCAAGCACCTCTGGGCAATCTGACACCATTCACCATTTTAAACAGAAAACATAAATCAAAGCATTTCCTGCGATATATAGTGCGAAGTGACAGTTTCTACTAGAGTTTTGAGTTGTGACAGTGTTCTTCCAAACCGACAATGTACCCTCCCCAAACCCCAGCCCCAAATTTTAACTCCTACAAGATTTCTTGTGAAGATTAGCAGGAGCATCTGAAACGTCAAAAGACGATGATCTAGCGATTTTATTTTTTTTGTCTGTCTACTCCGTCACTGCACCGATTTTCAAGAACTACAAAGCTGTTTCGTTCTTGGCATATTAGTAGCCTTATGAGAAAATTGCATTAAAATTCGAGCGGTACTTCGCAAGTTATGACATATAAACCGAAATACACTCAATCCGACGAAAATGAGTCACATGGTGTTTAGTGTTTCCGTGATATCATGTAACATCCAAAAAATATGTCATCTTTGAAATTTCTTGCGATTGCAATACCTCCATGAGAGTACGTTCGAATCAGATTATTTTTACAATCAGATGCAAAGATACTTCCTGGAGTAGAAGGCATTATTTTATCCTCAGGTATTTGTTTTTAATCTCGGAGCCATGTCGGATGGTTTCAGCGAAGAAGTGCAAGTCACCGATTCGGTGGCGTCCACGGTTTATAGGAAGTCTGTGTGGACAAAAGCGTAGGCAATTACTGCTATAATAGATCGGATAAATTGGGTGAAGCCTTCCATTGTCTGATGCAGTATTTTACGTGTATAACCGTGAAATTCCTTAATTTAAATAACAATAAGTGAGACTTCTATTAACTTTTTTGTACTTGACTTTGATGCTACTGCCACTGGTTTTCGGGTAACTTTAGGAAATTTGGGAAAACAGTAGCCTATAAGGTAAAGTCTAAATACCAGAATATCTCCACCGCTATAAAGTTATTAAGCAAAACCTGTTACAAGTTTTGGTTTGATAAAATTAGATCGCCACCCTTATTACGTACGAGTGTCATTTTTCAAGGTAGAGCCATTTTGTAGAGAAGTCAGAGAAAGCTTTATTTATAAACGGACATTTTATCACAAACTAAATCATGAACGTTTTTTTCACTTTTCAACATAGTCGCTTTAAATATCTAAGCATTCATCAAATCGTGGCACCCGTCGTCAAATAACGCTGCCGTCTGACCGTTGAGCCATTTAGTAATCGTTTGTTTCAACATGTAAACATTTTTCAAGTGCTTTCCATCAAGAAATTCCGTAAGTTTCGAAAAAAGATCAACAAAACTTCTCTCTGTGCTCTTGGACAAATTAAGGCCGAACGTCATCGTGAAGCAGAACGTTGCCGCTAGAAAGCGCGGTTTTGAATAGCGCGCCTAAGCTTCAATAATCTACTTCCAATCAGCTACCGGTGAATTTCATCAGATCGAACTTTTTTGCGCTTAAACACCAAATCGCTGAGCTCACTTCAAAATCGGCAAGCTTGCTGATTCACATGGTGACAAGCAAATCTGTATAATCACAAAATCAACGCCGACAGAGACGTTTAAGTTATCTAAAAATAGGCAAAAAATTAACGAATTTTAGTGTGTACCTATCCTTGAATTAGAATAATTTAAAAAAAAATTCTATAAGGGGGGTTCTTTAAAAAAATTATTGCGGGCACTTATTCCCAATGCGGGCATTTATTGGTCAGACACCAATAAACATAAAATAAACTATAAATAAAATAACATAAGCAATAAGTCAATATTTTTAGTGAGAAGGATGAACCTGATGCTTTAATAATAAATTATCAACATTTGGCGTCAATTTTGTAAGGGTTAATCTTAAATCTCCTCGGCTAATGATGTCCAGTCTGTTTCTTTTTTTCGTTAGGAGATTGGTAACAGCGCTGAACTCCCTTTCCACTAGGTATGACGATGAAAAGGAAATTAAAAATGTCCTCGCTATATTCCATAATACGGGATAAGTAACGGGTATGTTGTTTTGCAGCCAGAATTGCTGATATCCGTTTTTAAACTGAACCTTAAGTTCTTCTTTGTACTTAGTTCAGTCAGTTCCTCTTGTATTATGACATTCGCTTCTTCTATGTCACCATATGGATTAATTATCCACGGTGGTATTACCATAGTCAAAATATCCTCAAACCTAGATTCAAAATCTGAATAGAGGGCATTTAAATGTTGAACGTAAGTTGAAACGTCGTCTTCCTGGCAGCTTGTCTGTGTCACATTGGGGAACTGAGAAAATTCGCCCCGTCCAATATTTTGCTTCATTAGTTTAACTCTGGCAAGAAACGCTGATAAGATAGACTTTGTTTTAATCAAATTTAAACTGTAGCCTTGTAATTGCAAACTAACCATATTAAATTTCGTAAACAAATCTGTTAAATAGGCGATGTCTGTTTTCCTCTTCATTAAATTTTCTTTCAAAATTTTATCTTTAGTATCCAGGAATTCTAAAATAGTCTCAAAAAGTGCAAAAAATCTTGTCAAACATAAGCCTTTCGACAGCCAGCGTACTTCAGTGTGAAGGAGTAATAATTGATGAAAGTGTTCGTCATTTTCTTCACACAACTGCGCAAATAACCGCATATTCAACGCGTTGCTTCGGATTCGGTTTACTGCATCAATGACTAAATGAAGTGATTTATGCAATCTAACACTCAAATTTTTAGCAACTAAATGTTGTCGATGGATGACGCAATGTATTGCTAACACCCCTGACACATTTTGTTTTAAATAGCTTATAAATCAACGTCCAACCATGGCAGGTGCTCCATCTGTAGCTACTGACATTATATTTGATAAAGGAATTGCTTTTTCAATGAAGTAATCCTTCAAAACATGAAATATTGATTCACCCTTAGTGTCGGTTATCAAAGTTCTTGCGAAGAGCAGTTCTTCGTAGATTTCTTGATTCATAATAAAACGAACCTATGCCAATAATAATGCTGCATTATCAGGTCAAGTTGACTCGTCCAGTTGTATAGAAAAATGGGTCGTTTGCAAATAATTACATAAGAAGCTTTCAATATCAGAACTCATTTCATCAATACGTCTTTCAACAGTATTGTTGCTTAAGGGAATTCTTTTAATGATATCAGATGCAGGTTTGTATAAAACAGTTTTTATAACCTCTTCAACGGCTGAAAAAATTAACTTCTCTCCGATAGTTTGCGGTTTTCCGGATTTTGCTATGAGTAACGAGATATTGTAAGACGCCCGCAAACCATCATCATTTCTTTGTGACGTCGAAGCGAAAATTCTGTCCAGTGTAGGTCTCTTCTGAAATTTATCTTTGAGTGTTTGAAAGTATTTCAAATCTTTCTCTGTTTTATCATGGTAGCATCTTCTCAGATGATCTTGCAGTTTAGATGGTTTCATATCGTCATTGCCCAAAACTTTGTTGCATAAAAGGCACATAGGCGATTGTTTGTCCGGCAATGATGGAATGAAGCCAAATTTCAAATAATCAACACTGTACTGTCTACATTTCTTTTTAGATTCGGACATAGCATCAGTCATCTGTGGGCAAAATTAAATTATTTAAATAAGACAGAAAATCCAGCAGATGTATATTAAAATATTTTTTGATTTTTCCGAAGACATTCCATAATTCGAACATCTTCTTGCAACAATTAGCTCGAATTACGGAGATTGCACTGTAATTATATTACCGATTGCTAAAACTTTCAAAAAGAAACTATTGAGGAGTACTCGTGTAATTTTGCATGATTGAATATTTAACTACTAATAACTAAAGTCATGATTGGCGTAATTTATCTATCTTTGCTAACTACGAGTACAAAACTAAAATTTAATAAAAAATAATGTACTTACTTTTCTCCAGCACTCTCAAACAAAATAACACTGACTCACTATAATTTGTGTGATATACTATCTGTTTATATTTTTTTAAATATTTTCTTAGCACTTTCCTTTTCAAGATTCAGGAAACGAATAAACGTATTTGTCCCACATTCGTATTTATAGAGTGACGAATTGAACAAGTCAGTGCAAGGTAGCGAAGCTCTGAGACTGCGACTCTCAGGTTTTTACAAGTTCAAAATGTATTGCGATCACAAAGCGATTACCAACATCCTACAACTTACACAATTTTATAAACTTTATAAACTATAAATTTTTTACTTCATAGGTACTTTTATAAATAATGTATATGTTTTGATATTATAAGATAGTATGATGTAAGTAACTAGGTACTATCAGTGTATGTGTGTATGTGTTGAGATCCACTATCGTGGACCCCCATATTCATTTCATGGACCCCCAAATTTTTTTTCGCTGACGTAGACCCCTAGGGGTCGATATAGACCACTTTGGGAATCAATGGTCTAAACTGACAAGTGTGGCGATTGGATCGCATTTCACATAACACCTACGGGTGAGGAGCAGCTTACTCTCATATAGTATTTATTATAAGGAGTGATGTGGAAGACAAACTTCACAGGTCTGTGATCTGAGCCTATAATTCTTGAAAACGAAAGAATATGATCACTGACAGAAAGTGGCCATGGTTCTCTTCGTTACGGAGTGATCCCAAATTCTGATAGCTGGTGACATGTGTCAAGCAAGTTTGTGAATGCACCCAATTTGGGCAAAATTATATATTACTGGGATCTTCATATCATTAGAGTTCCATCACAAAGCTAACCTTGTCTTTAGAGTTGAGACTGCTAGTCAACGGTGAGACTGCTGCGTTTTTCTTTTTCTATTGTTACCGAGAATGAGTCTATGAGAGACTATTCGTCAGCTTCCAGAAATATAGCTCCCCGAATGGTAATAGAAGCAGACCCACTTTCTTTCAGTTATCATCAAGAATTAACATCTGGAAGAAAGTCAAATAATTTTCCGTACTGCTCGGTTTTATTGACGTTTTGACACAAACTTGCTAATATGGCAATGAGCTTTGCAGGCTCTGAAAATCAGTTAAACGTTTTTCACTCTTCAGAAACTACTGCTCATTTTAGAGTTTTTTTTTTTTGAGGATAAAGAAGAGTGGAGGGTTGCAGGCGGTGGGAGAGGATATATTTTTATTTTTTGAAGCTTGAATACTTATTCACTTCTAAATAGATAATTCTAGTAATTGGATTTCACACGTAGACTGGCTTGTACATTTGTCTGTAAGACTTGAATGACAAATGTTTTCAATATCTACGTGTACTCATCGCAGCTGTGGTCACAACCTTGTGGTCGTTTAGGCAACGGAGAAATTTCCAGTTCGCAACGTTGTCAAATAGGTGGGGACTGGAGACTCTTGTAATTCTGTGCTTGACTGACTTAATTCATTTAACTTCTGTTTTTCATGTTAACTTTTATGAAATGATCTTTATGAACTAATAGCAGGTAAAACCTTCTTGAAACCATTTTTCTTATTTATTGTTGATTTTGTAAGCTCAGATTATTGTAATAAAATTTGATTGCCCAAAGAAAAATAAACGCCCTGTACGGATGCATGAAAGCAATCCATAAGAGTCCCCTATCTCCGATACATGTTTTCATCCTTCCTGTCTGTCCTTTCAGGATCTGGATCTATCTTTCGGCAGCGATGTCTTTTTCCATCATCGTCCGCTTAATGCGTTTATCCGATGCAGCGTCGTCGGGAGCGTCCCCGCCGTCGCGACGTCAAGGTTACCCCGGACGTGGACAAATGACGTAGGGGTGGTTCCCACCATTATCGTTAGCCCCCCAGCACGGGACAATGGGGAATATTATGCCGGCAATGACACCAGACAGAACCGGAGCTTAGATTATTTTTTGTGTTCCACATTCGATTGTCCGTTTTTCCAAGCGCAGGTTTTTTCTGTTAGTGACACTAGGCTCTCAACCCGTTAGCTAGAAACAAGGTATACCTGGAATTTCAAATTCGACTTTCACCATTGGGAAGTCGGATACGGTAATAGATACGAAGTCGGCTGAGTAGGAGCAAACTTGCCCATTAAAATAACTAAGAAATTGGCACTTGAAAAGATCCGCAATTGCGAGTATACTAAGTGACATATAAATCCGAACACCCGGTTTAAATGGTTTTATTTTAATAAAATTTTGTATAAGTACTTAATGAAGCATAATAAGTAAATGATAAAAATTTCAAAATGATTGCACTGCTTTAAAGCCCTTTGACCTTTAATAATGTGTGGATGCACCCTGATGTGCTACGCATTCTCCAACGCGCCTATGCATGCTTCTGATCAGGTGGTCAATGTCTTCCTGTGGTATCTCATTCCAGGCAACCACCAACTCCTCTCGAAGTGCTTCTAGAGTCTGAGGAGGACGTTGCAAATTGAGCAATCTCCTACCCATCATATCCCACACGTGCTCAATTGGGGATAAGTCGGGAGATCTTGGTGGCCATGGTAACAATGTGACATCATTATGTTGAAAGAAGTCTATTGTGACTCTTGCAACATGTGGTCGGGCATTATCTTGTTGGAAAGTTGGATCTGCCAGGGTGTCAAGATAGGGTAAAAGATGGGGTTCTAGAACTTCGTGGATGTAACGCTGCGCGTTCATGTTACCTCTGATGAAGATTAAAGGTGACCTGGAACCATAAGCTATAGCGCCCCAAACCATAACTCCAACAGAGTGATGAACATGTCTTTCAACAAAAAACTGTGGATTCCTCCTTTCACCACGTCGCCTTCTAACCCTGGCACGACCATCGTGCATGCCTAAACAAAATCGAGACTCGTCACTAAAGACAATACTGTTCCATTCCTGATCCCAGAGTGACCGTTGTCTGCACCACTCAAGGCGATTACGTCAGTGTTCTCGAGTTAAAGGGAGGGCCTAGTGTGGCCGGTATGAAAACAAGCCAAAACTTCTCATTCGTCGGTAAACACTTCGCATGCCAATAGGTCTTCCGTGTTCTGCAAACCAGTCATTTGCAATGGACCTGGTAGTGGAGAAACGGTCCCTTAAGGCCAATAATCTTAGGCCGCGATCTTCACGGTCTGTTGTTCTACGGCGGCGTCCAGTGCCCCTTGCTCGTTGCGTACGGCCTTCTCGAAGCCATACCTGACAATACCTAACCACAGTGTCTACACTTCTTTGCACTCTAACTGCAATTGCCCGAAAAGAAAGTCCAGCTTCCCGAAGTCCCACTATACGGCCCCTATCAAACTCACTAAGTTGACGAAATCGTACAGGTCTCCGTACTCTAGGCATCGTAACCGATCGTAAAGGATGTCAAGAACCAAAATCCGCCAACGTTGATTCTTTACTGCGGCTGAAATATTCATTTTTAGAGCGTTAGTGAATTAAAAAAAAAGCAGTATAAAAACCGGAATGTCCAACTGATAAGGATGAAAATTTTTTCACTTGTTATTTACAGTAAAATAAATACATTCACCATCTTTTATTAAAATAAAACCATTTAAACTGGGTGTTCGGATTTATATGTCACTTAGTATATTTTCGTTCTAACATACCAATTTAGTTTTGGATCACATTCGTTGGAGCTCTTCCCACTATAAATCTATTCATACAATACAATGAAATCTTATTTTGAATAACGGCACTTATAAGCAAGACTGGAGCCCAGGAAATAAGGAAGTTGATTCTGAGTTCAAGTCTTTCGTAAATGTAGTGAAACACTGAAATATCATTTTGGGTAGGAACGTTTTAACTCCTTGTCTAAAAACCTGTTTTGATTTTATATTTTACTTCACTAACTTTGTATTTTTTCTTTTCAGGTAAGAGTTGTTACTCAGTTGGTTAATTTCTATCCCAACCTACCATATGGTAAGTATGGTTAATGTAATACTTACGTTAGTTATACATGTCGGCAAGATCTGAGCCCTACAGTGAATTCCTGGGGTAAGAGCAATTAGATGTTATACATGAACATAGTATGGAATAATACAAAAGAACCATAGAACATTAGCTACCTCCAATTCGGTACCATGTTCGGATTTAGCGCCCCAAATTACCTAAGTATACCAGCTTTGATGTTCTTCAAACAACGAAAGACGAAAACTGTTTTTATACTCCAACCACCACGAAGGCCTAAGGCCTAAACACCCATGGGCTACCGGGGGATACAGGGGAAAGGGGGAACGCCACACGGACTCTGCCGAGGGAACACGTGAGCATGCAACATGCACACATTCTGGACCCGCCTACGAGATCCGCCGGGTGGTACCTCCGCGTTCGACAGTCAGAGACCGTCTACCACCTACGGACAATCACAACATCCATAGTCGAGAGAAAAATTTATCCTGGGACGGGATTCGAACCCGCACAGCGCACGGCGACTGATCAGGAGACCGAAGAGTCTACTACCGCGGCCACCGCTGCTGCCTATAACTCAGAAATGTCGATAAAAATCCTATACTTTTTCTGTAAAAATCAGATGGTTAACGCTTTTTCTGACAAGGTTTTCTGGAATATTTAGTAATGCAATTTGTCATACTGGATGGTGACTCTCCTGGTATATTTTGGGAAAAACGTTCGAACACATTTTGATTTGCCGTACACTACAGGGTGATCAAAAAATAAGATATTCCGTTACAGTTTTTATTTAATAAATAAATGGAATCCGCCATTTTTTTTAATTTTTAGATCGTTTTAGTGATTTTTTATAATAAAGTTTATACCTGTCTTCAATCGTGAAGCTATTTGAGTTTATAATAAAATTCGACTAAGTTAATACTGATAATACTGGAATTCACGGAAAAAAATAATCATGGATACCACAGCAAGAAGACTAAGCAGTAGTCCGTGTCATCGTATTTCATTCTTTCATTTCCAATTATCAAGTTACCTACCTAGTTTTGATAAATATTGAACAATGACTCATTTAATTCAAGAAATGGTAGAAATAAAAATTGCCAAATTCTGAGCATTGCAAGAGCTACTCCCCGCTTGTTTAATGCGTTACATCCAGAAAAAAATATCAACGCTAAGTTGATGAAAAAATTTGAATAAACGGATCTGTGTCTAATAAAAATCGAATACTTAGAAATGAGGCCGCAGAAATAAAAGTTTTGGGACACGTAGCACTTGAAAACACCCAAAACACTCGTGCTCTACCTACTTCTTTATGATTTACACGCTCAACAGTACAAGGAATTTGGAAAGACAATAAATCTCACCCGTACAAGATAAAACTTCTCCATGAACTTGACGAAGACGATTTTGATAGAAGGTTGGGATTTTGCGGATTAATGTTGCAACGTTTAATCAACGATGCAAATCCGTTATTTAGTATTAGTTTCTCGACTCTACATTTGTTTCGAGAGGTACACTCGCAATATCCTGAAAAAATAAATGTGTGGGCCACCTGCCACATGTTTTCCGTTAACGGATAACAAGAAAAGTCATGAAAGGTCGCATGTACTGACTTCGAAGTTGAGTCATTTATTTTAACAGTGAGTAGATCTGATCAAAAGAAATGTTTTTTTCCTTTACCATTTTTCTGGTAAAATTAAAGTAACAAAGTTATAGCCCTTTGGAAGTTTGAGTACCGCCCTGTCTCAATAATAATATTATGTGCTCGTGTTTGGCGACAACGGATATAATTCGCCTTATCGGTTCATCGCATCGCAAACAAAAAAGCGAAAGAATTTGGAACGATGTTTTTACAATTATTTCATTCAGTTGTATCCAGTCAGTGTCAGTCGGTAGTGGATAGTGGTGTCTGTTGCGTGGCTCAAACGAAATTAAAAATGGCACATGTTTATGCGGATCGGTTTCCCAATCGAGTGCAACCAACCCCTCGTGCCTTTGTTAATGTAGTACAACGGGTTCGTGAATCATTTGACTTAAGACCTCACATATGGACGGCATGCCGGTGCTCCAAGACCTCACGATCAAATACAGGTCCGCACTGAAATACTTGTCGGGAGGATACTTTATAAAACAAGGTACATTTTTTTTTATTTTTACACACATATTTTGGTTTATCTTCCTTCTACAATCATTATCTGAAAATTAATGACTCAACTTCAAAGTCTACTGTATACTGATTATATTATGTTACCGGCATTCTGTATAATCCGGTATTCTATACAATACCTAGGTAATGTATAGAATACATAAAACGTGTAGGTAGTGCATGAAATATCATTTGTTTTATACTTTGCCTAGGTATTCTATACAATACCGAATGCGCAGCCGGTAATGTATGTAAAAGACGAGAACAAGGAAGATTTTGCGCACTTCAAAATGTCACAATAATTCCTCATGTAAAAATGAATAATTTATAAATATTACCTAGGTAAAGTTTGTAATGGATAATAATATTCATATTTCATACATTGCCTGGGCAACCCAGGTATTCCATATATTGCCTAGGTATATTGTATAGAATACCTGAATTATACAGATTACCGGTAGCATATATACTATTCCAAAGACAGATTGTAATAAAATTGGTGCTATAAAAAACCGGAGGAGGGCATTTACCTCATGCTCGAATTATACTCGAGCGAGCGCGAGATATCTGGTCAGCATCAATGTTGTTTTGTTTTTCTCTTTGTTCCTAATAACACCCTGTGCTGTGCAATTGTCTCGAATGCGGCCCCCATTAGTCGGTAGCCAGAGTCATCAACGCGCATCATTAACAGATGAGCATCAAGGAACGGAGTCAGTTAGGAAAGGACAACGTCTGGAAAATTAAGAATGAGGGGAATGGCAAGTGCCGTCTTACCCACGAACAGACACATCCTAGTCTAATAAGAGCGTTAATTAAGGCTCACATTTAAGACATTTCCAAAAACAATAACTCTTCCTATATGCATTTGCATTTCACGGTGGGCTATAACACAAAGTTTAGAGAATCTTCTATTTTTCATATCTGTCAAAATTTTAAAAAAAAGTATATTGTAAATTTTAAGTTTTCAAATTCTGAAGATTTTGAAGAATTTGAGCACTTGGAAATTTGAAAATTCTGAGAATAGCGAAAGTTGTGGAAATTTCGATAATTTGGATAACTTTGTACAAACTTGTGATTACAACTGTTATAGCCTGCAGTAGAAAGTTTCTGGACGAAACGTTATTGAATCATTATTTTTGTTTTTAGTAAATTTAATATTGGTTTCCAGTTCGTATATATGTATTTAAATTTGAGATAAAAGTAGTTACTAATTTTTCTCAGTAACAACTAGTATTAGAAAAAGTTGTCGAAGGGTTGAAAATATGGGTGTTGCTTATTAAAATATGTAGTAGTGATTATTAAATATTTATTGATGTAAAATAATAGTTATAATTAATAAAAAAAGTAATTTTGATTTTAATTAAATTGAAAAACTGACTAATAGAAACAAACCAATTAGAGGCAACCTAGCTTATAGCTGTGACTGTAACAGTTTCAACTGAATCACTTCGACAAAACGAGTTATCTCTAGTTAGAATTAGTTTTCACTAACATTCATTTTTGAGCAGCAGTTAATTCTAGTTATAACAAAGACATTTAGTGCAAACTAGTTTCATTTAGGGAAAACGCGTTGTTACTAAAAACGAGTTGTAACATAAATATGAAAAAAGTAACGTCGAGCCGGTTGACTCTGCACGCAACACCATTGTCAGTTCATAAATAATAATATGTTCAGATCAATCTAGAGCCTTTGAAAAAGTAAAGAGAAATAAATAAACCTATCTTATCTTTTGTTAGCAGAAGATACGCGATCCGTTTGCAATAATTTTCAAAGTGTTAATCTATGATGTGTGAAATGTTATGTATGTCTAATAGGGGCATATAATTACCAAGGCTCGGAGTGTATAAATGTCAAAACATTGAGATAAACCTCCCGTCCCCCAAGTCTTTTTACCTGTGACATTTTTTCAAAAAATGATCCGGATCCTCTGAAACGTGAAAAACGGGGTCTGATCGATTTTATTCTATTTCGCTTTGGGCCTTTTTCTCTCCTGTCACTGTATCAATTTTTAAAAACTACAAAGCTTTTTCTTCGTTGGCATACGCGAGTGACATTATGTAAAAATTGGGAGGTACTCTCAAGTTTCAGACTATTATAAGATTAGCGGATTATCTGCAATGAACACAATACACGTCTGAATATAAGCACTTTTTATGAGGGACAAAACTATGTAGACAAATTCTTTTCAACATTAGTTTAGTGCAGTTTCGTGTCAGAAGAGGATTAGTGTGTGTTCATCAAGTATTGTGGAATAAGTTGAGTGATTTTAAGACCATGCCGCGTGGTCCAGAAGTTCCTTTCGATGTGAAAACTAAGATCATTGAGTTATACAGAGATGGTCAACGTCAAGTCGACATTGCCAAAAATTTGAAGCTGAAGCGTAAAGCAGTTTGGACAATATTGAACAAATATAAACAAAAAGGTGTCTTGGAAGCCTCTAAGAGAAGTGGTCGGCATAGAAAACTAAATGCTAGATCAGTTAGATTAATAAAAGTAATTTCGTCCAAAGATCCGTTTAAAGCCCCCAAAATCGAGTCAGAAGGAATTGTCGGTGTTTCTACGAAAACTATAAGTAGAAGATTAGAAGATTTGAAGTTATTTGCACGTTGCCCGAGTAAGAGGCCGCTAATCTCCAGGAAAAACCGTAAGGACCGATTACAATTTGCACGGTTGCAATATGATTGGAACATCTGTGACTGGAAGAGGGTATGTTTCAGTGACGAATCCAGGTTCAATATGTTTGGATCAGATGGTGTTCCTTACGTTAGACGTCCTAGTGGACAAAGATTGAACCCCAAGTACACTTTGCCCACTGTCAAACATGGAGGCGGGTCTGTTATGGTTTGGGGGTGGTTTTCTTGGTTTGGGATGGGACCTTTACATAGAATAGATGGCTTTGTGGATAAGTTTGAATACACAAACATACTAAAGCGTGGTATGTGAACCTATATGGAAGACAATATGCACTTAAGATCAATCTTCCAGCAAGATAATGACCCGAAGGACACTTCAAATCTCGCAAAGAAGTTCTTACTGGATGAAAAAATACCAGTTCTCAAATGGCCTTCACAGTCTCTCGATATAAATCCTATTGAAAATCTATGGGAATACTTAGATAAGCAAATACAAGATAAAAAAAAACTTTTTGCCGCTTTAGAGCAAAAGTGGAGACAGATTGATATATCTTATATCAAGAAACTTCTAAAATCTATGCCTAGACGATGTCAGCCGGTGATTGATAATAATGATTATGCTACAAAGTATGAACACAAACATGGTTGGTTTTCTATAATTCAATGAACTTTGCTTCTTTTTTCTATAATTGTTTTGCTTTGTCTACATATTTTTGTCCTTCATAGTTCCAGTTTTTTTCAATGAAATTTTTATTGAAGGGAGTCTAACGAATTATGTATATAGGATTTATATACTTTTGTACGTTACTGTGTGCATTTCCCACAAAGATATCATTTTTTAGAAAATGTTACTTGGGTCGTCTTTTTCAGCGATCGAATTCCGCCAAAACTTTATTATGTGCACACACTCTATTAGACTACAATGTTCGTCTTTGAATTCCTTAATTATAAGCAAACCATCAAGCAGTAGTCAAAGAAGCGGCCGTCTCGTCTGTTAAAATGAACAATGAGGGGAATGTCTAATGCTCTCCCCACAGTCACATACGCCGCGTTCCGACTTAATCGCCTTTATTTGTAAAGTTTAATCTGGCCCGAGGGGGATTCTTCGGCCTCCCGGAAGACCCGCGTTGGTAAACAGAAGGTAGATTTTGTGAATAACTAAGCGGGCGAGTGGTAGGCGCTTGGTTAGTTGTGTTTTCGGAGGTAGGGTAACGTTCACGAATAGTTACTTTGTAAATAAAATGTTTCGTAAATAGGACTTTTTTTAAATGCCCGGTGACAGTTTTTCGTTTGATATTAGATTACCACGATCTGAGATAGGTAGAAATGGAAAAGGGCGTTGTGAATTTTATATCCACCGAACAGAATGAAAAAAATGAGTTTTTTTTGCGCAAATCATTGCCGTTATGTAAAAACCCTAGTAATTCTGTTTGGAATATGTCTCTTGCAGTTTTTTGTCAAGCTCGTTAAAATGAATATCTGCCCAACTACTATTTTTTAATAACGATAAACGAATTTATACAGGGTGTCCGCAAAGTTGGGGTTTTCCTTTTCAGAAACAACTACCCTTGAAATAACAAAGGTAATGTGTAGTGAAACGAGGGCGACCAAGTAAAAAAAAAATAAAGGAAAAAGTACTCACTCTCCAGTTGACGAGAAGGGCTCCAACAGAAAATGAAATCAGCTGATGCGCTACCGAGCAGACGCAGAAACCACATTGATTGTCTTACACTTAATGGCACATCTTCTAACAAGGAAGGCAAAATGTTGCGTAAAAAGTCTAGGTATTGCATCCCGTCCAATCGATTTGGGAGAATAAATGGTCCAATGAGCATACCGTTCACCATTTCAGCCCAAACATTCACCGAAAATGTTTGTTGAAAATGTGCCCGACGGACAGCGTGCGAATTTTCTACTGACCAAACATGAGTGTTGCGAAAGTTATTCACCCCATTACGCGTGAACGTAGATTCGTCTGTCACCAATATGCACTTCAATAAGTCCGGATTAATGTCATGTTGATGCAACAACCACTCACAAAACCGCACTCTTGCTGGAAAATCGTCAGGTTGAAGGGCTTGTACACGTTGGATGTGAAACGGATACAGTTCCTCTTCACGCAGCGCTTGCTACACTTTAGTTTTTGATACTTGCACTTCTCTAGCCACGTCTCTAGTGCTTTGTGGGGGATTCTCATCTACGCGATTACCTCTACACGCGTGACCGTAACCGTCGGTTGAAGGTTGCATACTAACCTGACACACTGACCCCGACCCAGTTCTGCCGTCGGGTTGAGACCTTGTAACAGTCGGGATATCGCGGCGGGTCGCGGCTACAGGACGGTATTCAGATATTTTTAATGTTGCAGAGCCCTTTATCTCGGTTCCCTTAAGACATTGGTGTATATGGTACTAAGAAAAATTGCTTATGTTTTCAAGATCTACACGTCGTGTAAAGGAAAACCCCAACTTTGCGGACACCTTGTATACTCGCTACTAATAGTAAATTACATACCTTGGTGGAGAACCATTATTTTTCGTGCAGTTTTACATCCAGGGGCAGTGGCGTATAGATCCTGATTTCGGATAAGGCACATATTTATGTCTCGAGGAGAGAGGTGACAAAAAACAACGAACAGAATTTCGGAGTGGCGAGCGGCAAGAGGTATTGAAAAGGATGTCAATTTACTCCTGAAACTAGTTTTCTCATGCTTCTATGTGGGAATTTACATATTCTAAACGTGTTGAGTGAGAACAGTATGACCTCTCGGCTGCGTTGATCTCACCAAACAGTATAAGAAACGTTGTGCATTCCTTGAAGAACTTGAAAATAGCATCAGCATGTCATAGAAAGTACTTTAATTTTTGTTTTGGCAGAGAAAAAAGATTCCACCCTATATTTTTCAATATTTTGAAGAGAAGGAAATTGGTGGAAATTTTTTTTAGGAATAAGCATGTATGTCACTGTTTTTATAACTAACATTTCTTTTCCAAAATAAACATTTATGTGTACAATATCCCCATACGCTTTGACATGAAATGACTATTGAAGCTTTAAGAACAGATCTAAAATATTTTAGGCTAATTAATATGTATGAGTTTTAGAAACCACACACGACATTTGTCACACATACCGTTAATTTATCACAACGCGAGAAAGAAATAAAAAGACATCTATAGCTAGACTTAATGTTTTGAACCTAGAATCCCACGTTTGGAGCTGAAACAAATACTTTGTCAATGAAACTGAGGGTCAATACTCTCCAGTTCCAATGCGTCCCAGCTCACAAAGTTGAAATATTAGAATCACTTACTTCTTTACAAACTTTGGGATGAACAAATAGCCTACAGATCATGGACTTTCAGAATATTTTTGGACTCTCTATTACGAAAACTATAGCTGTGTCCGTCATGACGCAAGTGCACCAAAAGTTTTCCAAATTGGCTCAGAAGGGCCACTGTCCACGGACACTTTCTATCGTATCCATGTTTCTACGAACTTTTATGATCTGACACTTAACGATTGACAAATTCGGCTTCGCTAAATTTTGCTTCCTTACCCAACAACCGCTAAGTAGCCAGCCTCTCCCTCTCCGCCGCCGAATTTCCTCCCATCCCACTTCTGATTAATTTACAAACCGCCGTCGCCCCCTATGGTCCAATTTTCGGGAAACAATCAAAGGGCGGCGTACACTGCCGGTCGCTTAAAAATAAACGATTCGAAGATGGCTGTGGAAGGATGCAAAAAAAAAAGACTATCTGGCGGACAAAGAAGGCTGTGGCGCCTGCCGCCAGCCACCGTCGTCGGTTCATTTGTCATGACATCAGCGCTGTCACTTCCGGTGCGGCAGCGGAACGCACAGCAACTATGCTGTCTTCCCCGGAACGACGATATCTGTCGCAGATATCTGGATGCGGATAGCGGATGAGGGGGCGGTGGTGCCAGGTCGTGCACAGAAGACCAACTGACCCGGCTATCACTTACATAACTGCAACTGTCCAGTTACAATTTTTTATGTCAAATTGCCACTTATGTCTAGCTATAGTTATACTTCCTGCGCGTATTGACTACTTTGTGACTAATTCAGAGGTAGTAGCCGCTCTCGAACATTTTCCGGCTCATCAACACTATATAGCACTCGTACCTAGAAAACACTTAAATACCACTAAACCTGTGCGCATGCCCGTTGTTACGCAGACCAGTAGCTAAATATTTCGTTATACTTCCTCTATCACACTTTGTCCGAAAAGCATAGTTTCTTACAAGCCTGCAACCCGCAACCCACAAACCATGCCAGCGAAATGCGGGTTGCCGTAGCTAAGGCAAATATTATGAAATCGAGCATTACGTTAACTCTTGATAGGTGACGCTAACGACGTGTAGGGTACATACACAGCGAGGTACCTATTTTTCAGACGAGTCTGTCATGTACGATTTTTACATAATTTGCATTCCAAGTGGCTAACCAGGTTTCTTTGAGAATCGTTAGGTCTTCTCCTTTCCTTGTATTTGTTCGGATCTCCTTGTAGCTCCACTGGATAAAATCTACCACAAAATCAGTAGAAATAGCAACCATAGACTATAATAGCGTCTAAGGAATTCAGACTAGGCTTAGACAGATGGAGGTAGCCTACGATTTCTCTCCAAAATCTCAGTCTGTAGTCAGGATGAAAGTGCATTATACAAGAGGACTTGACCTTAGTTAATTTTTTGAAAGCTCTTTTATTAAACTCGTATTTTTAATCTTATATTTCGAAAGTGCGAGTCTTTGCCTCCTGGTACTTCCAAAAATTCCATCGTGACGCAAGTTTGAGTAGCACTACTTTACGGAATCGATAGTCAGATCACATTTATTTTATTCGATTGAGGAAAAATCACATATATTGGGCTTTATTTGAATCACATTATTTTTTGGCAACATTGGAAACTGTTTATGGTTGACATGTGGGGTGGCCGGCGGCGAGAGGCATTTGTTTTTCGGATGCGTTGCGAAGATGTCCCCGGCTACCCTGATTTATGCGCCTATTTATGATAATCGAAAAGCCATTCGAATCGTGTTTACTGTGAGAACAGAATAAACCGACAAACAGATATACACACTGATAACGGATCAGACTATATTGTGTTCACGTTTGTTTGTTTTGTGTTGCATCCATAGTTATTTCACCTCGAAATAAATCGCATATAGAAAGCTTGGCACGACTTTGCTCCCAAAAGCGTCCTTCCACGACGCTGCCACGCGTTAGACCTTCTAGACGAACCCGCCAGACCTCATAACTCTGTCGAACAGCGTACATCGAAAACTGGTACATACAACTGGCCAACAAGATAATGCCCGACCACATGTTGCAAGAGTCCCAATAGACTTCTTTCAACATAATGATGTCACATTGTTACCATGGCCACCAAGATCTCCCGACTTATCCCCAATTGAGCACGTGTGGGATATGATGGGTAGGAGATTGCTCAATTTGCAACGTCCTCCTCAGACTCTAGAAGCACTTCGAGAGGAGTTGGTGGTTGCCTGGAATGATATACCACAGAAGGACATTGACCACCTGATCAGAAGCATGCCTAGGCGCGTTGGAGAATGCGTAGCACATCAGGGTGCATCCACACATTATTAAAGGTCAAAGGGCTTTAAAGCAGTGCAATCATTTTGAAATTTTTATCATTTACTTATTATGCTTCATTAAGTACTTATACAAAATTTTATTAAAATAAAACCATTTAAAGTGGGTGTTCGGATTTATATGTCACTTAGTATATTATTATTATTATTATTACTGTGAAAAAATGTACCAGACTGAATCGGTAAATGCTCTTAAATACCTAAATTTACTTAATTTTTTGCAACATCATCTACTCATTCTTTTGGAAGATGTGCCTCTTGAGACAAGAAGAAGGATGTGGTTCCAGAATGATGGGTTCACTGCACACTATGCTAGTGCAGTAAGGGTGTATCTTGATGAAACATTCCCTAGAAGATGAATTGGCTGGCTAGGACCAATTTTGTGCCCCTAAGCTCCCCAGACCTGAACCCTTTGGATTTTTTCACTGGGGATGTGCAAAAGATAATGTATATGGAAAACCAGTTCGATCAGCCGATGAACTGCGTCGTCAAATCCGTCAAGCAGTACACAAAATATCCGATTTAAGTTTGAGACGTTTAGAAGGACCATTTTTAAGAAGATGCAGGTTGTGTATAAAAGTCGGTGGTAGATATTTTGGAAATATGTTGAGAAAATAGTAATAATGATAATAATAATCATTTATTTCAGCCAATATTATATTACAAGATGTTAATTTAATTTTCATTTAGTTAATTTAAGATGTTAATAATGATTCCTAATTCTCTATTTGATTTGAATGTTGTAAAAATCAACGGGAACAAAAGAATATAACCTAATGTTCTGTTCATTATTTTGATGCCTGCATACAACAATGGATGGATAGTGGATAGCTGTAGACATTTGCTAAAATATAAAGAGCATCTGGAAAGTTGTAATTTGGACACAAAAGACAGCACTTATTATTTTTTATTTGTAGTATTTCGCAAGTATTACGACTTCAATGACAGAAGTTGGACTTATTCGGTTTTTAGTAAAAAGAACCTACAAAAAATGTTATACTACTTTTGAAAGAGCATTAAATAGCTAGTTTTTAAGGTCATTACTGATTCAGTCTGGTACATTTTTTCACACTAATTAGTCAAACATTGGTAAATGTTTTCACAACCAAATGTATCATTTTTTTAGCATACCGTGCTAATTTTCAATGAAATGAATACTCGGTTGACTCCACCAACTACCAATTGTAGTTCAGGAAAAAATCTCTATAGCAATAACAGGTAAAAATGAGCAAAAAGTAGGGACCTTTTGAAAACACTTGAAAGTGGCAATATCTCGAAAAGTACAAAACTTTTAATAAGGTCATGTTCATTTTATCTGTTTGAATTCCGGGACACCGTATAAATAGAAAAAAATGTAAGATTAGGTGCATTCACCATAAATGATAAATAACGCGCTATGAGCATTCATCATAATTTTAAATGCAGATCTAATTTCCGGAGCAGTGGCGTAGAGAGGTCTATCGACAAATTGAAAATTATATGTTACGAAATATGCATGTTTGGCCTTCTGACCCGGGGAGTTTTAATTAAGAATCCTTCAATTAGAGAAGTTAAGCAAACTGAATTTAGATTTTTGTTTCTCACTAGATACTCTCAACGGGTATCCAAGATGTAGCAAAACATACGCGTTTACCTCGTTTAAATGTCAATGACAGCAAAAAAAGGATTATCTGAAGTATTTACTCGAAAACAAGGCAAAACCCTCCAAATTGATTTCCATCCTTTATAATACGTTACGAGAACGAGTTACATAAAGCTTCAGAAAATATCTCGTTTCAACTCGTAGGAATGATTGCAGGAGTTGATAGTAGGTCATCTTGCAGAAATATTTCTGCATACCTTAAAGTCATGGCATTCGCTTGTATCTACATAGGTATATGAATTATTAGTAACTATATGCCAAATTTACCAAAAGCCCAGTTTCGCATCCTAAATAGCCACAGTATTTACAACATCAGAAAATGGAACTTGCTTGGGGGGGGGGGGGGGGGGAGAGTATTACATCCTATCCGGCCTGCTTTTTTTAATGGGCTTGCCACCAAAGCACAGAGTACTACTAGAGGCCGACAGTCTGTTAAAAATTAAGTTCTATCAAGGGGGAGGCCTTGGCATTTGGTAGGATTTTAATTACTGTTAACTGTTATTGCGACATTTAGAGATACTCGATTTACTTGCTTCTACTATTTTTGGTGTTCAACTTCAATATAAAAAGCTCTCCAAAAATTACCTAGTCTAAATGCACGAGGGTAAATGATAAATACCTTGATTCTATAGTTTAACGTATTATATTCATGACTTCAGGCTAATGGAGCGTAACTATTCCTGGGAAAAATTCCTACATTTAAGGACACGAATATCAAAAAGCTCGACATTAGTATATAAGTTGAATATTTATTTGTTAACATTGTATACATTATCTTCCCCAGTTACGACTTCGAAAATGTCGGACCATACCACCCCAATGATTTTTTTGGTGAATATATCACTCTTATTCTCCTCTACAAGATGACGTAGTCTAATTTACAATTCGACGTTTCTTATTTCGACTCCCATCAACAACTTTGTTTTTTCATATGGACGCTATATTGGAATTAACTTTTCAGTCCTAAATTCAGTGAATGATATATTTTCTGTAATTATAAGGAAATGAAAAGACGTGGTGAAACCTAAACACAAAATGAAAATTTTATTGATGGGAATAACAAGATAAGTAAGCCGAGGTAAATCATAGCATATGTTCAAAATGTTGGCTGTTATTTTGTCGGTAAAGCCTGACTCTTCTCTGAACATTGTTCACTGCTCGATTTATTTCTCTTCTTCTCAGTCTTCCAAACTATATCTAACTATAATTTCAAGGCCTACCTAGGAACTTCTGTTTTTCTGGAATAACTATGCAATATCAATGTATGGCGTATTATATTTTGAAATCAGAATTAAAAACTCTATTCACATGCGTAGAAATGCCTTTCAGCGTCCATAAGAAAAAATAGCTTTAATGCTGGAGGAGAAGAGACGAAACGTCATATTGAAATTGTAATTATGATTGTAGAATAGAAGAAGTGGCAATGTTGATGTTCAACTCATTTTGAAATCCCACTACACATAAAGTCAGGAAGAAATTACGATAATTTTTTAAAGCTTTTGTTTTTTTACGTCTCTCCACGGAAGTAGGTACATTGAATTTCTAAACTCTCTTTTTTTATTATCTGAATGCGTAACTTTGCCCAATGGTAAAGGTCGAATTTGAAACACCCGTTAGTGAATGTCAGATAGTTTAAAGGTGACATTTTGTAAACTCCTATAGGAAAACCTACATGTCAGAAAAACCTAAATATTATCGTAAAAAATCCATATAATGCCACCTTTAGGTTACGTAATTCGAACTCAACACAGGACCTATATACATCACTGGCACCAATACTTAATCACTAAAACTTTTTCGCGCGTCGAAAAGTAGCATTTTGTCGAGCAATTTTAAAAAAATCTAAACTTTCGAACGACAAGGGATAAAGAAAAAAAAAAGACGCTATCTTTGAGTCCGATGTCCGGACTTTCTCACGCAAAAATCGTCAGGTTCGTAGCTCCTTTATCTTCGGAGGAGATCGAAACAGCACGTCGAACGGCACGAAAATCTACCAATTTTTCAACTTTACCGGCCATTTTAGATCGCGTTTGTTCCTCCTACCGCGACGGCTCTCGCTCCCCCGTAAAGCGCCGAGTTTCTAGTTTCCGAAACGGTATCGTTTTCCTTCCGAACGTTGCGCGAACCCGGAAAAACCGCGTCGAAGTCATACGAAAAGTTCTGAACGCCTACCAATTATACCAAATCGAACAAAAGATCACCGCTGAATATCGTCGATAACGAGAAAATATCCATTATGTCTCTATGTCTGATCGTAAAAGATTCTCGTGATGCAAAAAAACGCCTACATTTATATGCCCATGGCTGTTACGCATCAGCCATTCATTCAGCACCCAGACATCTGATAAGCCCGACTAACAAACAACCATCTGATATAAACACGACCGAACGGAAACCAGCTACTCACTACCTTACGAGGCGTGCGAAAAAATGGGAGTCCACCTTCTAGGCCGCGGCCGCGGTCCCACCCACGCAGCCAATGAAAGCGAAGCAGAGCCACGCCTACCGCCTACCGCGATTCACCGGCGCGGCAAGGCGTTGACGTCATCGAGCGCTGGTGATCAGGTGCATCGCGCTACCGGTGGTCCTTCGAGCCGGATACCGGTGAGGTTTGGTCCTTCGAGCCGAATACTCAGCGGCGGAGAGTGGAAACGGTCTTCGGAGCTGATTAGGAATCGAAGTCAAGAGTGGATTTCATTCTAGCCAGATAGTGGAAATGATCCTTCTACAGTATATTCAGATAAGAGATTGACCGGACATAAACAAGACCATGTGATCATCGAACGCTGTAACATTCGGCAGGGACGTATTAAGAGTCACGCAGTACATATTTTAGATAGTAGATGCTGCTTTGCGTAACTTTGTAGTAAATTAGCACAATTCGATGTGTATACGATTGGTGATGGATATAGGATCATGTGGGGGTGGGGTAAGAAATATATAATGATGTAAATATACATAAGGGTTTCAAAATTTTCGCTTCGATTTCCAGCTTCGGATGCCGCCTGATGTTTGGTGAAATACAGTCGAATATAATCTCAAAATGGCGTTTAAATTAGCCTAAATTAAAAATAATCGTATATCTCTTAAAATTGCTTTTAGAATATTGATTAGTATATTTTTTGATTTCTAGGTAAATATGTAACCAAATTAAAACGTTCAAAACGTAAAAAAATGTGCATGGTTGAACATTGTCAGAAAGTAGATTCTTGAATAGGTTTTGCCAAAATGGGTTCAAAAATGTCAATAATAAATTAAAAAATACAGTAGCTTTATAATTACTTATAACTTACCGAATTTGATGAACGACATCTTTTATTGGAAAGATGAGCTTGATGAGCTTTCATCATCGCTACTGCCTGAAGCACCAACGTCAATAATGAATGGCTCGACTTGTTCCTCTAAAATATTGTTCAGTTCCCACATTCTCTTTTCAACTTTGTCTTTCACGTGCTTAATACAGTTTTCCCATTTTTGCGCTGTTATTAATTCTAGTGGTTCTTTAAAAAATCCTTTCAGGTCACAACATTTAAAAGTTGTATTGTGCTTAGCTATATAATTTTTAACCTCTGCCCATATGAGCTCAATGGGATTGAGCTCGCAATGGTATGGAGGTAAACGGAGCACAGTTTTATTTTGACTTGCTGCCATTTCGTCAATGGCGTATTTTTGATATTCCGCCTTGTGATCCTTGACAATTCTTAATAATTGTACTTTCAGCATTGCTTCTTCAAAGTTGATATTTTTCGAGCGGAGCCAATTTTGAACATCAACTTTCCTTGAAGCCGTTGTTGGGACCTTTTCCATTCTTCGAGAATGATAAGGCGCATTATCCAACACAATTACTGCGTTTTCCTCTAAGTTCGGTAAAATTTTTGAAAACCACTGTTCAAACGATTCGCCATTCATTTCCTCGTGGTAATCTCCAGTTTTCTTAGACTCAAAGCACCACAGACCGTCAACAACAAATCCATCCTCACTGTCAATATGGCAGATAATGAGCCTTTTCCCTTTACCTGGAAATCGAAGTACTAACTGGTGTAGATTTATTTCAATAAGCGAACCTTTTTCAAATGTTTTCATCACATTCAGCGAAAAAACATTGAGACATGAGTATCAGATTGCTATAATTGGGATTATTTAGTCATATTGAAAGAAAGAATATTGAACGTCGTATGATTACTCACAATTTGATTTAAAGTTATAAACCTTTAAAAAATGAATGATCAGGAACCTGAAATACGCGCAAATATTAATATTAACAAATTATAACTTTATAAAGCTTAAAGTATGAATTAAAATGATTAGAAATATTAGGAACGGTACACAATATAAAACTTAGTAACTTTTTTTAAGTTTATAATATTCGACATATTTTAAGATTATATTAAAAAATTATTGAAATATCGAAAACACATAAAAACATGGCTTAAAAAAGTTCTAACAAATGAAAATGACAATAAAACATCCACGCATTTTATCGAAAGTTATAAAAGTTTTGTTACTTGTAATATGTTTTATCTGCCCCCTGGAATTAATGTTTAGAACCTTGTTCCCAAGGTTTGAAAAACATCCGATTGTTGTCTATTACTCGTATTTACCTGCTGGATTTTTTAATCCGGTGGACAGTCCATCTAGAAAGGCCCTCCTGGATGAAGTTACAGAATCATCAACCCATACTTTACTTGTAATGTGTCCTGCGTTTACCCACGTTTCATCAAGGTAATAAATCTTCCTGTTTTGATTTCTATATTTCCCAATTTTTGTTAAATAATCCCTCCTCCATAGCACAATTTCTTCTTCTATTACGACCCCGTTTTTTCCATTTGAAATTTAAATGCTTCAGTAACGCATGGAAAGTTGATCGTTTGAAATTTGGCAACGTTGTATCTCCATTAACCTCCTGCAGTACTTTATCTATAGTAGGTATTTCATTCCTAAAGAAGAATTCATGCACTTTTCTCCTAATCGCATGCTTATCAGCTTCATCCAATGATTTAACAATACTTTTGCGATGTTCACTGGTCATTGGCTCAGAAAAGGTGTGATTTTTTTTGTATTGTCTTAACACATTAAACACTGATGCGCGACACACCCCAACTTTGTGAGAAACCTTCACAACAATTTCTTTGATGGTTGATGCCTCGTTCTCCTCGCGCTCGGTCTTATATATATTCAAAATGACCTCTTTCATTTCTGCACTCAGGTGTCTTTTTTTAGAGCGTTTCCTAGGTGGACTACAGGAGTTTACAACTTCATCGGCAGTATCTGTACTACTGGGCATTTTGCGCAAGCAGTTGATAACAATAACAATCAATAACAAGGTATAACAATAACAACGACAAACTCAACAACTTAATAAGATAACAAACGAAAACGTCCAAAGAAATATCAAATTGCAATGATGCACACGACATACGTAACACGTCTGAACCTGAATGTGACTCTGCCTTGATACGACTGCTCTGCCGCTCGGCATAGGCATTTAATTGCGAATTGACCAATGAGGGCTCCTGTTTTACGCCGAGACGGCGGCGTTAGCGTGAAAATCACCCGAACCTTTTGTTTACATCCGGTCTATCTCTTATCTGAATATACTGTAGCTGCATAGGGATCGGAGATGGGGAGCATATTTGGCCATTCAAATCGCATACTAAGAGGCGGAGTGTGGAATAGGTTCTTGGAGCTGGATAGGAAAAAATTAAAATAACGATGTCACTTCACTTACAATTTTTCTGTACCTAAAATATTGAATATTTTTATTTCAGCCCGTCGATCTACTTGATTAATCTTTGTTCACTTCTTTAGTAAAGACCTTATACCAGGAAAAAATGTGTGTTTAGAAAACGCAAACGGGATGTAAATAAACAGTTTTTCTTAGTTGGTGTGAAATACCATCTTTTGTTCAGCTGGAAATGGTTGTAGGTCAGTATTTTGAATACAACTATAAAAAATTCTATAGAAAACCGGTATATATAGGAAGTAGACTTGGGCATTCAAACCGAATAGTCAGAGTCGGAGAGTATAAATAACTGAAGTGCTTCGGGCAATAAGGTACTGAAGTCATATTTGAATGAAAAACCACACTTCCATCTAAAAGCACGTGTAGCGTAGGTGGTCATGTTTTCATACCGAAACAGCCGTGTAGAAGCCGGAATACCAGGGCACCGCGGCTGATAGGAGCAGCTTAAAGAACTCGGAAAGGCCTTCTCAGGTAGACTGTTCCAGAATCTCGGATCTCGATACCTTAGGGACAAAGGAGCGGTTGTACCGACTAGTTCTGAATGTTCGAAGTTGCCGGATTCTTAAGATATGTGGAAGAAAGGCGAAGCGGTTCCGATGTCTATGTCCGAAGTTGATTTTTTGACATATCTCTGATTAAGCAAGCTAAAATTTTTAAATGGCGTATTAGAACAACCACGATATCCCACACATTTGTACGTTAAGAAACCTATAAGCCACATGGGAATCAGTCTATAGAGAATACAGTGGATATTTCGTGACGCTTCCCCTACACTTTCCATGTAAGACTACCAAGGAATGAGATTAAATTCAAATTTTTGTAACAGCATAACCAATATACAGGGTTATCCAAATTAAGTGTCCACCATTAGTAACTTTGTTATTAGTGAAAATACAAAGTTGTTTGAATTAGCAAACTAGTAGCATTTTTAACGCTGGTAAAAATGAGAAATAAAAAAAAACAATTGAGAGTCGTTATTTTGAGTTTTTTCAGTAAAATAACATTTTTTTAAATGGAAACCCCTGTATATTATATTTTTTTCTGTTAAAGCATCAAATTTTAAACAAAAAAGTTCATAATGACTTTTCCGTTAAAATCAAAAATAAAGTCAAAATAACGATAAATATTTTTAATTATTTGCAGTATTATAATATTAAGACGGCTATGAAAACAACATGGCGTTCGCGATTTGACAGCATTAAGATAAGCGACAAATTGTTAAACTGGACATACTCGCAACTAGAAGGCTTTGGAAAACAATGATAAAATCAAATAATGTCAAACATTAGTGTAAATACTTGTTTATAAGCTTTATTGTGTCATTAATTTAAAGAAAAATGTTCTCCCATGAAGAAAAGTGTGATATGTTAGAATGCTATTTAGTGTGCAGAAAATCCTCCTTGAGAGCAAGAGAATACTACAGTGAATTATATCCCGCTCGCATTCAACCGTATGAACGATATTTTCTGAGACTTTATCGAAAATTTAGGGGCAACGAAAATGTTTTTGCTAAAACAAGGGCAAAAAAAGAATTCATAATAAGCGAGGCCACGGAAATTGCAGTTATTGGATATTTTGAAGCTTATCGTGAGAATTCAATAGCAGATATTCTCAAGGACTCTAATTTCAGTTATGGTACTGTACAAAGGATTTTAAAAAAATACAAATTTATTCCATATAAGTACCGACCAGTTCAAACGGCTTTGGCAAAAACCACCATTATTGGTCAAGAGAAAATCTTTTGTTAGTACATCCAAGAGGCCCACAAGTCCGTTTCAGTTTCAACGTTTGGTGCGGTATAATTGGTTCAAAAATTGTTGGCCCGTTCTTTTATGAGGGAACCCTAACTGGTGAAAGATATGTGGAATTTATGTCAGAAATTCTGACTAATTTCTTAGACGAATTGGATCTTATAAGTAGACATCATCTGCATTTTCAGCAAGATGGCGCACCTGCCCACAACTCCAGAGGTCTTATCATTTTCTAAGTACTACTTTTAATGATCAGTGGATAGGAACAAATGGCCCAATACAGTGGCCTCCCAGATCACCAGATCTAAACCCACTTGATTACTTCTTGTGGGGTTACTTAAAGAACCAAATTTACAAGCGAAGGTACGATAACCTTGACGCGTTAAAGACTGCAGTTAGGGAAAAGATAACCCAGATAGATGGTAGGACCATACTTAAGACAGTTCGAGCAGTTGAAAAACGTGCCCAAAAATGTATTGAAGAACAAGGTGGTGTTTTCGAGCATCTTCTTTAAAAAAAATTGTTATTGTATTTTGTAAGATTATAAGTTGATGATGAAAATAAAGTTTGTCGATACAATTTAATTGTTTCAGATTGGAGGCCATAACTTCAACAATTTGTAACCTAGGAGAAAAGTTATTATAAGCTTTTTTGTTTAAAATTTGATGCTTTAACAGAAAAAAATATAATATACAGGGGTTTCCATTTAAAAAAATGTTATTTTACTGAAAAAAATCAAAATAACGACTCTCAATTGTTTTTTTTATTTCTCATTTTTACCAGCGTTAAAAATGCTACTAGTTTGCTAATTCAAACAACTTTGTATTTTCACTAATAACAAAGTTACTAATGGTAGACACTTAATTTGGATAACCCTGTATATAACTACTTTGTGCTAATTTTAAAGGAGGATTCTAAAGATATGCATAATCATGGTGTCATTCTCTCCTCACTGCTTTTCTCTAGCTCCACTTCTTATAATAATCAAATAGATATTCATATTTAATCAAAATAAACTTTCTAATAAGCCTAGATTTTTTGGGCACCTCAAGAAATCGGTAAGTATATCCGGTAAATGTAGGTAAATTTTGCGGTCAACCAAGTATGGAATGTAATAATACTACTTCACTTTATATTAGAATCCGATTTCTTGCACAATATCTGAACAGAAAGATAATCGAGGAGTATAAAGAATCTAAATTCACTATACTTGTGAAAGCTTCTAAAGAAATCTAAATATGCTATGCATCGCTGAACAAGCGTATGCTTCTCAAAAAAGAAGCACATAACGTTTTGTTTTTCTGCATATCTTTAGATTTATCGAAATGAGAAAGCACGAAGCGTCATCTATCACTAGTTTGTGATACGATTCATGTTCATAAATCAAATTTCTCTGAATCCATTACAAAACGTTCTTTCTTGAAAAAATGACCCTCGTAGATTCGTTAAAAGGCAAAATGTTGATTCAGCTTATGCAAAAACGGAATCAGAAGATTTTTCCAAAGAAATGCGAAGATACGAATTACAATATGTAAAGACTGAAAAGGTTCAGTGAAGTCTGTTAAAACCAAAAGTCGCTAATTTTGGCCTAACTGGCAAGGTTAAGAATCGCTTTAAAATAAGATAATGGTAAAGGTTTAAGCTTCAATTAGAATACTTGTCGACAATTTTTAACCGAGTTTTTAAACATTGGGGGCATTTCGGGCATTCAATCGTGTATAACGCGAAAACGTTCAGCTTTAGAGAAAAGTTAATGGAAACCTTTTTGTTCGAAATGATCCCAAAAACCTGAAAAAAAACTTTCCCGTCCAAAAAAATTGTAATTCATTCAATAAAATTACTTGGACATATTTGATCTGGGTTACCGTACGGGTAATGCATGAAAATTATAATTTTTGAGGTCGTCAAGTATCTAAATTAAAGTAAACGTCGCTCTACAAGATCTTTTAGAGTTCGCTATGCTATGCGGGAAGTAACTTTCAGGCATAAGACCGTAAGACTCTTGTCGCTCGACATCAACAAAGCTTCTAGTCAGGACTTGATCCCTGCCGTTGTATTGAAGAGGTGCGCAGCGGGGCTTGCTCCGGTTCTTTCGCGTTTCTAAGGTGAACCCTTACATTTACATGCCTATAGCTCTGCTTTCTATTATAAGTAAGGTAATCGAAAGGTGCACGAATTGCGAGCTTCCGGATTACCTCAGTGTGGTTTCTGGCACCAGCGATCCACAAGGGACCTCCTAGCTATCGTCACACAATTGTGGAGTAAACTGATCCAGTTTTATGGTGAGGCTCATGCCGGTTCTCTTGATATCACAAAAGCGTTAAATCAGTTGTGGTATGCTGCCTGTTATGCAAAAATCCGTCCTAAAGCCGTCCAGAGAAGCTTTGCAGATGGGTCGCTGGCTTCCATTCTGGCCGCAAGATATCCATCGTAATTGATGGGTTCTCTTCTTCATCCCACAAGGTCAGCGCGGGTATTCCCCGTCTTGTTCAGATTAATGCTGCAAAACACATTGTTGTGGCTTGACGAACAAGAAGCGTCCAAGCGTTCATCCGGTTTCGATGGATGGCCGACTTCTACTAAAGAGCTGGTCATTTCAGTTGGTCGGAGTACAGGTCACGGAGGACTTGATCTGGTTCAAACACACCAGAAGACCGCCTCATTCTGTACAAGTTCCAGACAAGACCTAGCCGCGATTATTCCTCACATGTTTCACTGTCGCCCCGACCACATTATTCATGCTCTATGCTGTTCAGATGACTCTTCTCTAACGGACAGTATCGAGACCCTTTCGCACCGGCGGGCGATCTCGCCCTCTTCTACCGCTACGCCAATGGGCTTTGCTCGTCAGACCTCTCCTCCATGATGCGTTCACGTGATATGCCTGCCAGACAGACCTGTCTGACTGCGGTCCCCTGCCCCTTGGGTATCGAGTAGTGGGACAATCTACACAAGGACACAGTGGCGTAGCTAGAAGTCATGGGGCCCCGGGGCAAACATTTTTTGGGGGCCCTCATGAGTATGTTTAAGAATAAAAAATATCATGTTATAATAAAAAAACTGTTTATTGTCATAAAAACCAAAAGTAACACAAATTAAAATAATGAAATAACAAACGTCAAAAATTAAGCAATAATAAAATTAAAAATCCCTTTTTCTTGCTTTTCTATTTGCAAATTCGTTGATAATATCATTTATAAATAATGTTTTGGCCGATTCCACCAACAAATTTCATTCCACACAAAATCTAATAATTCTCTTCTCACGATTTATTAATAATTGTTAATTTAAAATTCTCATTAATCAAAATATAGTTTATTCAATTGCCTCTGGTCGGTTTAACAATTTTTTACATAACATTCTGAAAATCACATCATCTGAAGTGATTTGGCAACGTTTTAGCACACGCCCACAATTCGTTCCATCTTTCAACACAGACATTGACAACCTTCGGCCTTCTGTCAAAGGTTCATCTCACTCATTATTCCATGACCACCATTTTGTGCAATCATCAAGTGGCTTCACGACGTAATGCTCTAATGTTTTCTAAATAATTTTTAATCTGTCTTTAACTGTCTTGTCATATTTTATATAATTTTAACCATTGTACCATGTATCCAGCTCTCACCATGTTACTGGACGTTTCCCTCATCCTATACGAAAACAACAATTAGCAACATCCTCACATACTACTGTAAGTTGATTCAATTTAAATTCATTTTACACTTTTGTTGCTACTGTTATCATTGTAATTGCAGCTCCTGATGATGATGGCAAAGTCCATTGAAAGCTAGAGAGAATTAAAAAAAGTATAAAGAGTCCTCTTTGCTTAAACTTTGTCGAAGTACCCAACAAAAGGCGGAAGCTTTAATTTTTCACCTATATATATATATATATAAATAAATATCAAGGTTTTGGGCTTCTTCATTCTCCATAGAGAGTAAAGAAAGATCGCTTAATCTAATCCGGCCTGTAGTAGACCTAAGATAGTTTTTACAAGTTTTAGCTTGTTAAATGATCTTTCAACAAATGCAGTAGTTACAGGCAACGTAAAAATAAAAGGAACATTAAGTAAACTTCACTTGAGTCGCTTTCAAGTACCCCATACTTACTTAAAATTATATTGAAATATTCCTTAATTGATAGATCATTCTTAAGGTCTCTTTTACAAACATTTAACAAATTGGTATACTGAAATATTAAATTATTTAAATCAAATATTTCAGGATATTTGTTATAAATGTCTGTACATTTATTTTTAATGGATGTTTCATCGCAACTTAATATAATTTTTGGAAGAAGTAAATCAAACCATTTATTAATTTTTTTCATGCTCCTAAATCTATTAGAAATCTGTGTCAGAACACGGTTCATAACAACATTAAAAACATTTATTTCAAATAAAATTTGAGTACCTATTATTAAATCTGTAATCACTTAAGAGTTCATCAAAGTGTTTTTTAACTTTAGGTTGATGTTTTTGCCTGAATTCCGGTTGTTAGCCAGTTCCGTAGCTTCAATCATTAAAATTTCCTAAGAAGATCTTAAGTAAGTAAGGTTCTTTTCTACTTGTTCTAAAACAGTCACAGATTCACTTAAATCAATATTTTTTTTTTGAAGGACCTTTGAGGCGAAGTTAACCTGGGTAAAGATTTTATACAACATTGTTGAAATAAATACAAATTCAAAGCAAAATATTTGTTTTTTAATGGAAGAAGCTTCTTGTCTTTCTTCTTTTTTATGAGACTGTAACTCTATTTCTGTTAAAGATTTAATAATATCAAGATAACGAAGTTTGACAGCACTAATAGACAATATCCTTCCTGACCAACGAGTTGGATTTAATGTTTTTAAAGTTGTTCTGGATTCACTGGTAAAAGAAGCTAAAAGATCCCATCTATCAATACTTCAACCAAAAAAAGAATATATATTTTGCATAGTTACTTGTTCTTTTTCAGCATGCTTTTTTAATTTTTCCTCTTTTTCTAATTTCAATTTTCGTTTCTGTGCTCCAGACTGATATTTCCGCTTATCTTCCATTTTTATTTTTTTGCGTTTTGTTCCGCAATCTGCTAATTCTGCTAATTCTGCAAAGAGAAGAATACACAACCATTTTTAAATGCATTAAATAGTTCGATAGTTGTGTATCAATTAGACTGTTTCAAAAAAATCGTCTATTTTTTCCCTCAAGTACGTCGAAAATATTGTTAGAAATGACGAAAAAAATCCTGTAAAAGTACCAGCTCTTAATATTAATATTAACTGGTGCCGTATCGAAAATTTCAATTTCCCTCGAAAAACTTTTGAACGAGTAGGTTTATCGGAAAATTGTAAGAGACCTTTTTTGTAAAGCATTCAATTCCCTACAAGAATAAACTATGAACTCATCCGTATGATAATTTAGTAATGAGAAAAAAATTCAAAAGTTGAAAACAATTTTTTTCCCATGTTAATGAAGAAATGTTAAAGAGCTGTAACTTTTACAGGATTTTTTTTCGTCATTTCTAACAATTTGTTCGATATACTATATACTTAAGAGAAAACAAATTAGTCGATATTTTTGAAACAGTCAATAGATCATTTTTAGTCTTTAAGAAGCTTTTCGAATTTAAGTGTCGGGTTTAAGGTGCCCGCAGAGTTAAGCCCAGACTTAAGCCTTAAGCTGTAGCGTAATTTCTCATGCCTTAAGGCTTAAGTCTTGACTATACTTTATAAATCGCCTGATCAGAATTCTGTATAATTCCTTGCGGTTAAGTCCTATCTGTCTTAAATGAAACTTAACTCTTAAGTCTTACGTTACGGAAATTCTGCGGGCGCCTTTACTCAGCAAGGTAATGGACAAATGTACACTTACAAACAAAATTACGCACAAATCAAAATCGAGCGATTTATTCATTAAGTAATATAACTTACACTTAACTTTTTTTCTTATAGGTACCTTATTATAACGAGACACAATAGTCACAATATAAATATAGTAATGTTATTTTACACCACGCCGGGCACCACGGCACGACTACGACACATATCAATATCACATAGGGCACGCTGGGTTGTTAAAATCATCAAAACAATAGATCGCGGAATCCCCAAAGACGAGACGTAATATTAAGGCGGTGGTGCCAAGCCCGTTGCGGTCCGATGGATTATAGCTACATACATTTAGGAACGCAAGCGTTTTCCTCAAATATGTAGCGTTTTAAAAAATAAACATTATTTATCATTATATTTATTATTGATTTTTCTTTCTAGTATACCTAGGTTATATTAGCACTTAATTTTTTTGAGGCGCATGGCCGGGGCCCCCTATAAGCCGGGGCCCTGGGGCACTGCCCCGGTTTGCCCTAGGATAGCTACGCCCCTGCAAGGACACTGTTCAAAAATCAGAATAACAATGCTGGTTTTCGCGCAGTGTCGTGTGTACTAATCTAACGTATCCTCAAGAATTGTGACAGGCATTTCTGGGTTACAAACCAACGCAAATACGGAACATTACAAAACCACTTTTTAAATACGAATCGACAATAATTTGCCATGCGCAACGTACCTACATGTCAATAACATGATAAAAAATGTAATTTAGTCACACTGGGTAATAGCTTTGCATTTCGTGTACGCATGATTTGAATTTTTTTCCGTGCGTTCACGGATAGATTTGTTAACTGTCAAGATGTAAAACACCACATTAATTTTGTAACAACAATGCTGGACATAAATATGGTAACAACTTCATAAATACGTTTGTTGGACGGCCCTAATGGTATCTAACAGAATATGTAATGGTGCTATTGTGGCCGTATAATGCATTCGAAACGTATGGAGGGAGACGATAACAATCTTAGATATTTATACTCTTGGAAGATGAAGAATGTTTGTAAATCAAACAGGGCCTTTTCATGATCACGCGGACGCGGGCTATTCGACTAACGGGTGATACTTTCTGAACAGAGTAATTATTATTATTATTATTATGTCTTTATTGAGTATTGTTATATACAATGCAGAAATCTGCAACAGGGCGAAGTCTAGCCTAAGCTACTCTACTTAACCTTAAATAAAAGCTAACAATGAAGAAAGCCACAGATAATACATAAAGTGCAATCATCAGAAGTGATCAAATACAAAATAGCATAGAAAATATGAGATAATTTGAATGAAAATAAACAAAAGCCTAAGACACAAAACCGCAAAGCGAAGAGTATATAATCAAAAACTATTGAACTATCCATTACATTCACCATTGAAATAAAATTGCGTTACCAGGACTTTAAACATCGGTACAGAACTAAACTTAAGCGCGTCATCGATACTATTGTATATAGTAAGAGCATTATATGAAAAAGATTTTCTAAATAAAGATAAACGAAACTTAGGAACTGAAAGTTTATTAGTGAACCTCGTATTTAAATCATGCAAATCACGCCTAAAGACTAATTTTCTTTTCAGGTAAGCATGAGTATATTCCAGTTTTAACCATTTTAACTCATTTATTTTAGCTGAGATTCGATCAAACTTTTTGAGCCTAAAAACAAATCTACAACAGCAATTTTGTACCTTTTCAAGTCTGTATTTCAAAATAGACGTTAAGAAGGGATAATAAAGCGTGATTGCATGATTTAAAATAGGTACTCTGTCACATCGACGCGTAGTCGATGATATGGGGATCCTCTGTCGATATGCCAACAAACTCTGCTCCTTCACGCTCTCATCTTCCTCTCTGGCCGCAACATGTATGGTAATTGACGGATAGATAGCTGAATAATTTATCAATTACATTTCATTAAATATAGGAAAACTTGCCCTTGCTTGTTTGTCGTATAAATGACAGGTCTACAAGATGGCTAAAGCGTATCACAGGAGAGGCAATAACAATAATGTGCCATTCAAAGTGTGAAAATTAAAAAACACTCTGGATAACACATTAAGGCCCAATTTCACGAACACTAATATTATGGACCATAGGGAAATTACCTAATATTAGTGATTTCTATAGAAATATTGAATAAAATCGTGAAAATTCGACTGTATTATAAACAAGACCACTTTTTGATTCCAACATGATGCTTTTGTACAGAAAAAACAGGACAACTTTCATGTATTTTGATATATGTTATAGGTTTACATTTAACAATCCGTTATCCCCCTCAGCAAATGGGAATGCGGCAAATAATAGGTCGATTTTCTAACTGTTAAATTTGGCAGCAGATTTGGACGTTTGTTAATGCATGGCACTCTCGAATTTACCAACTTCAATATACTAAAAGTTATCATTACATACCTGTTGAATAGTCTGTATTTTGCAAGAAAATAGAATATAAAATACATTCCATCCAATTCCTCATCTTCCTTTAGGTCATAATAGTAATCATTTATTAATTTATGGGCTAATGAATTTCTTCAAAGCAATAAAAACATTATGTCCTAAAACACAGATAATATGTGTAAGACGTGTCAATCCCAACATCTCCCTGATGCATAATGGACATAGACAAAAAATTTTGAAAAATGTCTCACAAATAATGTCTTTTAGGTCCAAAAATCATAAAATCTAGTAATGTTTATTGTTTGTCTTTTTAACTGCCGGGGATATCTATCTGTCACTCGCAGGATTGCCAAGTCTAACGACGATCACGTCCCGTGGTGGAGAGTGCGAAATGAATCTTTAACATTTGCTGATTTTGAATTTGTATCGTGAAAATTTACTGGGTATCATGATTATAAGCATCTTTGGTAGATTGGTCGATCCGGAATGGGAAAGATCTCCTATTTATGAAAATATGTTTGGTATCATCTAACCGTTGCAATCAGTGCACAAACACTGTGACATATGATTTATAGCATAACCCGCTGCCCTATCAATACAAATTTAACATACAGTTCGCCTAGCCGTGGGGATGCAGTGGTCGGGATGAATATCACGGCAGCAACTGATGATTTGGGCATGTCTGGTAACAACGTATGAAGTGAAACTCGCCAACTTCACAAATTTGAAGATTTTGTAGAATTTCTTTGAAAATGATGAAAGAGATGTCTGATTTAATAATAATAATAATAATAATAATAATAATAATAATAATAATAATAATAATAATGTTTATTGGAGTATTAATACATAATAGAATCAAAATACGAGCAAATAATATAACACAAAAAAAATAATACTCCAAAGGGCTGGGGATTGGCATAGCCATTTTTCACCCCCGCCTGAATATATATACTAAGGTATATCTTATACATTAAATAAAGGATATTTGTTTATGTTTATCTCATTGAAACAAAACCTCATACAATGGTTTTGTAAGACTTGAATTTTCTGTTGCATTTCCTCAGTAATAAAAGGGTACAATAATCTAAATGTGTGAGAATTAATGCATTAACAAGTTTTAGTTTGATATCACTTGTTAATATATACTTATATCTCCATAGCGATTTGTATTTATAATAACATATTCTGAGCTTATTTATAATGTGACTTTCAAAACTTAAATTCTTATCAAGTACTATTCCCAAATTTTTTGTTTCTTCAACAAATTCAATGTTAATTCCTTCTAAAAATATGTTCGTATTTATTACTTGTTTACACTTCAGAATCGCTAGTCTAGAACCAACACAACATACTTTGGTTTTCAAGGAATTGAGCTTCAAACAATGATTTTTTGAGTACTGTTCAATTATGTCTAAATTTTTATTAAGTTCTAATATTAAAGAATTTACATCGGTTGGTTGACATGGTTTGTAAACTTGTACATCATCCGCATACAAATGTACATTCCAGTCAGATGATATATGTTTTATCAGATGTGAGGTATAAATAGTAAATAAAATAGGACCTAAAACGCTGCCTTGTGGAACACCAGACTTCAAAGCTCGTAAAGTAGATACTTTACCACGCAATTTTACACATTGAGATCTATTAAACAGGTAATTACTAAACCACAGCATGGCATTTCCGGTCAAACCATAATGGTGCAGTTTTTCACACAAAACTCTGTGATTTACCATGTCAAATGCCTTGCTGAAGTCTAGCATTACTAGTAGCGTTATCATGCCATCGTCTATAAATTTCACTATATCACTGGAAATTTTAATGAGCGCTGTAGATGTATTATGTAATTTCCTAAACCCAGACTGGGTGTCAGGCAACACTTTGTTGATTTCTAGATGCTCACGAAGTTTATCATCTACAATTTTCTCTAACAGTTTGGACATTGAAGGTAAAGCACTTATTGGTCTGAGGTCCTTAAAATCGATGGCATTATTGTAATGTCGCATCCAAATGGCAGTCACTCTTTCCGACACAGTCCGGGTCGAAAGATGACGATACTCGTGAAATGTATTGATACTTCTAAATATAGGATCCTATCGAACATCCCTACTGTCAAGATGTATAACCCAAAGTACCGACGGAGCTATTTTGCGGCGTCATGGAAATAATTTTAAATTTTCATTTCCATTTTTTCAAATGTTTTTGGGATTTTGGGAAAAATGTCACGAATAGTCTTATAAAGCATAGTAGAGTATATTTCAACAGTTGGCGGAACTTACTCCACTAGGGCCAGGAGGGTGAAAAGAGATATTAATGCACAATCTGGCAACCCTGTCGCACCCTAACAAAATGGCCGCTGACAACCACACGAGTCACCGTGTTGTCATTGAATAGCATGGAATTAAACCTTCAGATTATATGTTTTGTGACTGGCACCAAGAGTTGACAGAACCCACACATGATCACTCCTTGAAATGCAATAATCATCTGTATTCAAATAATGTATATATAACCTAGAATGTGTACTCGTGAAAAAACAAAAATATGGCAAATTTGTAGTTTTTTTGCAGGTTTTAGGTTTGCAGGTAGCTTTAAGGCATATATTTGGGAATTTCTTAATCGCTGTGAATATAGTGTGGATGTTTGTTCAGTTCCTAAACAACGAAAAATATTCAACTTTGTGGATGTATGGATATCAAAAAACCTTAATGGTTTTGTGGGAATATCAATCTAAGGTGCCATAATGGTTCTGGTGAACGGCAAGTAAATGAATGAATGTTTGGAAACGAGCAATATCTTTTGGTAGAGCCTGTCGTCAAGTAGGTGCTTAATGGCTATCTGCAAGAGGTTTATAGGAAAAAACACCCAGTATCGCATATCAATTGAAGAAAATAATATAAACATGAATAAAAAATCAACAATAGTAATTAAAACATGAATTTTATTCAAAAATCCAACATTTGTTTAAATTTTGACTGAATTATATGTAATTTCTTAATATTCAATAAGCTGGTGATGTTTCAATGACAAGCTGTCATCTCATACTTCAACAGTATTTTGTTTTCAACATTTCAAAGCTATTGGTTGCTAAAATTTGTTGATTGGAACTTGACGGTCTGTTACCCTATAGGTGGAGAATAACGGACTGGCGAAATTGGCCCTAAATCTAGAAATATATAAAATATATAAATAGACGAACATAAAATTGCATAAAATCGAGACGTTTAAACAATCACATTCAAGATATATAATAAACCATCATACACAAAAATCACATAAAATAAATTGGTATACAATTATAGAACAAAGAATAGTCAGCTATAGGGTAAGGGCACTTGTCAACAAGATATCTCTTCAGATGGACTTTGAGATGGGAGTTGGTCCTCCTCAAATTTTGGTGCTCGTATACATTGGAGAATTTTCAAATAAGGTGGCGTTAGGTGCAGGAACAAATAAGTCATAGCCACTTCTTGTGTTGTAACAGATGTTTATTCTATTGTTTTGTGTGAATTTATTTCTTTTTCAGAATACGAAGTTAGTGCTTTTGTAGTGGCCGATATGTAAGTGACTGGTTTGTATCTTGAATATTTGTGAAATGAAGTACGTCCATTTTTTTTCATCTTGATCTTTTGTTGAATCTCAGAAATTATGCATGAAAAATAAATGTCCGCCTCTAGAAGCCGCACAGACCCGAGCCCTCTTGATTATATTTTCACTTTTTGTTAGGTTTCGGGAGGAATATTTTCAATCGCTTCCATAATATTGTTCTTCAGCTGCGCTACACTATTTGGTTTGTTGGTATAAGCCCTATTTTTCAAAAATCAACATAAAAAAAGTTAATTCCGGTAACCTTGGTGGCCAGTTGACATCACCAAATCGAGAAATTAAACGTCCCGGACATATTGTTCGCAAACGATTCATTGTTTCCCAAGTTGCTTCGTCCTGCTGGAACCACATGTTTTGCAGGTTAAATTGTTGGATTTGCCAGAAAGTTTCACACCATATCACGGTAGCGCTTGCCAGTAACAGTAAGAGAATTACCTGCAGCGTCTTCAAAGAAGTAACGTCCAAAGACGCCTTCATACCAAACACCGCACAAACTGTGACTCGACGAGGATGCAGTCGTTGTTGATGGCTGACACGAGGGTTCTCTAATGCCCAGATACGGCAATTCAGCTTATTAACAAATCCGTTCATATCAAAGTTGGTTTCATCTTTCATTATCAGTTGTTGGTAAAAATCGTTATTTTGTGTATTAGGCTGCAATGTTGAATGACTGTACGAGTATTGTCGGCGACTTTCATGGTCACTAGACTGTGGTTCTTGGGTTACCTCAATTTTGTAAGGCCGCAAATGCAAAATAGTGCATAATGACGTGCGACGAATACCCAGTTGTTGAGAACGATGTCTGGTAGACGTCTCAGGGCGCTCCACTACACTTTCACGAACTCTTTCGATATTTTCCAGAGTACGATCAGTTTGAACACCTTGGCAAGTCTTTAACTTCACCGGTTTGTTCAAATTTCCGCACCAACTGACGAATGGTGTTGACGCTGGGCCCATTATTTCGATCGAAATCTTGTCGTAGCTTCGGAATCGTTCCAAAAATCGCCTTATTATTTAAGTAACACGTTTTAACAAGGCGGACGCGTTGTGGGATTGTTTAGCGCTCCATGATGAATTGAACACGTGTGCTTTAAACAACTACTACGGCGGGCGCCACCTACAGAAATTCGTGTATCAAAAATAGCGTGCAATTTAAATCAGTCAATTATAAATTTGTTAATAAACGCGAACGGATTAAAATGAGAGAAGAGTAATCATTTCCCCCAAAATGTAGTTTCAGTTTTTAATAATTTGATTACGCTTCCTCCATTTTAATCCGTTCAGGTTTAATAACAAAAGTATGTAATACATAGCTGTGTGTTCCGTCGTGAACAAAAAAACAAATGTGTTCGGTCTTTTGTTTTTATAATCGTAACAAATGGTCTCACCACCCACGTATTCTTTCCAAAACACCATTTAGCAACAACCTCATCGAATAAGTAAGTGATTAAAAAAAATTAATTATAATAATTAAATTGGTTGCTATTTTCAATTTTGTGCTTTAGCTCCTGAAGATGACAACATAGTCTGTCGAAAGCTTGAGATTTAAGTTACTACGTTATAAGTTTTGCGGATTCTCTATAAATATTTTATGGTTGGCAATGGCAATGCCTACTGCTCGCGTATATTGTGAGAAGGATTGTCCTCTGTATCCCACAATGTAAACGCAGGTGCTCCTCAGGGATCAGTCTTCACTCCGACTTTGTCTCGTTTACATATCGACGACCTCCTTTCCTGTAGGAACAATCCGATTCACAGCTTTGCGGACGACAGCATTATACATGCAGGAATTTAGAGTGCTAAGCCGCTCCTTTGTCCCTAGGGTTGAGGGGAGACTTTTCTCAGTTCTACTAAACTTAGACAGCTCAAAAATCAAATTACCAGATTGTCTTTAAGCTCGTTATCGCAGCCGCGGTGCCCCTGTATAAAGACTCAATCGACATTCGTAAAGACTCTTGAAATGGAAAGTAACTTATTGGCTATTGCATCTGTTAGGCCTGTGGCAATATCGTGAAAAATACGTCAAAAGATCGCAGTCTTTGGATCTATATCGGCATATAATCACTGTAGTAAGTAATTATATGATATAGTTAAATAGGACCTATCGAAATACCGATGACATTACAAAAACCCAAAGCGTCAACACATACGAGTGGAACATATTTAAAGGAAATTTCCAACAGAAAAACAATTAATCACAGGCGCCAGGTACAGAACAATGACACCCTGTTAACAACCGAACTTCCTCTGGTACCTCGTTAAACAATTAACAAGAGGAAATCGGTGGATCTTTTTTTGTCGTCGAAATTCGACGATTTCATGCTAAGCCAAATCGCGCATTAGAACGGATTAGTCTGATGAAAAAAGTTTGTAAAGTATACATGTAAGAAAAACGTATTAGATAAATACACATACATGATTTAAAGCATGGCAAGTTTTTGGGTAATGAGATGTTTTTAAAAATGGGCAGGTAGGTGTTCACCGTGATAATCGAAATTGATTTTCACTTTTGAGCAACTTTCCCAAATTTACTTGTTAATTGTCTACATCTAGACGCCTTCCTGTGAGGAAATCTAGCTACTAAAGTACTGTTAAACCCAGACAATATATTTTTTGAACCCAAACTTTGAATGGATTTATATAATTCCGTAGTAAAATGTATTGTTAAGACTTGATGTTTAAGGACCGATATACTGTGGAGTTATTGTTAAAATTGCTGCTACGTTTTCAAGCATCGTTATAAAGGCATTTTCACTAAAAGACACAAGTGTATAAATTTATTTTCAATAAAGCAATTTGATCGATTCCGGTAGCAATTATGTCAGTTTACGGTTATCTGTGCCTCTTTAGTATGTGAGAAAAAGCCATACACCTTTCCTCTCACTTGAACTGATGTTATCGTAGAAAATTTAGATCATTGATATTGGTTAGTTTGAATGCCGCTATCGAACTGTTCATATTTGAGATTCCACACCTTGAACCAGTGCTAGAGATGGACAAGGACAGCAAATTTTGATAGTTACAAATATCAACAGGTTCTCTATGTTACGGAGCTGCTAAGTTACCTATGTGTTTGAGATACTTGATGCAACTTAAAAGGGATGAATCCTTTTTCTTAACAGACGATCGTAGGCTTCTTTCATATCGACGGACATTTATTTGACCCTTTTTCATTGATGTGCGAAATTTGTTCCTTCAGCCAACCTTAATTTTTTTCACACTGAAGCAGTAGTGCAGGCAGAAGCCTAAATGCCAGGGCACCGCGGCTGCCATGAGGATCTTAAAGAAATTTTGTTAATGCAATTTTTGAACTGCTAGAGGTTCCACACTCTATGGACAAAGAACTCCATTGAAACCGAATGAGCGCTGGGACGCTTTTTGTTCAACAAGATACAATACTGTGTGGTGGAAGCAATAAACTGTATACTTTATCTGAAGTCACTTGAAACACTGTGAAATACCGGGTGCGTTTTATATATCTATATTTAACACGCTCTGTTGCTGCAAAAATCGCCAAGTTTCGCAGCAAATATCCCCCGTATAAGATCAAAGGCAGTTTCACCGGTCCACGTGGAGTAAAGCACGCCTATGCGTGGACATAGCCAATGAGAAAGCGTGTATTTCAGAGCTCCGAACAAGTGCAGGTGGCTACTGAAAATTGAAACAGTTTAGCCAGTGCCGCGTAGCGGTGAATAAACGTGTTTTCTTTAGTCTGTCCGTGTTTTTTCATAGATTTTATTAGTTTGTGTGTTTTTGACTTTTGAATACTCAGTTTACTTGTTGATTTAATTGTCGTGTTGATTGTTCTTGTGTGTCCTAAATATGGCTCTTTGGAGACCTTGGGAAAATGCTCCAAGCCACGAGGAGATGGTTTATGAACCTGTGCAGGCAGAATTCTTTCATAAAGATTTAGAGGAACAGACCCAAAGAGTAATCCTAAATATGTATGATTGTCTGAAAAACGAAAATCCAGATTCCTCGCAAAATCAAATTTTAAACAGAATTTGTATCCTGACAAAAATCAGTCGGTCTACCATTTATCGGGTTATAAAATGGGGAGATGTAGTCAACCATTCCTTCCACTGAAAGCGCATAGGGCAAAAATTAAAAAGAATAGACGTGGGTTTTCAGGAAGATATTCGTCGTATAATATACGGATTTTATAAAGAAAATTTGGTGCCCACGTTGGAAATGATACGGGATAAATTAAAAGATTATCCTGAAGATTTTTATAATTACAAATGCTTAGACTCACTGCACTGTATTGTAAAACTGTGTGGTTTTCAATACAAAAAATTAGATAAAAGAATGGTGATTATGGAGTAGTCTCGAATCGTTGAATTGCGCCAAGAATTTTTGCACAAAGTTAAAATCTATAGAGAGCAGAAAAGAAATCTGATTTACCTGGATGAAACGTGGTGTGTTACCCATGATGTTGTGCAGTACGGCTGGGTTGACGACAGCAACAAGTGCATTTTAAATGCACCATGCAACCGTGGAAAACGAATCATTATTCTCCATGCTGGCACTGAAAATGGATTTATACCTAATGCCTTGCTGTTATCTGCCAAAAATATCAAAGAATCATGTGCCGACTATCATGAGGACATGACCTCCGACTTATTTGAAAAGTGGATAGAGCAGCAGTTAATACCAAACATTTCCCCAAATTCAGTGATTATTATGGCCAATGCGCCATACCATTCCCGACAGAAAAACAAAATTCCGAATACAGGCACAAAAAAACAAGATATTATTGATTTTATGAAGGATAAGGGAATGGAAATACCACAAAAATCAACCAAAGCCATATTATTGGATCTTATTAAAAGACAAAAATTTGAAAAAGAGTATGTTGTTGACAATCTGCTTCAGCAATATGGCCATGAAGTATTACGTCTACCTCCCTATTACTGCATTTTTAACCCGATTGAGTTGGTCTGGGCTGCTTTAAAAAGAAAAGTAAGAAGACATAATCAGACCCCTCAATTAAGTGAATCGCTATTGGCCACAATAAGAGATGCAGTATCTCATATTGCTGCCACAGACCTATGGAAGCAGTGTTCTAGGCATAGTATTGAAAAAGAAAATGAATATTGTGTTTTGCCTCCTGTAAATCCCGTTGTAATTCCTCTACAAGATGACTCTAGCGACAGCTCCGAAGGCGAGGATGATATATAAATACCTATAATGTAAGTCTTTATATACCTTTTTATATACCTACCTGCTATGTAAATATTTGCCTATGTCAAACGTTGGAATTCTGTAATTTTTCCATTTCTTAACTTTCAGTCAACATAAATTAAACTCCCAATATAAGTATTTTTTATCCCAAATCAAAAAAATAAGAAGATAGTAAAATCCATTTATTGTGATTTAAAAACATTATTATTATCGTTCTAAATAAATGATCGCACGCCTATGATACGTCATGAAATTACAAAGGACGCGCCGACCAAAGGTTTTTATGCTATTTCAAGTGACTTCAGATAAAGTATACAAGATGCGTCCCCAATCAGTGGTAACCTCCAGGTTTCTCGTCAGAGATGAGTGGTTGCTAGCCTTCTTTTCATTAGCTTTTCACTGAACTGATCGTGCAGGAATGGAGGTTATTGATATGCAAGAGGAACAGTGTCGGAGCCAATACCAATTCCTGGGGAGCTCCCGCGTTGACGCTGTGGGCTGAAGAGGAGAACCCGTAAATTACGACGAGAGAACTACTGTGATGATGTACTGATATTGTTCTGAGTTTATTTGATGTCACAACACTTTCTGAAGAAAAAAGAAACTGTAAACTCATATTAGCATGAATAAATATGTCGCTGGAGTTTCAGCTGTACGTTAAATTTGGGAACGCTCCGCTGTCAAATTTAATGACAACCGACTAGCTGTCGAATCGTCTAGGTCTAGATCAATCACATTCTGAATAAATATCAATTTATAAATTTTCGAAAATTTCAAATTTATATATGAAATGATCAAATTGAGATGTTGTATCTCGACCTCTCATTGCCTATAAGGTTTTTTGATTCGCGACCATTCGATTGGTGTGATCTCCAATCGTCATCAGGTGAACTTTACCTTATAGACAATGGAAGTCCGAGTCACAACATCTCAATCATCCACATTATCATCAAATTTCAAACATCAAACGATCAAATGTATTTAATCACAATACCAATTGTCAGTAATAATAAAACAACGCAAATTACTCAGCTCAGCATGCACCACACCCTCAAGTACTCTAATTCAGTTTTGTTAAATTAAATTTACAATCTACGGATGAAAAATTGTGCTTTCCATTTAATACATTTTGTTATAATTTTGAGGCGCCCGTTGCTTTGTACACATCGATATTTGTATTTTTGACAATCCCATCCCCAGCTGAAAATCAAAGAAACGCCGCTAGTACAAATCCAAATAGCACTTATCGGCTTCCCAACGCCTGATTCTAAAACCAACAGAAGCTCCGGCAGCTCTCGATCCCCAACCATTGATAAAGTATTAATTACAATGTTTGTCAAAAGCCTGGAGCAATTACAGCGGCACGGAAGCCAATTTGAATATATTAATGAGTAATTGATAACATCTCGTTGTTAGCAACGTTTATTTGCTATAATTTGACTATGCTCAGATACCAATTTTGAATTTTTACGGCGACACTGTGGTATTAAATGGAAATTTGATTTCGTGTAAAGTCTGGTATCAATTACCAGTGAGCCAGCTTATTTGCAAGAGATATGCTGATATGCCAATGGAATTTGCTCTTATCGATCTTCGTTTATCGTTATTACAAATTACAAGCGAAAGAAAATAGGTGGGCTTAGGTAATTTGAGATGATATAATGTATTCAAATCCCATTCACGCCACATCAAAACAGACATGAGTACTAGATATATTATCGCAATTAAATAAGAATAAGCGAATAAAAATAACTGAAATGTTGAACCATTAATGTTTTACAATAAATAATAGCAGCAAGGCAATAAAAATACCAATAGCGTCAACCGGTCTGCTCGTTGTAAAAGTGTGACTAACAACGTATAATTATTTTCTAATTGAGTATTGTTCTTAAGGTGATACGTGCTGCTTTTGAGCCTTTATTAATGTCACGCCAAGTTATCGAAAAATAATCGTTAATACTTAACGTAAGCATTGTCAGGTAGACGCTTGGGATATATTCACTTTTGGGCGATCACGTTTCATAACTTGGTCGATTTTTTTGTTTGTTTGTTCTACCACACATTATTTTTATAATGTATAAGGGTTCAAATAAAACCTAAACTCGTTGTTAGTCAAACCAAACAATGTAAATCTCCTGCAGTTACGAAATAGAAGACATATGCTATTTACGAGGTCCGTAAATTAAGTACTGATACTGGCCACGTGATCCGCCTTTAGTACAAGTTTGAATTCACTCGAGTCATTCGGTTGTCCGCAGCGATTTTTTTTGCGAAACAAGTGTGTTTCTAAAAATGAGCGAGCAACGGTTTTGCTTCAGACTTGGGCACAGTGAAACGGAAACTCTTGCTCAACTGATTTGTTTTTTGATATCCACGGAGTCTACCACAAAGAGTTTCTACCCTAAGGCCAAACGGTCGGTCAGCATTTTTACTAGGAGGTTCTTGAAAAACTTCAAAAAAGGTAATTCGTGTGAGACCAAACATCAAGTGTGGGTGTTGCTTCACGATAATGCTCCTGCAATGTCAATAAACGAGTTTTTGGCCAGTAAAACCATTCCTGTGGCTCCTCAGTCTCCTTAGTCGGCTGACTCGTGTCCTTGTGACTTTTGTCTCTTCCCGAAGTTGAAAAATCACCTCAAAGGTAATGATTTTGGGACAGTCGGAATCATTCAAACGGCTGTAACTAACCAGCTGAAGGCTATTCCAGTTTCGGAGTTCCAGTACTGTTTTGAGGAGTGGAACAATTGTCTCCAGCGCTTTGTGGTTTCAGAAGGAAGTGATTTTGAGGATAACAGTATAAAATTATATTTGGATCAAAGAATTAAAAAAAAATCAGTCTCATTACTTAAATTACAGACCTCGTATGCTGGAGGGAGGGAGAGAGCTCCAAAAAAGATTTTCTAGAGAAATCTTGTATAACCCATGCGTATCTATCATCTATTGGGTTAATCGGCTATGTATATTTTACGTTTGGACACAGAATGGTACCCAAGTACGTCAAAATTTTTAATGGATTCAAAAATTCAGATGCTTGAACTTTCTTTTGCAGTTGTTTTTTACCGCATTCTAACCATATCCTTAGATTTTATATAATGCATGTGAAGTACTGAGGCAGTTTACTCTATTTGGGCTTCAAATAATCCGTAGTTTCAAGCTAGGCTGCATTCGTAAACTGTTACAGAGTATACTTTGTACAACTCTGAAAACAGTTATAGCGTTCGTAATTGTTTGAAGTACCTGTTACACGCGTTTAGAAATAGAACAAAGTAATCCTTCCGAAAGTCAAAAGTGCGCTGCTGTTCTTCCCGTATTCAAAACATTGGGAATAAGAGTTCTGTCACTTGTCATTCTCATGGTTCATAGTTTGTTCATTGTATTTGGTTGGCTCAAAACTAGCCGAATACATGTATATTTTCCACGATAAATAATAATAATAAACGTCTTTATTAAATAATATATACAATACATGTGTATACACACATATATACATACATATATACACATACATATATATATATATATATATACAGGGTGTTCCATAATTATTGCGACAAAATGATAGGGGTTGTAGAGGGCATCAAAATGAACAATTTTTCCTTATAAACCCCTGTTCGGAAATATGCCGTTTGGGCTGCAGCAAAAAAAAAGATCAGTTTCTTGAAACAGCTTACCTACAGTAATTGCTCAAAGTGTCCTCCCACCTTGCTCAATACACAGCTGTGCACGATTGTTCAATGATCGGCGAACTCTGTGGCAGTAGCTCTTGTTGGTTGGGAACAGGAGTTTCGTACACTAAAGCTTTCAGATAGCTCCAGATAAAATAATCCAGTGGGGTCAGGTCAAGTGACCGCGCAGGCCAAGGCACAGGGCCACCTCGGCCTATCCACCTATTTGGAAATTTGTCGTCCACATACTGCCGCACTTGTAAAGAAAAGTGGGCTGGACCGCCATGGTGTTGAAACCACATGTTGGCTCTTATATTCAGTGGCACATTTTGTAATAGTTCCGGTAGTACATGCTGTAAGGATCGACCATAAGCATGCCCATCCAAACGTGGTGGAAGCAGATATGGCCCGATGATATGCTCGTCCACAATGCCGCACCAGATGTTAATTGAAAACTGATGTTGGTCTCTATGGATGGCTATGGCATGAGGGTTTTCTTCATCCCAAATGTGACTGTTATGGCTATTAAAATAACCGTCCTTTGTAAAACAGGATTCGTCAGTGAACAAAACGTAGCGACCAAAGTTTGGTTGCCTCAACTCCTGCTGCAGCCACCAACGGCAAAAACGTCGACGCGGCAGATAGTCTGCTGGACCCATGGCTTGGACTTTTAAAAGGTGGTACGGGTGTACGATAACAAAAATGTAAACACAGCAGGCTTTTTTTACAAACCGGTGAGACCATGAAATGTGCTAGACGAACATTTTGCAGCTGGTGAATTTTTTGTTTCTCCTATGAGCTCTTAAGGTAAAATTAACTGTAGAGCTCAAACGGCATATTTACGAACAGGGGTTTATAAGGCAAAATTGCATATTTTTATGCCCTCTACAACCCCTATCATTTTGTCGCAATAATTATGGAACACCCTGTATATACAGGGTTATCCAAATTAAGTGTCCACCATTAGTAACTTTGTTATTAGTGAAAATACAAAGTTGTTTGAATTAGCAAACTAGTAGCATTTTTAACGCTGGTAAAAATGAGAAATAAAAAAAAACAATTGAGAGTCGTTATTTTGATTTTTTTCAGTAAAATAACATTTTTTTAAATGGAAACCCCTGTATATTATATTTTTTTCTGTTAAAGCATCAAATTTTAAACAAAAAAGCTTACAATAACTTTTCTCCTAGGTTACAAATTGTGAAGTTATGGCCTCCAATCTGAAACAATTAAATTGTACCGACAAACTTTATTTTCAACATCAACTTATAATCTTACAAAATACAATAACAATTTTTTTTAAAGAAGATGCTCGAAAACACCACCTTGTTCTTCAATACATTTTTGGGCACGTTTTTCAACTGCTCGAACTGTCTTAAGTATGGTCCTACCATCTATCTGGGTTATCTTTTCCCTAACTGCAGTCTTTAACGCGTCAAGGTTATCGTACCTTCGCTTGTAAATTTGGTTCTTTAAGTAACCCCACAAGAAGTAATCAAGTGGGTTTAGATCTGGTGATCTGGGAGGCCACTGTATTGGGCCATTTGTTCCTATCCACTGATCATTAAAAGTAGTACTTAGAAAATGATAAGTACCTCTGGATTTGTGGGCAGGTGCGCCATCTTGCTGAAAATGCAGATGATGTCTACTTATAAGATCCAATTCGTCTAAGAAATTAGTCAGAATTTCTGACATAAATTTCAGATATCTTTCACCAGTTAGGGTTCCCTCATAAAAGAACGGGCCAACAATTTTTGAACCAATTATACCGCACCAAACGTTGAAACTGAAACGGACTTGTGGGCCTCTTGGATGTACTAACAAAAGATTTTCTCTTGACCAATAATGGTGGTTTTTTCTATTAAACATTCCAGAATTTGAAAAATTTTATTCATCTGTCCATAAAAGGTAACGAAAGTTATTTACATTTTGGCGACAGAAGCTAAGATACCAATGGCAAAAAACAAGTCTTCTCTCTGGATCCCCTGCCAAAAGCGTTTGAACTGGTCGGTACTTATACGGAATAAATTTGTATTTTTTTAAAATCCTTTGAACAGTACCATAACTGAAATTAGAGTCCTTGAGAATATCTGCTATTGAATTCTCACGATAAGCTTCAAAATATCCAATAACTGCAATTTCCGTGGCCTCGCTTATTATGAATTCTTTTTTTGCCCTTGTTTTAGCAAAAACATTTTCGTTGTCCCTAAATTTTCGATAAAGTCTCAGAAAATATCGTTCATACGGTTGAATGCGAGCGGGATATAATTCACTGTCTCAAGGAGGATTTTCTGCACACTAAATAGCATTCTAACATATCACACTTTTCTTCATGGGAGAACATTTTTCTTTAAATTAATGACACAATAAAGCTTATAAACAAGTATTTACACTAGTGTTTGACATTATTTGATTTTATCATTGTTTTCCAAAGCCTTCTAGTTGCGAGTATGTCCAGTTTAACAATTTGTCGCTTATCTTAATGCTGTCAAATCGCAAACGCCATGTTGTTTTCATAGCCGTCTTAATATTATAATACTGCAAATAATTAAAAATATTTATCGTTATTTTGACTTTATTTTTGACTTTAGCGGAAAAGTCATTATGAACTTTTTTGTTTAAAATTTGATGCTTTAACAGAAAAAAATATAATATACAGGGGTTTCCATTTAAAAAAATGTTATTTTACTGAAAAAAATCAAAATAACGACTCTCAATTGTTTTTTTTTATTTCTCATTTTTACCAGCGTTAAAAATGCTACTAGTTTGCTAATTCAAACAACTTTGTATTTTCACTAATAACAAAGTTACTAATGGTGGACACTTAATTTGGATAACCCTGTATATATATAGGTGAAAAATTAAAGCTTCCGCCTTTTGTTGGGTACTTCGACAAAATTTAAGCAAAGAGGACTCTTTATACTTTTTTTAATTCTCTCTAGCTTTCAATGGACTTTTGCCATCAAAAAGACAGATGTTAAGCAACTGAGTGTCATTTACTCATATTTGCTAAACTGCAAAAAATTGGAGAACTTACATATCTCCCCAAATTTTGACTCTTCACAACCATAAATGGAATCTGTTTCTTGATCGATTCCACCAATAAACTTCATTCCACTCAAATTCTAATAATTTCCTTCTCACGATTTAATAATAATTGTCAATTTAATTTCCCATTGATTAAAATATAGTTAATTCAACTGCCTCTGGTCGGTTTAACAATTTCTTACATAACATTCTGAAAATCACATCATCTGAAGTGATTTGGCAACGTTGGCACACGCCCACAATTCGTTCCTTCTTTCTACACAGACATTGACAACCTTCGGCCTTCTGTCAAAGGGTTCATCTCACTCATTATTCCATGACCACCATTTTGTGCAATCATCAAGTGGCTTCACGATGTAATGCTTTCATGTTTAAAAAAAAAATTTTAATCTGTTTTTAACTTGTTCTTGTCATATTTTATATAATTTTGACCATTGTACCATCTATCCAGCTTTCACCATGTTACTGGGCGTTTCCCTCATCCTATACGTAAACAACAATTAGCAACATCCTCACATACTACTGTAAGTTAAGACAATTTAAATTCATTTTACACTATTGTTGCTACTGTTATCATTGTAATTGCAGCTCCTGATGATGATGGCAAAGTCCATTGAAAGCTAGAGAGAATTAAAAAAAGTATAAAGAGTCCTCTTTGCTTAAATTTTGTCGAAGTACCCAACAAAAGGCGGAAGCTTTAATTTTTGACCTAACTGGTCTATATATATATATATATATATATATAACTTGAGACGTGGTCATTGTCGTCTAAATCAGTTATGTGAAAAATTAAAGCTTCCGCCTTTTGTTGGGTACTTCGACAAAATTTAGGCAAAGAGGACTCTTTATACTTTTTTTAATTCTCTCTAGCTTTCAATGAACTTTGCCATCATCATCAGGAACTGCAATTACAATTAAATTTTGTCGAAGTACCCAACAAAAGGCGGAAGCTTTAATTTTTCACCTATATATATATATATATATATATATATATATAACGTGTAACTATAGTGGCGAAGTTTAGCAATATGCTACTCTAACACTTAACCACTAAAGTTAAATAATATTATGTTGTTAACAGTTAACAGAAAAAAAATGCAAAATATATATAACAATTCACTTATAACCCATATGAGAAGTGGAAAATGAGATATTTTGTGTGCACATACTGCTACTCTAAAAGCTGTTTCGAATCAATTTGGATTCTGTGTTTAGTTATGTGATCCAAACATGGAAAATATAGAATACTGCAGTAGTTCAAGACAGACACAACGAAGGTTTCGCAAAGTTTTTCCTCATTTTGAAGTTTAGTAGATATCTGTTTGAATAAAGACTGCGTAAACGTGCATAGGTTTTTTGTGACAGATTTTTTACATGCTCGGTAAATCTTAATTTTGTATCAATTTCTACACCCAATATTTTTGCGCTATTGGTGAGCTTGAGCTGCTTATTGTCTATGTTCACATTTAAGAGCGAAACAAAACAATAATATCTCAGATTTTTCCTGGTTTATGCTGAGGTTGTGATCTGCTGAATATTTGCATAGACTATCAATATCTGGTTGTAATGCTTGGACAGTGCTCTGTATATCTTCTATGTTACTGGTATCCATAGGATCTCATAATAAATACAATGGTCGCAGAAAACTGGTCAGAAATTAGTCGGCTGTCATCAAGTGTCATTAGATGACTGTAATAATTTAGGCGTCCTAAAAGAAAGTTTTTGCAGAATTCCAGAGTAAAATTCCATCTGTCAAATTACACTACTGTGTACATTGCCAGATGATTTACAAACGGATCCCTGATTCCACCCCTGTTCATCAACCACCATATCAGCGCCATCTATCACGCACAACCCTCAACTGTATATCCACCCCTCGTCTAGTTCAGTGGCCCTCCGGCAGCTAGCGCTACACACAACCAGCCTTCCCTGTAAACACGTCGAGGGGATGTTATTGAGAACGGGTAGTTTCAACGCAGTCCGCTAGAGGGCGATAGAATCCTTTCGCGGGGAATTTCTATTGATTTTACTTTTTTACAGATGCTTTTTTCGTCCCGCTTTTTTTGTTTTGTTTTTGATGGAGCGTTCTCAGGCACAAGAAAAATGGGTTCGAGAATTTTGTAGAACGTTAGTTTTGAGGTAATATGAAAGTTTCAGCTTTATTGATCATTTTTCCTTAAAAGCGTCTTAAATTTTCCGGTAGGATGGCTTACGTGAAATACTCGTTTGTCCGTTTTATTTTCTATAAGGGGTTATCGAATGTGACAGACGGCTATATCTGAAGTTCTGAAGCTTTATAGGGCTGTAGCTGGAAACTGGAGGTGTCACTTCGGATGTTTCATTATTTCGAACTATAGTTTGCAGTTTGCAGTCTTCCGAATCATGGAAAAAATGGCGTCGAGTAAGTCGACTATGTCCTTCCCACGGTATGCTGTCAACAGTTAGCTCTTCCGAAAAAAAGTTAGCCGCGATCAAGTATAACAAAACATCAAATGACCTTCCTCCTCCTCCTCCTCCTCCTGACAGGAATTGCTACAAGTGCACATTGCGATTACCAGTCCCGCGTGAATGACGATATTGGCCAAGTTACATGAGTCGGCACCCGACTGCCGGAGGTTTTTTAAGTTTTAATGTACTTACTTGGAGATCTATGATGAGTGAAATATGCCTAATATGTGCGTAGAATAATTATAACAACGTCAAAAATTGAGGTATATCCTCCCATACCCCCTGCAACCCCTAATCGCCAATTTAAACCCGTACAAAAAAAATCTGAAAGTATCGTCTGAATCGTGAGAGGTTTTTTTTAGACTTTTTCTTCGCCGCCACTGAACAGCTTTTCAAAACTACATTTTGCATAGTAGTAACATTGTGTAAAAATTTCATCGAAATTTCTCTAGTAATGTGCAGTTAGACGATTAACGGACAGACAGACACTCATAGCTTTTCGTGACGTACATGTCATATAACATCCAAAAAACATGATATCTCATCTTCGACAATTTTCTTGTGTAGTTGATTTGTCTAGTAAAAAATGTCTGGGGAGTCAATAGTACAATTGAACATTGTAAAGAGGAATATGACAAATTAATTATTGAAACTTACCTTCTGCATTCTAAACTATGAATTTAAAAATGCTCTCATATCACCATATTGATAATCCCTTGCTCAGGGTAGACTCCTTCAAACTTAAAATTTTTTGAATTTACTTTGAATCCTTTCAATATCGTTTACAAGTTTGGTAATGTGGATTCTATATAACACTCCCATATTCGATTTTGGTCCGCACAAAATTGACAATTAAATCGTAAGACTTGGAAGCCTCCCAGACTTTTTTGCGCAATATGAGCAGTAAATGTCAATTTTTGGCCATACATAACACCCAAATCTTTAACCGTATCACGTATCTCCAACATCACACCATCGGTAAAGGTTTTTTTGTGTTATAGCTGCTTTGTGCTTACTTATATTTATATGTAATTTGTTGCGATAGCACCAACATTGAATGAATACAATACATCTGTAATTCTAAGCAAGCCTGCATATCACCGATTAACGAAAATATCCTTAAATCATCCGCAAAAATAATTGTTGACATTCCTAACTCACTTATGAATACCTAATAAAAATGCCAGTGGCCCCAAGTTAGTTACAAATTGACGTTACAGCATTGATTCCCAAAGTGGTCTATATCGACCCCTAGGGGTCTATGACAACCTGCAAGGGGTCTACGTCAGCCAAAAAAAAATTGGGGTCCTTGAAATGAATATGGGGGTCCACGATAGTGGATCTCAACACATACACTGATAGTACCTATTTACTCACATCATACCTACTATCTTATAATATCAAAACATATACATATTTATAAAAGTACCTAAGAAGAAAAAAATTTATTATATATGTTTATAAAATTGTGTAAGTTGTAGGATGTTGGTATTCGCTTCGTGGTCGCAATACATTTTGAACTTGTAAAAAGCTGAGAGTCGCAGTCTCAGAGCTTCGCTACCTTGCACTGACTTGTTCAATTCGTCACTCTATAAATACAAATGTGGGACAAATACGTTTATTTGTTTCCTGAATCTTGAAAAGGAAAGTGCTAAGAAAATATTCTAAAATATATAAACAGATAGTATATCACACAAATTATAGTGAGTCAGTGTTATTTTGTTTGAGAGTGCTGGAGAAAAGTAAGTACATTATTTTTTATTAAATTTTTGTTTTGTACTCGTAGTTAACAAAGATAGATAAATTATTACGCCAATCATGACTTTAGTTATTAGTATTTAAATATTCAATTATGCAAAATTACACGAGTACTCCTCAATAGTGTCGTTTTGAAATTTTTAGCAATCGGTAATATAATTACAGTGCAATCTCCTTAATTCGAGCTAATTGTTGCAAGAAGATGTTCGAATTATGGAATGTTTTCGGAAAAATCAAAAAATATTTTTAATATACAGCTGCTGGATTTTCTGTCTTATTTAAATAATTTAATTTTGCCCACAGATGACTGATGCCATATCCGAATCTAAAAAGAAATGTAGACAGTACAGTGTTGATTATTTGAAATTTGGCTTCATTCCATCATTGCCGGACAAACAATCGCCTATGTGCCTTTTATGCAACAGAGTTTTGGGTAATGACGCTATGAAACCATCTAAACTGCAAGATCATCTGTGAGTTCTGATATTGAAAGCTTCTTATGTAATTATTTGCAAACGACCCATTTCTCTATACAACTAGGCGAGTCAACTTTACCTGATAATGCAGCATTATTATTGGCATATGTTCGTGTTATTATGAATCAAGAAATCTACGAAGAACTGCTCTTCGCAAGAACTTTGATAACCGACACTAAAGGTGAATCAATATTTCATGTTTTGAAGGATTGCTTCATTGAAAAAGCAATTCCTTTATCAAATATAATATCAGTAGCTACAGATGGAGCACCTGCCATGGTTGGACGTTATCGTGGATTTATAAGCTATTTAAAACAAAATGTGTCAGGGGTGTTAGCAATACATTGCGTCATCGATCGCCAACATTTAGTTGCTAAAAATTTGAGTGTTAGATTGCATGAATCACTTCATTTAGTCATTGATGCAGTTAACCGAATCCGAAGCAACGCGTTGAATACGCGGTTATTTGCCCAGTTGTGTGAAGAAAATTACTACTTCACACTGAAGTACGCTGGCTGTCGAAATGCTTATGTTTGACAAGATTTTTTGCACTTTTTGAGACTATTTTAGAATTCCTGGATACTAAAGGTAAAATTTTAAAAGAAAATTTAATGAAGATTTGTTTACAAAATTTAATATGGTAATTTGCAATTACAAGGCGACAGTTTAAATTTGATTAAAACAAAGTCCATCTTATCAGGGTTTCTTGCCAGAGTTAAACTAATGAAGCAAAATATTGGACGGGGCGAATTTTCTCAGTTCCCCAATTTGTCACAGACAAGCTGCCAGGAAGACGACGTTTCAACTTACGTTCAACATTTAAATGCCCTCTATTCAGATTTTGAATCTAGGTTTGAGGATATTTTGACTTTGGTAATACCATCGTGGATAATTAATCCATATGGTGACATCGAAGAAACGAATGTCATAATACAAGAGGAACTGACTGAACTAAGTACAAACGAAGAACTTAAGGTTCAGTTTAAAAACGGATATCAGCAATTCTGGCTGCAAAACAACATACCCGTTACTTATCCCGTATTATGGAATATAGCGAGGAAATTTTTAATTTCCTTTCCATCGTCATACCTAGTGAAAAGGGGGTTCAGCGCTGTTACCAATCTCCTAACGAAAAAAAAAACAGACTGGACATCATTAGCCGATGAGATTTAAGATTAACCCTTACAAAATTGACGCCAAATGTTGATAATTTATTATTAAAGGTTCATCCTTCTCACTAAAAATATTGACTTAGTGCTTATGTTATTTTATTTATAGTGTATTTTATGTTTATTGGTGTCTGACCAATAAATGCCCGCATTGGGAATAAGTGCCCGCATTGATTTTTTTAAAGAACCCCCCTTTATAGAAATTTTTTTTTTAAATTATTCAAGGATAGGTACACACTAAAATTCGTTAATTTTTTGCATATTTTTAGATAACTTAAACGTATAAGAAGCATAATTTAATCAAACTAACAGTGAAATTATTGTAGAACATACGTTTATGTTATAATTAATAAACGAACTCGCTTATTGTACTATTTTAAGTAAAAAACTTTTTTTTTATTATTTTTCACTTTTTTTTATTTTATCCCTCTTATTTTTTTTCAATGCGGGCACTTATTCCCAATACGGGCACTTATTGGTCAGACACCTGTTTATTTAATGTTACGTATATTTTACATAACAGATACAAACTTTTATTTTGAGTAGTTTTAATTTAAATTCAATTAATAAATGTATAAATTAACATGTGTTTTTACTTTAAGTTTTTAACACTAAACTTCACTACAGTTAGAAATTTACAGGAAATCAATATCAGGTAAGTAAGGGGTCTACCCAACACGGAAAAACATGGCAAGGGGTCTACGACACAAAAAACTTTGGGGAACTCTGCGTTACAGTGTCTCATTTTATCTCGGACAAGGGCACTACGCTGGGTATCTTTAGCTAGAATACTGTAATTGTTGATATTACTGAATGTCTACACTATTCCGAAGCTGGAGGATGCCCAACAAATCACATCCGGAGTCGACGAAATTTCTTGTTATTTCCTGACATTATGGCATGTTTGTAGCAGGCGGCTTGCCGCTATTGTCAAAGCCCAGTAGCCGTTCCGAAATTCTCCTCTACCCATAAAAAATAATCGCTAGTCGCTCTTCCCAAATAACTGTCCGACCAGCGGCCCGTCTAAGTATTTCTAAAATCCGAATCCTAAATATAAATGGCTGAATTATAAGCGTCCATCGGCGGGAAATATTTAAGCGTCCAAAAAGGACAAAACGACGTCTGTAGACGGACGAGCGGCGGCCCCAAACAAAGGAATTTTTGAGGAACTGCGGACGTTGACGAACTACTGTCAAACGCGGTAAAAAGTGGTCGGCGGCCGCCAGAAAATTTTAAATTTTCGCCGATCGACCTGCACCGGGCACACAACACAACGGCTTTGCTAAACCAACAGCCAAAACCATTGAGGTTCATTATACAGAGTGTCCTTAAAGTTGGGACTTTACGCGGCGTATAGATCTTGGAAAAATAAGCAGTTTCCCCCTCTTTTCTAGTAACATAATAATATATAATAATAAAATAAATGTATCTTTATTAGGGCGAAATTTAGCCATAGGCCATTCTTCCACTTAAGTCTTTTAAAACAGTAGTTACAATTTACATATACAATGTTTCTGGTGATAACTTTCAGTGTAACAATTACAATAAAATGCAAGTTATTGGAAGCATACAGTCAAAACTTTTCACACAAACTGGATAAAATAAGGAATGTTCACAATAAAAGACTCTTACGATATAAAATACATAAATAAACCACTAACTAACAGGATAAAATATCGATGTAAACAACGAGAATGCGTCACAAAAGAGTATTAATTTATGCCAGAATTTCCATGTTTCAATATACAGGGTGTTTCATTACTTATCCGACAAACTTTGACCACATATGCACTGTTACGAAAGAAGTTGATGTCTCAAAAAAAATGTAATAAGATTCCTACAGAAATTAGGTTATATGCCTGAATTTCAATAATAAATTGAAAAATGAACACGCATTAATAATTTATTGTATCAAATGTTGTACCAAACAACTGACGAAAACAAAATTCTAGGAATTTTTTGTTTTGTCATACTGATAAGAGCGTGTAAATAAAGTTTAATCTGAATCATGGGTGATTTTTAGTTTATTTTAGAGATTTACTAATAAAAATGGCACATGTGTACACTAATGCGGAGTTTGTGGACATTGTTTTAGCGTACGGAGAAGGTTGTGTCAAAAAAGGAAAACAAAAACCAAACAGCGTGATAAAATATAACATAAATCTGTAATAAAAAACTATCAAACAACAGAATATTTATCACGCAGTCATATTGAAAAAATATCACAGGATACTAAAAACTAAAAAGCATATGACTAAAGGCCATTTCTGTGTTGCATAAAAAAATTGAAGTTTTTGAGTTACTTAAACGTAAGTCACTGTCTGTATCACATTCTTCTTGTTGCATTTCTGTTCTCTGTATACTATATAAATTATGTTTGTATTTTTTAAAATGTTTTGCACCAAACTCGAAGTCTAAGCAGCAACATTTTTTTGTATTGTATCCAGTTTGATAAGTATCGCGAACAAAGTTGATTTCTTTGTTTTGATTATCTCCATATATGAGAATGTCCACTCGACATCTGCAGTACCATGTGGAAAATGTTAAAATTATTAGACATACCTTGGAAATACACTTCACAGGTTGTGTCACTGCCGATTCGAAAGATACCTGTATTTAGATTTGGTTACTAACTGCATCCATTTGTTTTTCTGGTAAAAATATCCATCATGTGTACCTAAATTGCAAAATTCCGCTACTTTTAACAAAAAATCCAATTCCGCCGCTACGCCGCTACCACTTGAAAATTCCGCTACCAGTAGCGGAATTCAGCTACTTCCCTCAACACTGCATATCTTAACATGGTGATAACGCTGGGTATCATCGTCAAAAAATTGTACATTGATTGCAATGCTTCACGAATCTATCTAAATCGGAAATGTACAAGGGAAAAAGGAACAAATACTTAAGATTACCGAGATGTTAGCCCCGCTAAATCAAACCTAAACAAAACCTACTCCAGTCCTGCACCTCGAACAGATCAAAGGTGAACACGTACGATGCGGATGAGTACTCAATCCAGGCGCTGGGCATGTTTGTAATCAAAACGTTTAGACATCGGCTTAAAAAAAATGGCATACTCCTACAGCAATATGGAGTTGTCGATATTATTTTAATTCACGGTGAGTGTCTTCGGAATGCTACCGAGGCTTCGCGAGTGGATGCAGATCGTTTTCAAAGATTCTTCGTGATTTTTGTTGTTTGGAGCGAATTAAAATGTTTAGTGTAGAAAACTGTGTTGACAAACTACGTGTCTGAATTTAGCGATCTGCTGCATTCATTTGGGAAAGGTAGTCCATTCTAGCCTACACCCAATGCCTGGCTATGTTTGTAAATCCCAACTTTCAGGACACCCTGTATATCTTAAATGGTGGGTTAATTACACAGGTCGACAAGATTTTTACTCAGAACCCAGAGCATACTTTGCTAAAGGTTTCTGGTGCGTTTAATTTGAATCCGTGGTCCAAATCTCTCAAGTGGCTCTAGTTTCCGAGATATCCTAACCGAAAGGAGGCGGGAAAATGGGGTCGAGTAGGTTGACTCTACGCTTCCACGAGTCGCCGTCATCATTTCATAAAGGATTAAGTTCAGCACAAGTTTATCCCCCTAAGAAAACACCTACGATTTTGGCATTTTTTTCCGCCGCCACTGGCCCAATTTTCAAAAAAACCGTTTTCGTTCTTGACAGTAATAACCTTGTGTAAAAATTTCATCCAAATCATCCACCGCGGCCTGCTATGAGGATCACAAAGAAACCTTGTTGATACCATTTTTGAACTCTCTAAGCTTAGTAGAACTGGTCAAAGCCTCTTTCTGCTTGTAGATTGTTCCACAGTCTCGACACCAAGGGGGCAAAGGAGTGGTCGTATCAGCCAGTTATGAATGTACGAAGTTCGGCACGGTTAGGATGGGACGCCGTAGTTAGGCGGGTCTGTTTGCGGCAGCATCATCGAGAGCTCTGAGGAGCAAAACCCGATGATGTAGCAGTAGAAGAGAAAGAGAGCGTTGATGCGGAGGGTTCCCGAGACTGTCTGTTAGAGAAGAATAATCGATCAGTCCTCTGGACAACAACGATCATGGATAAAGTAGTCGGGGCGGCAGCACCCCAAACCTGTGAGCAATACTTGAGGCTAGGTCTTATCTGGGCCTTGTATCGAGTGAGGAGGTTATGTGGAGAAAAGTACTTCTTAGCTCTACAAACAAATAGCTTTGGCTAGTCCTGGGGGATCTGGACTCCGACCAGCTGAAATGAACGACTTTTTGGCAGAACTCGGCCATCCATAGAAACCGGATGAGCGCTAGGACGCCTTTTGTTCGTCAAGGTATGGCACTGCGTTTTGGAAGCATTAAACTGTACAAGATTGTTTCATCCCCAAGCAGTGAGAACCTCCAGGTCTCTCGTTTCCAGCTGTGGATTAGATTGATCGTACAGGAAAGAAGGTCTTGATATGTTAAAGGAAGAGTGTCGGAGCTAAGACCGATCCCTGGGGAACAGCCGCGTTGACATTGTGGGATGACTTTCCAAGTTATACTTGGGCCAAGGATTAGCGGACAGACAGAAAGATGGAAATAAGTGACAAGGTTAACAATCTCATTTCACGATCACAATACCTCGTTCAGTGGCGTAGGAAGTAAAAGGGATTTTCTTCTGATAAATGCTGGACATTTCACGCTACATCGGTTCAGTTTTTATCAGAAGATACTAAGTTATTATTTTAAAAAAGTGTGCAGTGAAAGTTGATACGTCAATCTCGGTCTAAATGGGGTAGAGTGGTTTGGAGGCTTGCGGTTTGGCTATGATTTGGATATTGCCAGCTAGTTAGGTTTAATTTTCATCAGATGAAAATAGTTTTTTTTTTATTTAAAAACTGGAAGTATGAACGTTTTACGTATTTACCGTTTTTGAGAAAAGCAGTCTCATGTTGTTTTATTTATTCTGATACGGATTTCGGTATACTGGGTCCACCATTTTGAAAAAATAGTAATTTCAATAACATATGGATCTGACTTTTTAGATCACTTTATCAAGCTTCAGTCTTTTGCCCAACTGTTTGAGAAATGACTGCATTGTAAATTTTAATTAAATAAAAAATAGCATCAAGTAGGTTCACCCGACATTACCACGTATGAAATATATCTAATAGGTGCGTATAAGTATAGTTACGCCAGAAAATTGGTACACTCGTCCTCGCCCCATACAACCATCCACCCACAATTTTAATCTCCACAAATTTTTTTCCGAAAACGATCATCAAAAAATGAAGTTTGAGCGATTTTTTTTCTTTCCTGTTTTTGCGCCCCAGCTCCACCGTCACTGTACAGATTGTCACAATCTACAAAGCTTTTCGAACTTGTGTGAAAATTTTATCAAAAGTCGATCAGTACTTTTCAAGATTCTGCGAAAAAGCTAGGCTATTTGTTTAGGACTAAGAATTACTCTTCTCCACAAGACCTGCACACTCTGTGCAAGACCCATATAAGACCTACCTTCGAGAACTGCTCACATGGTTGGGGTGTTGCGGCCCCGGCTACAGTTTCCATGCCCGATGCTGTGGGAATAAAACGGGTCGCTTTATCGAATCAAAGCAAATATACATTCATTGAGAGAAAGAATCCAACTTTCCAAATATACTAAGTGACATATAAATCCGAACACCCAGTTTAAATGGTTTTATTTTAATAAAATTTTTTATAAGTACTTAATGAAGCATAATAAGTAAATGATAAAAATTTCAAAATGATTGCACTGCTAAAGCCCTTTGACCTTTAATAATGTGTGGATGCACCCTGATGTGCTACGCATTCTCCAACGCGCCTAGGCATGCTTCTGATCAGGTGGTCAATGTCCTCCTGTGGTATCTCATTCCAGGCAACCACCAACTCCTCTCGAAGTACTTCTATAGTCTGAGGAGGACGTTGCAAATTGAGCAATCTCCTACCCATCATATCCCACACGAGCTCAATTGGGGATAAGTCGGGAGATCTTGGTGGCCATCGTAACAATGTGACGTCATTATGTTGAAAGAAGTCTATTGTGACACTTGCAACATGTGGTCGGGCATTATCTTGTTGGAAAGTTGGATCTGCCAGGGTGTCAAGATAGGGTAAAAGATGGGGTTCTAGAACTTCGTGAATATAACGCTGCGCGTGCATGTTACCTCTGATGAAGATTAAAGGTGACCTGGAACCATAAGTTATAGCACTCCAAACCATAACTCCAACAGTGTGATGAACATGTCTTTCAACAAAAAACTGTGGATTCCTCCTTTCACCACGTCGCCTTCTAACCCTGGCACGACCATCGTGCATGCCTAAACAAAATCGAGACTCGTCACTAAAGACAATACTGTTCCATTCCTGATCCCAGAGTGACCGTTGTCTGCACCACTCAAGGCGATTACGTCGGTGTTCTCGAGTTAAAGGGAGGACCCAGTGTGGCCGGTATGAAAACAAGCCAAAACTTCTCATTCGTCGGTAAACACTTCGCATGCCAATAGGTCTTCCGTGTTCTGCAAACCATTCATTTGCAATGGACCTGGTAGTGGAGAAACGGTCCCTTAAGGCCAATAATCTTAGGCGGCGATCTTCACGGTCTGTTGTTCTACGGCGGCGTCCAGTGCCCCTTGCTCTTTGCGTACGGCCTTCTCGAAGCCATGCCTGACAACACCTAACCACAGTGTCTACACTTCTTTGCACTCTAACTGCAATTGCCCGAAAAGAAAGTCCAGCTTCCCGAAGTCCCACTATACGGCCCCTATCAAACTCACTAAGTTGACGAAATCGTACAGGTCTCCGTACTCTAGGCATCGTAACCGATCGTAAAGGATGTCGAGAACCAAAATCCGCCAACGTTGATTCTTTACTGCGGCTGCAATATTCATTTTTAGAGCGTTAGTGAATTAAAAAAAAAGCAGTATAAAAACCGGAATGTCCAACTGATAAGGCTGAAAATTTGTTCACTTGTTATTTACAGTAAGATAAATACATTCACCAACTTTTATTAAAATAAAACCATTTAAACTGGGTGTTCGGATTTCTATGTCACCTAGTATATATTGACAATAATTGTTAGGCAGGGTGTTAAAAAATGGGCATTTTTACATTAGGTATTGTATATGATATTAACTAGTTACGATACTGTCAACATTTCAGTTGATTTTGTGGAGCCATTCAAAAGTAACTTAAGAAAGACTAAACTGATTTTCAGTAGCATCGTTTAGGGACCTGTCAGACGCCAAAATTATCTTAGCATCACTCCTTAAATGTTATTTCCATGCTTTGGAAATACCCTGTAGTTGCTCATTGTACCAATGACCATAATTTCGCCTCGTTCAGTACCCTTCTCCCTAGTTACGTCCTAACCTAACCGTCCGTACCCCCTCACATACGGTTCGATAACGTCGCGGGCGTCATGTCGTCTGTAGCGTGTAGATTTTTTCGGCAGGCCAACTTTAAAAAAATACCGGTCCTATTCCCTTTAAGGCGAGACGGAGTACTGGACGCGATCCGAATTAGTCCTTGATTGCAGTGACGGGGGAAGTTTGTGGCCAATCAACTTATAAATAAATGCCTCAACCAAGAATCAGCATAAAAATATTGGGAGTGTCTTCTATACTCCGGAGAAACAGAAAGTAGCGTGCCGTGAGTAGTCCAGAGGAATTGTACGGCAACCCTCTGTTGCGTGTCTTAGTAGACTACACAGTCGAGCAAGTTCACAATAACACGAGACCGTGGCTTGGACTGTGAACATATACTAAGTGACATATAAATCCGAACACCCAGTTTAAATGGTTTTATTTTAATAAAAGTTGGTGAATGTATTTATCTTACTGTAAATAACAAGTGAAAAAATTTTCAGCCTTATCAGTTGGACACTCCGGTTTTTATACTGCTTTTTTTTTAATTCACTAACGCTCTAAAAATGAATATTTCAGCCGCAGTAAAGAATCAACGTTGGCGGACTTTGGTTCTTGACATCCTTTACGATCGGTTACGATGCCTAGAGTACGGAGACCTGTACGATTTCGTCAACTTAGTGAGTTTGATAGGGGCCGTATAGTGGGACTTCGGGAAGCTGGACTTTCTTTTCGGGCAATTGCAGTTAGAGTGCAAAGAAGTGTAGACACTGTGGTTAGGTGTTGTCAGGCATGGCTTCGAGAAGGCCGTACGCAAAGAGCAAGGGGCACTGGACGCCGCCGTAGAAGAACAGTCCGTGATGATCGCCGCCTAAGATTATTGGCCTTAAGGGACCGTTTCTCCACTACCAGGTCCATTGCAAATGAATGGTTTGCAGAACACGGAAGACCTATTGGCGTGTTTACCGACGAATGAGAAGTTTTGGCTTGTTTTCATACCGGCCACACTGGGTCCTCCCTTTAACTCGAGAACACCGACGTAATCGCCTTGAGTGGTGCAGACAACGGTCACTCTGGGATCAGGGATGGAACAGTATTGTCCTTAGTGACGAGTCTCGATTTTGTTTAGGCATGCACGATGGTCATGCCAGGGTTAGAAGGCGACGTGGTGAAAGGAGGAATCCACAGTTTTTTGTTGAAAGACATGTTCATCACACTGTTGGAGTTATGGTTTGGGGTGTTTTAGCTTATGGTTCCAGGTCACCTTTAATCTTCATCAGAGGTAACATGAACGCGCAGTGTTATATCCACGAAGTTCTAGAACCCCATGTTTTACCTTATCTTGACACCCTGGCAGATCAAACTATCCAACAAGATAATGCCCGACCACATGTTGCAAGAGCCACAATAGACTTCTTTCAACATAATGATGTCACATTGTTACCATGGCCACCAAGATCTCCCGACTTTACCCCAATTGAGCACGTGTGGGATATTATGGGTAGGAGATTGCTCAATTTGCAACGTCCTCCTCAGACTCTAGAAGCACTTCGAGAGGAGTTGGTGGTTGCCTGGAATGAGATACCACAGGAGGACATTGACCACCTGATAAGAAGCATGCCTAGACGCGTTGGAGAATGCGTAGCACATCAGGGTGCATCCACACATTATTAAAGGTCAAAGGGCTTTAAAGCAGTGCAATCATTTTGAAATTTTTATCATTTACTTATTATGCTTCATTAAGTACTTATACAAAATCTTATTAAAATAAAACCATTTAAACTGGGTGTTCGGATTCATATGTCACTTAGTATATTTAGGAGATTGAGTCGGCTCGGGCCCAAGAATCGGCCGCGGGCGTTGCAACTGGATACTGAAGTCTGAAGTGTGACGTCACACGTAACGTACAGATGGAATAAAAATATTCTCGCGGGGCGCAACTTTGATGGGCTGTAAGTTTTTTGTTTTTAGAGGTAAATTAATAATTCTTTCACCATCTTGTTTCATTTTTCCTAAACTTGCATTTGAGCTAATAACTTGTCCATTAAAAAATTTCCGAATTTTTTCATCAATTTTTTCTTATTTCCATAATTTCTCGTAAAATATCACTGCGACAAGGTTTAATTTTCGAGACCACATTAATTTAGACTATGTTTATGACATGAATAAAAAAAATAGTTTTTTAGACAATGATATTTGATAACTTTTTTACCAAACTTCTGTCACGTCTTGAATGGCTCGTGGCACAATGGCATCTTGTCTATATATAAAAAAAATGTTTAGATTCTTTAAAAAATAAACGAGATAATTTGGAATTACGATGAAAAAACGTATTCGACAACGCCTTCCACTAGCTCCACCCACTTACCGGTGCCAAGGAGTATCCAGCCTGATTACCAAATTAATGTAAAAAAGCATATTTCAGAAACTAACGCACTTTTCGGATTATGGATATGTTATATTAATTATTATAATGTTTATTGGAGTTAGTAGTATAGGAAGGACAAAAATGAGATAACCCGCAATAATGGACCGGCATTCTTTGAATAAATGATGAAAATTGTAGGCTCAAAAACACCGTTCTCATAAATACACTGACAACTTAAGACAGTTGAGATAGGCGGAGAGCTGCCATCTAGCGGATTATAAATCTGTCTGTGACGTAGCCTATTCCCTTAAGCTTTGGATAAATATACGCTTTCCTGTTTAATCGAATCAAGTTATTGCAATTAACCAAATTCTGAAGTGCTCAATGTTTGAACTTCCTCCCAGTATTTTTCAGATCTCTCACAGATTAAAAGAAGGCCAGTCTGGGAGTTGGAAAAGGGGGATAGTGGGTGGACGGGGGTGGCAGCGACCCCGGACAGCGCACGAAATCGTGCGATACCTACCGACCGCCGAGTATTTCGGGCCCCAGACAGGTGACTGTTCTACGAGAGGGAGCTGTCACTCCATTTGGAAGGACGTAGGACGACTGGCTAATGAAATTTTCAGATAGATAATGACGAGGATAACGTGAAACGCGAATTCGGACAGTGGTGGAGGGTAGTCTCAGTTTTTTCGGTTTCTGGGGTTTCAGATTTTGCATTGGGGGAACGGTACAGTTTGAGCCAATCGGGCTTCTGCGTTTTTCTCAGGGTTTCGTACATGATAAAGTAGTCGACGTCACCTCAAACCACAGTGACTAAGATCGCCACCAAAGTGGAAAAAAAGTTGCCTGCTTCACAACTTCAATTCAATTCAATTCAATTCAATTCAATGGGCTTTATTGTAACACATACATAATTATGTATCCTTACAAATGGCGAAGTCTGGCCAATGGCCATTTATACTTAACCATAAATGTCAATGCTTATTACTACCTTCAAAATAAAATAGAAAAAAAAACTGAAAAAGAAAAGGAAAAAGAAGAATAATAGTAAAAGAAGAATTAATAAATATGACATAATGCGTACGATTAGAACAAAAAACATAATACGCACGATTCAAAGAGAGGACAATAAGTAGTTTTTATATTTTTTTTTAGAAAAGTTGCTGATGAAATATTGTTCGAAAGAGTTGATCAATTTCACCGCATTATACGTAAAAGACCGTTGAAAATGGCTGTCCTATGTTGTGGCATTGTCAGGAGATTAATGTTGCGCGTATTCAAATTGTGAATTAAATTCCTACGAACAAGCTTTTGCATAAGATAAACGGGAACAGAAGTTTTTAATATTTTTACGACAAATGTAACAAAGTTGTATTTGAAAAGATCAGAAATTTTCAACCAATTTATTGAAGATATTGAGTGAAAAACATGATCGTACCTTCTTAAATTGTTTATGTAACGACTACATGAGTTTTGAATTTTTTGCAGTCTGTATTTTGTGATTTCATCCAGACAGGAATAATAAACTATGTTGCAGTAAGCGATTTTACTGAGTATGAGTGACTCGCACAACATTTTCTTAATGTTTCTATTTAAAACAGTTTTACTTGCATATAGAAGCCTGAGTCTAAAATAACTAGACTTACACACATAGCCAACATGCTCCTGAAATCTGAAATCTTCATCCAAGTACAAACCTAAATTTTTTGCAGAATGGGAAAATATTAAGATACTATTATTTAGTGATAAATTTAACTTTGATTTGAGGAAAGTACGTTTTTTCTTTGAGCAAAAAAGTATTGCTGTCGATTTCGATGCGTTTAGACGTAAATTATGTTTTGCAGCATATGTGCATAAGTATTGCAGATCTTGATTGATAAGGTTGTTAGCTAAATGGTAGTTGTTCGGACAGAAATTATGAAAAACCTGCATATCATCAGCATATGATTGACTAGAACAATGTTGAAGGGTGTTAGAAATGTCAAAGGTGTATATAAGCAATAAAAGCGGACCTAATATGGATCTCTGAGGCACGCCGGAACAAATCGGCCTTTTGTCTGAAAGTTTATTTTGTATGACGACATATTGATGTCGTTCATTTAAATAGCAATCTATCCATTCCAGAACCAAGTCGTCACACCCAATGTATTTACATTCAGAAACTAACAGCTTATGATTCAGGGTGTCAAAAGCCTTGCTGAAATCCAATAAGACTAATGCAGTTGCTTCTTGCCTATCCGCCGCTGTCAGTACATCGTCACAAACCCGTGCCAAAGCGGTAGTGGTACTGTGACCCTTTCTAAAGCCTGATTGATTTAATGGCAAAATGCTGCGTTCGAGTAAATACTCATTCAACTGCATATAAACTATTTTTTCTAGAATTTTTGATAGAGCTGACAGCAAGCTAATAGGTCAGAGATCACCAGGAACCTGGGGATTGGGAACCTTTGGAAGAGGTTGCACTAATGCTTCCTTCCAAGCACTTGGAAAAACACCGCGCTCTAAACAACAATTTATTAAGTGCAAAATGTATATTCCTACATCAGGTAGACACAATTTAATCATCTCAATGGTAATGCCATCAATACCACTAGAATTGGACTTGATACTGCGAATAGCATCCAATACTGTAGATATATCAGCAAGACGGAACTGAAAATGAAAACCTTGGTTTAATTTGTTATGGCTATAAAATTCGATAGTTTCCGAGCAATCATCGTCACTTTTCTGGAATATACTGGTAAAATAGTTATTTATTTCATTGGGAACTGCTAAGTCATCCGGAATTTCAGTATTACTGGAATCCTGAATTCTAAATGACTTAAGAGCTTTATAAAGAGCTGCAGAGTTTCTTTGTCGAGATAGATGTTGAAGGTAGCCTGCTTTCTTTGCACGTGTAGCAGTTTTGGTAAAATTTCTCAGTTCATTGTAATGATTTCGATTCGCATCCATTCGAGACCGTCTATATTTATGAAAAGCCTTATCTCGTTCTTTCATTATCATTTTCAAATTGTTTGTGAGCCATGGTGCACGAGGCTTAGACACTCTCACTGTTTTTAGTGGTGCATGTATGTCAAAAAGTACTACAATGTTATCGGAAATAAATTTTACTTTCTCATCGATATTAGCCATATAAATAACTTCAGCCCAATTAACGCTAAATAAGTCCGACAAGTTTTAACCACATATGCACTGTTGCGTAAGAGATTGGTTTCTTACAAAAATGTAATAAAAGTCCTACAGAAATTAAGATATAGATTGAATAAATTGAAAAATAGATATCTGTATTTTGCATTCATCGTCGTGATATTAGAACGCGCATTAATAATTTATTGTAGCAAATGTTGTACCAAACAACTGACGAAAACAAAATACCAGGAATTATTTGTTTTTTCATACTGATATGAACGTGTAAATAAGGTTTAATCTGTACCGTGGGTGATCTGAATGAAGAGCGGTCGATTTTTATGAAGTTAATTAAGAAAGTATTTTGGAAGTTTATGTTTTTAGTTATTTATTAATGAAGATCGCACATCACATCAGGTAACATTTACTTCAATTGTTTTATGTGCACGTGCTAGTGGAGATTTGCGCCCCAGGCATGGAGTGGATGGGTGTCGGGTTCACCCACAACGCGTTTCAAATGCCGAAGATGAAGTTTTGGATATTGTAGAAAAAAATCCGGGAATAAGCACAAGGCAGTTAGCCCAACAAGTTCCAGAAGTGTCACATGCAACAGCGTGGCGCATATCATATATTATTTTATTATCTCGATTTCTGTAGGACTTTTATTACTTTTTTTTGAGAAATCAACTTCTTTCGTAACAGTGCAAATGTGGTTAAAATTTATCGGATAAGTTGTGAAACACCCTGTATACTATGTGTGGCCTGTACAATAGTTATCACTGCTTGGGCACGCAACTATGATACAATTCAATGCTTCCAAAGCACAGTACCACACCTTGACTAACGAGAAGCATTCTAGCCCTTTTCCAATTCAGATGAATGGCAAGTTCTACCAAAAATTTCTACTGGTCAATTGCGGTAGCTGCTGGAAAAAGCAAAGCTATTTGCTTAGTGCTAAGAATTATTTTTCTCCTCATAACCTCCTCACTCTGAATAAGTCCTAGCCTCGAGTACTGCTCACAAGTATGGTGTGCTGCAGCCCCATACTTGATGAAGTGTAGTGGAGATATATCCGGCTGCTCGGTATTACTTCTCTAACGGCAGCCTCGGAACACTTTCTGTCCGATGGGCCGTCGGCGATCTGGCTCTCATCTACCGCTATGTCAACAGGCTTTGCTCCTCAGCGCTCTCCTTCATGAGCCTGCCAGACAGACCTAACTTCGACCGCCCATCCTAACCTAACCGTGGTCGAACTACGTACATCCAGAACGACCGCTCCTTTGATCCTAGGGTGTTGAGGTTGTGGGACATTCTGCCTGAGGAGGTTTTTTCCAGTTCTACTAACCTTGGGCGGCTCACAAATCGTATTAACAACCTCCTTAAAGCAACTGCGGTTCCCCGTTGTTTGGGCTTTTGCCTGCTCAGCTGCTTGAGTATAAAAAAGTGCAGTTTCATATGGTGATGGGATGGCGAGCTGAACAGATATGTGAATTGTTCTTCTATATATGTATGTGCATCCAGGGCTAGCTCATCAGCTGCCTCAATCCATTGAAGAAGGTCAACACTTCTCCAGCATATAGCTGTCTGTCCATTGATTCTTGACACGCATATAACTTGGAAAGGGTCGCTTAGATTTTGGTGAAACGTTGACACTATGTTACCGCTATGCCGAGGTAGGTTTTTAAAATCTATCCACTGGCAGCGGAGCTACAAACCAAAAAAATACTTCCGTCATACTTCATGTTTTGACGTTCCAAATATTAAGATTAAGAAGCTTGTGATCTCGGTAATACACTGCATTTATCAGACAAATTAAAAGTTAGCAAATCCAAGTGACGCCCGTTGCACTATTCGTCTCGAGTTCCAATCCTGGCCTTGGCACAAAGGTACATGTTTACGTCCGCTAAAACCTCTTTGCGTCGCCATAGGACATAGGCGTGCGGTGTATATTTTTTGCCCATAACACGGATAATAATATTAAGACACATTTGCCACTAAAACAGGTACGTTAGGTTTATTTTTTATAGTTAAAGATGTAGAGCTGTTAAATTTCACATTTTTATAGTACAACAATTGGTACACATATCGTAGTTAAGCTTCGTTCTCATCAGAGTCTCTTCAATAAGCTTTGTGGCGAGTAGATCGACTTCATATCTCACATACAATTATTGCTTTGATCGATTTCGAATAATATTTTATATGACATTTGACCGGAAAATTAACCATCATGATCTAATTAATGACAATTACGTAGAAGGTACAAAGTCAACCGATTGAGCACAATCTTTTTCCCGAAGCTTTGAGATGGTGGAATGGTAAATTTTCATGGCGAAGTTACCACAAATATAGACTTCTGGTGAACCCGATTGAATACCATGCACTTAGCAATATATACTAAGTGACATATAAATCCGAACACCCAGTTTAAATGGTTTTATTTTAATAAAAGTTGGTGAATGTATTTATCTTACTGTAAATAACAAGTGAAAAGATTTTCAGCCTTATCAGTTGCTCATTCCGGTTTTTATACTGCTTTTTTTTTAATTCACTAACGCTCTAAAAATGAATATTTCAGCCGCAGTAAAGAATCGACGTTGGCGGCTTTTGGTTCTTGACATCCTTTACGATCGGTTACGATGCCTAGAGTACGGAGACCTGTACGATTTCGTCAACTTAGTGAGTTTGATAGGGGCCGTATAGTGGGACTTCGGGAAGCTGGACTTTCTTTTCGGGCAATTGCAGTTAGAGTGCAAAGAAGTGTAGACACTGTGGTTAGGTGTTGTCAGACATGGCTTCGAGAAGGCCGTACGCAAAAAGCAAGGGGCACTGGACGCCCCCGTAGAACAACAGAACGTGAAGATCGCCACCTAAGATTATTGGCCTTAAGGGACCGTTTCTCCACTACCAGGTCCATTGCAAATGAATGGTTTGCAGAACACGGAAGACCTATTGGCATGCGAAGTGTTTACCGACGAACGAGAAGTTTTGGCTTGTTTTCATACCGGCCACACTGGGTCCTCCCTTTAACTCGAGAACACCGACGTAATCGCCTTGAGTGGTGCAGACAACGGTCACTCTGGGATCGGGAATGGAACAGTATTGTCTTTAGTGACGAGTCTCGATTTTGTTTAGGCATGCACGATGGTCGTGCCAGGGTTAGAAGGCGACGTGGTGAAAGGAGGAATCCACAGTTTTTAATCTTCATCAGAGGTAACATGAACGCGCAGCGTTATGTCCACGAAGTTCTAGAACCCCATCTTTTACCCTATCTTGACACCCTGGCAGATCCAACTTTCCAACAAGATAATGCCCGACCACATGTTGCAAGAGTCACAATAGACTTCTTTCAACATAATGATGTCACATTGTTACCATGGCCACCAAGATCTCCCGACTTATTCCCAATTGAGCACGTGTGGGATATGATGGGTAGGAGATTGCTCAATTTGCAACGTTCTCCTCAGACTCTAGAAGTACTTCGAGAGGAGTTGGTGGTTGCCTGGAATGAGATACCAGAGGAGGACATTGACCACCTGATCAGAAGCATGACTAGGCGCGTTGGAGAATGCGTAGCACATCAGGGTGCATCCACACATTATTAACGGTCGAAGGGCTTTAAAGCGGTGCAATCATTTTGAAATTTTTATCATTTACTTATTATGCTTCATTAAGTACTTATACAAAATTTTATTAAAATAAAACCATTTAAACTGGGTGTTCGGATTTATATGTCACTTAGTATATGTTCCCAAGATAGGGTCAGGTTATTATAATGCGGGGAAAATTTTGGATTTGTGTCAGACACGTACCATCTTGCACTGGTAATGTTTGCCGGCTTGAGAAATCATAGAATCGAACCCCCCTTTGACGTTTTAGTTTCCTTATGATAAAATCCATTCAAGAAGTCCGCTGGCAATGAATAACTTAAAGTAAAACATTTTCCAACTTATTGGTGAAACTGAGCCGCATTCGTGTCAAAAAGTTACTGAACATTTTAGTTGAAGGATGATCATCTGTAGAAATATCTGAGGGGGGCATTTGGAGTATGTGACTTATAAATTATAACTATATATATATATATATATATATATATATATATATATATATAACTTAGTCCTACATTATCCAAGCATATTTTTTATCAAAATTGTTGGTTTTGTTAAAAAAGAAAATCCTGAATTGCATATTGGACACGTTTTGCTAGGGGTATTTTCGGTTGCCCAAATACCTAAAACGTTACCGTTCGATTTTCGAGGGTGTTGGATAGTGTGCTGTGTTTTTATATTATGTAGGTCAAGTCGTGGGGCTCCCATCATATCGATTCGTCGGGAGGGAGACGCCGCCGCCGACGCTCGCCGCCTCGACGCGACGCGTCGTATGGAAAGGTCAGGGGGCGAGGGGTTTTTATATCGAGGGGGTGGCACCCGTACCCCGCAGGGGGGGAAGAAAAAGTCTGCGAAAAAGTTGTTTCGGGAATCGATTTTATGTGGTGACTAGGATATGAGAGGTCATACGGAAATATCGTCAAGTAGTTAGACTCGAGAGGCGAGGAGTTTTTATATCAAGGGGGTGACAACCGTACCCTAAAAGAGGGGAGAAAAATCCTGCAAAAAAATTGTTGGTTTTTGCGTGCTGATCGGGTAAATCGGAGATCATATATAGAAGTATCATCAAGTAGTTCGACTCAGGAAGCAAACGTTCTTATATCAATGAGATGACAGCCATACCCTGAAGGGTGGAAGAAAAAGTCTATGAAGCTATTTCGGGAATCGATTTTGCATGCTGGCCGGGTATAAGGGGAGTCATACAGTATCGTCAAACAGTTAGACTCAGGAAAGGATAAGTTCTTATATCGAAGAGGTGCAACCTGTTCCAAGGGGGGTTGAGGGTCAGTCTACGAAATAGTTGTTTTGGGAATCGATTTCATGTGGTGGATGGCAACGGGCAAAATATGTAGTCATATTATTAAGTAGTTTGACTCAATGATATCAAGGGGACTAGGAGTTTCTATTTCGAGGAGGAGGCACCTCTAATGGGAGGAAAGAAAATTTCTTCGAAAAAGTTGGTATGGCAATCGATTTTATATGGTAGCTGAAAGTAGACGAAATAGGTAGTAAAACCGTCAAGTAGATCAACTCTGTGAGAGGAGTTTCTATGTAGGAAGTATCACCCTTCAGGGGGGAAGAAATGCCTGTGTGTGAGAAAGTTTCGGAAATCCACTTTATGTGATGGCCGAGTATATGGGAGGTCATGTAACCATCTCGTCAAGTAGGCCAACTCAGCAAAAGGTATCAATATGTGGTGGCATTCATATGATCTGGACTCTCCTAAAAGGAGAAGGAAAGTCTGCCAAAGATTTGCTTCAGGAGTCATTTTTGCGTGCTGACAGAATGAGGCGGTGGGCTCAGTTTATTCAGGCGGACATGATTTTTATAACGCGAAGGCGGTAGCCATACCACCTCACATTGAAAGCCACCTCACATTGAAAGGAGTAAGAAAAATGCAATGAAACGCTTTCAATCAATTTTGCGTGGGACTTGAATAAGGAAAATTATGCAAAAATATTGTTAAGTAGGTATATTCAGGCGGGCAATGAGTTTTACATCGAGAGGGTGATACCCTAGACCTCCAAATAGGAAGGGAAGAAGGTTTGCTTATTAGCAATCAAGCTTCTTGTGAATAAAGTCCACCAGTTGAATAAGAATGGGCATCTGAAATTATTCACCTCAATCCAAATTTGAACCGTTATATTTACATACTAATTCACCTGGTATGCAAGTCCTTGAAGACATGAATACACAAATTGATGAGTATTTTCTTTTGATGCTCAAAAATTAAAACTGGTTTTACATCATGGAAGAACTGAATAACTGATATCTGGTACAGTCTGTTGGTCTATCGAAATATGACAGCACATGATGCCATCCATTATCAGAATCAACCACTGCGATAAACCTCATACTCTGGATAGAGTACAGTTGCTCAGCTTTTGTTCGTTATCCTACCTGAGACCAAGCCTATGCCATGCTGAAGAGTTGCCATATAGCACGAAACTGCTGTCCATGGTTGGTCGAAGGAAGAAGCGCTGCTGCCGGTCGACTGGGGTCCGACAAACGAAACTATTATATTACTTTGATTATATCCCATTATAGTACGTTAACCATGGCCCTGACAAGGGCTCGTTGAAGTTTTTTCTTTTTTGTCTTCAATATGAATTTTCATACTGTTTATGTTGGGTTAAGTTGAAAATTGCTTTTTTAACGACACATTGCCTTTTTATACTTTGTATAAATAAATCTGGATTATTATTATTAATTTTTATAATCAACGAGACTGTTGTTGGTTAGTTGCTGGTCAGTCTCTATGTTTGATGGAAAAAACCGTACGACACTGATTTTTGCAAAAAGTAGTTTCAATTTTTTAAAACCAGATTGATTCTTCTTGCAAACTACTCTTTAAGGGTGAAGAGCAGACAATTTTCAAGCAGAACCAATATTAATAACTGATAAAACGACCAATAGAGGGCCAAACGTGTACGTCTGTGTCATGCTTACTGGCAATCATCAGGTAATAATCAAGATAGTCTATTCTGCTACCTAGAGACCTAGGCCAGACCGAGAGTGGAAACAACAAGCTTGGAGTTGACAAATAGCACGGAAGCTGTCCATGGTTTGCCGTCTGTAGTATGACGAACTAAAATCATATTACTAGCTTATTCTTAAGCCACCCCATACAAAATAGAAAGCCAATACTTTCTCTATTTTATGAGGGATAATGCAAGAAGCTACGAAGAAACTATTCTAAGTCAAATCAACTGAGGCCGAGTCCTCGCAATTTCCGAGATTTCAATATTATAGCTTCGGGACATTTTGTATGTACTTTTTTACGTATCTACCCGCATATTTATCTATAAAACCCTTCATTTTCATTACTTTGTGTATCAGATCACAATCACAAAAGCCATGCAATTTGCAATAAGTAATTATATCGAACTAGTAGTCATATAGGTTGTGGTTATGGTATCCCCTATACCTATAGATTAAATCGGCTAGCAGCTTCTGTGTATCCTCTATTCTAATAAACGGCTTGTAATTACGTTAAACAAGCGAATAACAGCGACCTTCAACTTTTACTCTTACGCACCACCTGTCCATGGTCAATGGCAAAGGCGTGCGCATCGGTGGGGAACTGGGGAAACATGAAAACGATACTAGCATAGGGATCAATCAAAATATACTTTATTGTCCAAGAATACATTATTCTTATTGACAAAAGTAGTGGATACATATTACCATATAAGGTAGATAGTCACACACATCATATAACATGAAATATACTAAGTGACATATAAATCCGAACACCCAGTTTAAATGGTTTTATTTTAATAAAATTTTGTATAAGTACTTAATGAAGCATAATAAGTAAATGATAAAAATTTCAAAATGGTTGCACTGCTTTAAAGCCCTTTGACCTTTAATAATGTGTGGATGTACCCTGATGTGCTACGCATTCTCCAACGCGCCTAGGCATGCTTCTGATCAGGTGGTCAATGTCCTCCTGTGGTATCTCAATCCAGGCAACCACCAACTCCTCTCGAAGTGCTTCTAGAGTCTGAGGAGGACGTTGCAAATTGAGCAATCTCCTACCCATCATATCCCACACGTGCTCAATTGGGGATAAGTCGGGAGATCTTGGTGGCCATGGTAACAATGTGACATCATTATGTTGAAAGAAGTTTATTGTGACTCTTGCAACATGTGGTCGGGCATTATCTTGTTGGAAAGTTGGATCTGCCAGGGTGTCAAGATAGGGTATAAAAGGGGTTCTAGAACTTCGTGGATATAACGGTTCATGTTACCTCTGATGAAGATTAAAGGTGACCTGGAACCATAAGCTATAGCACCCCAAACCATAACTCCAACAGTGTGATGAACATGTCTTTCAACAAAAAACTGTGGATTCCTCCTTTCACCACGTCGCCTTCTAACCCTGGCACGACCATCGTGCATGCCTTAACAAAATCGAGACTCGTCACTAAAGACAATACTGTTCCATTCCTGATCCCAGAGTGACCGTTGTCTGCACCACTCAAGGCGATTACGTCGGTGTTCTCGAGTTAAAGGGAGGACCCAGTGTGGCCGGTATGAAAACAAGCCAAAACTTCTCATTCGTCGGTAAACACTTCGCATGCCAATAGGTCTTCCGTGTTCTGCAAACCATTCATTTGCAATGGACCTGGTAGTGGAGAAGCGGTCCCTTAAGGCCAATAATCTTAGGCGGCGATCTTCACGGTCTGTTGTTCTACGGCGGCGTCCAGTGCCCCTTGCTCTTTGCGTACGGCCTTCTCGAAGCCATGCCTGACAACACCTAACCACAGTGTCTACACTTCTTTGCACTCTAACTGCAATTGCCCGAAAAGAAAGTCCAGCTTCCCGAAGTCCCACTATACGGCCCCTATCAAACTCGCTAAGTTGACGAAATCGTACAGGTCTCCGTACTCTAGGCGTCGTAACCGATCGTAAAGGATGTCAAGAACCAAAATCCGCCAACGTTGATTCTTTACTGCGGCTGAAATATTCATTTTTAGAGCGTTAGTGAATTAAAAAAGAAGAACGTCATTGGACCACGTTCAACTTCGCGAGCTGCCATTGGCTAGCGGGCCTTAAATGCCTGGACAGACATCGACAGATGAACAGAAGCGGCGATCCAATGCTCGTGTTTGCTTTGAACGTAAAGTAAACGAAGTTCAAAAATACTTGGCATAGAAGTTGAGAAAGAAATACAAGAAATCTAGTGCTGCGATCTTGCCCTTCTCCCAAGACAGATACAGAAGAGGAGAATAAACGTAGAGTAATGCAGCTTTAAATGGATCATAGGTGTTCCGTTTTCTTTGTCACTAAGTATATTCCCCCTAATGCTACGTCTATGTTCCCGGCAAATGTAACGAAACGGTTACAACATTCTCGTAGCGTTTGACCTCTAACAACATTAGTTTAACATAGAGAGCGGAGGTCCAAAGAATTGCTGAATGTTCAATTGAATGCATATCATTTTTCGGTACGGCCAACTATGATTATTGTAATACTCAATGTCAATGGTACGACGGAGAACGGCGGAGCGATGGAATAAGGAAGACAATTAGCGTACGCATTGTGTGCTAATGAACGAGCGCAGTACCCAAGTCGCACTGATGTTTGATATGCCTAATTTTCGACTGGAATGAACGCCAAGGTATCCCAAAAATGTTACCGTATGCTAATACGAGCATGTTCTGGTTACTTTATCTTTATTCGTAAGAAGTAGCCCAAAACGCACGTACCTTTTAATAATACTAGATTCCAAATATTCATATTTTTTAAGAAATATCAAACATAAGTTTGTGGTCGTTTAGAAAAAAGATAGCTTCCCTACCAAAGCTTTAAGCAAAGTACAGGGTATCCTCAAAGTTGGGACACCGCGTATACATCTTGGAAAAACAAGCAGTGTTTTCTAGTAACATACTTGTATACACCAAAGTCCTAAGATTATCGAGATGTTAAGCTCCGAAAAATCAATTAAACCTAATCTGGTTCTACATCTCGATCATATCAAACCGTCGCAGGCCCGTTTATAAACAAGACCTGTAAACAAATGGCACACCCCGACAGGAATAGCGGAGCTGTCCACATTATTTTGATTTGCGGTGAGTGCCGTCGAAATGCTGCTGAGGCTTCGCGAGTGCATGCAGATCGTTTTTAAATATCCTTCGTGATTTTTTTGCTTGGGGCGAAATGAAACGCTTGGTGTATAAAACTGAGGAGAACGCGGTAGACGAACTACGTGTGTGAATCTACGGCATATCGTAGATGAAAAAATAACAAGAAAAGTGGATGAGATTAATTAGGGGCAAAACATAAAAAAATGTTCTCCAATGAGATGTTATTACTTACCTAATATACTAAACGTAATTTTTAACATCAAACTCCACTAAAATCTGTATATTTTCAAAGTAGTACCAAACCAATTTTTCTCCAAAATAAATTATATCACAGAAATTTCACAAGCAAGACAATTTATGTATAATGCAGCATATGTTTCAGAAAAGTTACCGACGTATTTTTCTTTTTTCTTTTATAGAAGTTAAAATATCGCACTTTCGACGCTAGTGATAAAATAAGAGCCACAAGAATTTTTTTATCATGGTGTTCATACTGTACGTACAAAATTTTAGATCAGTATTTTAATCCACTTCAGACATATAAATTTCCTGCAATTTTAAAATGAGACATGTTTATAAGAGTTTCCGTGTTATTTTTGAATATACTTTCTGCACTAGAAATATTGACATGGTTCTTAACCCTCCGTAGTCTAAGTCAATACAAGGTTTTAAGTACATAAAAAGACTACAATAGTGTTTTATCCGTTCTGTCTGTCTGTCAAGTAATATACTAAGTGACATATAAATCCGAACACCCAGTTTAAATGGTTTTATTTTAATAAAAGTTGGTGAATGTATTTATCTTACTGTAAATAACAAGTGAAAAAATTGTCAGCCTTATCAGTTGGACATTCCGGTTTTTATACTCCTTTTTTTTAATTCACTAACACTCTAAAAATGAATATTTCAGCCGCAGTAAAGAATCAACGTTGGCGGATTTTGGTTATTGACATCCTTTACGATCGATTACGATGCCTAGAGTACGGAGACCTGTACGATTTCGTCAACTTAGTGAGTTTGATAGGGGCCGTATAGTGGGACTTCGGGAAGCTGGACTTTCTTTTCGGGCAATTGCAGTTAGAGTGCAAAGAAGTGTAGACACTGTGGTTAGGTGTTGTCAGGCATGGCTTCAAGAAGGCCGTACGCAAAGAGCAAGGGGCACTGGACGCCGCCGTAGAACAACAGACCGTGAAGATCGCCGCCTAAGATTATTGGTCTTAAGGGACCGTTTCTCCACTACCAGGTCCATTGCAAATGAATGGTTTGCAGAACACGGAAGACCTATTGGCATGCGAAGTGTTTACCGACGAATGAGAAGTTTTGGCTTGTATTCATACCGGCCACACTGGGTCCTCCCTTTAACTCGAGAACACCGACGTAATCGCATTGAGTGGTGCAGACAACGGTCACTCTGGGATCAGGAATGGAACAGTACTGTCTTTAGTGACGAGTCTCGATTTTGTTTAGGCATGCACGATGGTCGTGCCAGGGTTAGAGGGCGACGTGGTGAAAGGAGGAATCCACAGTTTTTTGTTGAAAGACATGTTCATCACACTGTTGGGGTGCTACAGCTTATGGTTCCAGGTCACCTTTAATCTTCATCAGAGGTAACATGAACGCGCAGCGTTATATCCACGAAGTTCTAGAACCCCATCTTTTACCCTATCTTAACACCCTGGCAGATCCAACTTTCCAACAAGATTAATGCCCGACCACATGTTGCAAGAGTCACAATAGACTTCTTTCAACATAATGATGTCACATTGTTACCATGGCCACCAAGATCTCCCGACTTATCCCCAATTGAGCACGTGTGGGATATGATGGGTAGGAGATTGCTCAATTTGCAACGTCCTCCTCAGACTCTAGAAGCACTTCGAGAGGAGTTGGTGTTTGCCTGGAATGAGATACCACAGGAGGACATTGACCACCTGATCAGAAGCATGCCTAGGCGCGTTGGAAAATGCGTAGCACATCAGGGTGCATCCACACATTATTAAAGGTCAAAGGGCTTTAAAGCAGTGCAATCATTTTGAAATTTTTATCATTTACTTATTATGCTTCATTAAGTACTTATACAAAATTTTATTAAAATAAAACCATTTAAACTGGGTGTTCGGATTTATATGTCACTTAGTATAATTCAAAACAACTGCTGTAGGTTTGTGTCTGGTCTTGGAAAATATAGTTATTTCTCCTCTAAGAGTTGAAATGGCTGAAAATAGATCAACAATTTGAATATAATCTTGATATTTGTCCATAAGATTACTATTCATCTCCTTAGCAAATTGATAATTAGAGGAATCATTAATCTTATATGTCTGAGGTATAACAATAACGATACAATGCCTTTGCACTACACCAAATTGTTTCAAAAATGTTTTACTTTCAGTGCAGTGAGACTTTACTCAACCTGCCTGGAGAAGCAAACGTATTGTAACATCAGAAAGCTGGTTGAATAAACATCAGCTATTATATCTGTTGTGATTAGGTGTTATGCTCTTTTCTTTTCTATTTTCGTCCAATCATTATTCATTCTCATCTGGTTCCTTTTTGGTAAAAGTACAGAAGGTGGATTCCTCAGTTGAATGTTTTTTATCTTTCTGATTAGTTCACTCAGTTGAAATCTGTTTATTCATTTTTCGGTTTGTATCTTATTTTGTATTGTATATACATTATTCCTCGCTGTTGGATGTAAAAGTAGACAGTGGCTAAACTTTGCCTTACTGTTGTGATTCTAATAAAGACATTTATCTCTCTTTCTTTCCTTTTTACCCCATCAAAACGGACCATTGTGAAGAGGACGCTTGATGAAATCGACCAGACTAACTCACCTGTCAGCGAAACAGCACCAGATGCATCTCTGTTTTTCCAAACGATGACACCGCCGAAACTGATGGAACGTCGCTCAGAGCTGGCGTTCGCTTGGTGCCTGGAAAAACCGAAAACGAAAATACGAAGTATACGAAAAAATAAGCCGGCCTGTTATTTCACCTAATAAAAAAACATTTTCCCATATTCCAATCAAGCTCGGAACCGCCCGCCTACGTCCGTATTTTCAGGACAAAGTATCGCGACGCGCGATAGTACAGGACTCGGGAAGGTTATTGTAATGAAACTTCAGAAACTTTAATTCTATCTGGCATGGTGGTAGGTAATGGACGAAAATATCCTAAACCGGGCGTCTCCTCTAAAGCGTACCCATGATTTCATTGCATCTGCATACGCTGAAACTCGATCATCGCCAAGTGCAAAAAGTAGCGTAGGCATCCATGTAAACAAAATAGCCATATCCATAAGTTGCACTCTCGCAAAATACTGCATGCATTTTCATCATAAGATTGACTTTCGCTTATCACGTGTCGGGACGGCTTATAGTCACCATGCCGCGTCAGTGAACGACAGGTTCGGATTTATGAAGTAATTTAGTATACCAACAAGAATGTAAGAAGAAATTATTTTGGATTCAGATTCAACTTTATTTTCTATTTGACTGTTAAATAGTGTAGGAAATCGTTACACAAAAGAACGAATACAAAACGATAAAACAGTAGAAGCACAGATAAACAAACAAATGTAATAAAACAAGTTTCACAAAATAAACAGTCAGAGAGAAAAGAGCCTATAGTTGTTTGTAATTTGTCCTGAAAAAATTTGTTAAGAGTGAGAAACTAAAGATTTCTTAAGGCGTCTCCGGAAAAGTTGTAGTGTCCTGCTTACTCTAACTGAAGTTGGTACTGGTAGATGAGGTGATTATATGCATATCTTCGCTTCCATGTAGTTTGGACTGTAGGGTTGCTGAGGATTCCTCTTCCGCTTCCTCATAATGCGGAAGTTCCGCAATATTTTGGGTTCCTCAACCGTTACCGCATCCTCATAATAAAAATGAAAATAATCCTCTTCCACTATCGCTTCCTCAAAATTTAAGAGGAATTTATGAGGAATTTCACTGCGCATGCTTGTTTCAACTTGTTTTAATTTTATTGAAATAGCAAATAGCAAGCGTTGTTTTGTTTACGCGCGTATGCAACTATACACGCAGTGCAAATAATATAATCTAATAATTTGATTTCTTTTATCAAAAATCGAAATGAGACCGAAGTGTAGTGCTATATGGACGTACTTTAATGAAGTAGACGATCAGACTGTGCGTTGTAACTTGTGCAATCAAACATATTCAAGAAAAGGGCGCGGGACTTCTGGGCTACGGAGTCATCTCCAGTCACGTCATAAAACGGAATATACGGAGTATGAAAAATGCGATGCGGCTTCGAAAAAGGCTGAAGTGGAAAAGAAACGTAAGTGCACAGAAGAAACTTCTCTTCAGTTGGTCAAGAGGCAAGTTACTTTACAAGAGTCATTAATGAAACACCAGTGCTGGGATTCATCACATGAAAAAAGTCGTGAGCTAGATAAATTAATCTGCGAAATGATTGCATTGCAAGATTTGCCTTTCAATTTCATTGAAGGTATTGGTTTTAGACGTTTTGTCCAAGCCGCACAGCCTAAATATGATCTAAAAAAAACGTCAGTATTATACTTCGCATTTGTGTAATTACGTTTATCCTAAACTTTATGAAAAGATTAAAAACTTGATAAAAGATTTGGAATACGTGTCTTTCACTACTGACATATGGACAGAGCCTGGAGCTGGTGTTTCTCTGCTTAGTTTTACGGTCCACGGCATTAATGATGATTTCAAAAGAGTGTCTTTGGTTCTTAAATGTGTCACTCTCGAAGAACGACACACGGGCGATCTGGTAGCTCAAAAACTCGACGAAATACTAGAGGAATGGGACATTCCTCGGCAAAAGCTACATGCAATGGTCCGTGACGGTGGATCTAATATGAAACGAGCTGCCCGTATCTCACAAATCGACGATATAGATTGCACCTTACATCAATTACAATTGTGTGTACGTTCAGCTTTGGCGTCTAATGAACATTTCTCAACGCTGTTGGCTAAATGTAAGCAGATTGCGACGCACTTCAATCACTCTATAACTGGACAAAAGGAATTGAACGACTTTCAAGAACGCCTAGGTTTACCTCAGCTGTCAGTTATCCAAGAATGTGCTACTCGGTGGAACAGCATGTTTTATATGATTGAGCGACTTATTAAGATAAAGGATGCTATCATATTATATACATCGCAACACCCAAATTTGCCGCAACTTGTACCAAGTGATTGGGTAAAACTTGAAACCTGTACGAGGATTCTGAAACCCTTTGAAGAGGTAACTAAATCTTTGAGCAGCACTGAGGCATGTATATCCTCTGTTATACCACTGATTCATGTCTTAGTATGTGCAATGCAAAATTTTTTGACAGAAGATAACATTGGTAATGACCAAGATTGCAAAAATGTCATCCAAAAACTGATAGAAGAGATTAACAACCGCTTCGGTGAGCTTCATAATAATAATCTCTACGCCATCTCTACATATTTGGATCCAAAATACAAAACGAAATTTTTTAATGAAATAACTAAAGAACGTATTGAATTAGCGCTACTAACAGTACTAACATCAACCAGCCAACGCCCAATAGACAATGTCGTCATGGATGTCCACAATCAACCATCCACTAGTTCTGGGGCTGTAGTATACACATCCTGCCCCACAGCCAGCACTTCCACGGGAAAAATTGTAGATTCAATGTTAGCCGAAATGTTAGCCTCTGAGCTAAATAGTGACGATGAAATTGAAAGTTTACCAATAGAAGATAGATCCGTGGTACTGAAGTTACTATTAAATAACTACATTAGAGAAAAACGAATTAATATGCATGAAGACAGTCTTCTATGGTGGAAAAATAATCCGAAATATTCGGAGCTTTACGGAGCTGTACGGCAATACCTATCTTCTCCTCCATCAAGTGTCCCAAGCGAACGACTTTTTAGCAATGCTGGATTGGTATATGATGAGCTAAGAAACCGGTTGTCAGGGGAAACAGCGTCCAAATTAATTTTTATAAAAATTAACCTCCCTATAATTAAGTTTGATTATTAGTATTCAGTTCTTTTATTTTGACAGTTAATATTCGACTTAAGCAATTAATAAAGAAATAAAGACTGCATATTTATTTTCATTTCAATTCCTAAATAAAATTGTATCATTCACTCATCTTTTTTTTGTGTACGTGTGTTGTGTATGTTACCGAACTCCTCCTAAACTGCTGGACCGATTTTGATGATTCTTTATTGCGTGTCTTTTGAGAATGGTTTAGATTCATAGTTTGGTCCACTGAAAAATGCCCTTTTAATTAATTTTGTGTATGTACATATGTACCTAGTTATGTACAGACAGAACAGCGGCTTTTGGGTTGGGTCCGCTAATATTTATAATTTCCTCTTCCTCATCCGCTTCCTCATCCGCTTCCTCTTCCTCAAAAAATATCCTCTTCCTCATCCGCATCCTCTAAATTTGCGCGTGACAATTCCTCTTCCTCCTCCTCTTCCTCATAATCACTTCCTCAACAACCCTAGTTTGGAGCATAACTACTGTCATTCAGCCTTGCTCGATGGATATGCAGATTATTTTTATATGTACATCCTTTCAGATACTGACTGTGTCAAGTACAACCATGTTCACGGTAGTGCATAAGCATCACACATTACAGTTTGATCATTTATGTAGGTGTAATCCAAAACTGTTTCCTCGACTAATAAGTAGGGACTTTTTTGTCAGCGACTGTAAACATCAGTTTCGTAATCCTTGTGGTTAAGTTTGTGTTTACTTTTGTACTTTCTATGTTTACATTGACACTCTTCGCGTACTGCCTCTTGAGAAAATCGATGAATTTAGCAAAGAATCATTTACACTGAAATTGTTTAAATACGATTCGGAACAGGAAATTGTGAACATTATTAGCGATATCTACAACTGTGGGAGCTGTGCCTGTTTTCAAAATATTCGAGCAAACCTGATTATTTTTACTATCTTAGGATTTTTTAGATGCTGGCCTCCATAGAAATGTTTCACCTACCTCTAGCTATTTTTCTATTTTTTCAATCGGTAACAAAATAAGGGGTCCTCTTTTGGACGCTTCCCTCTAATGTTTGCCCTCTGTGGATTGGACTATTTTAAGGACAAAGCGTTGCGTCGCGCAACGCCTGGACTGCAGAACAGAGTATACTCTGTCCGTGTTCGACGCAGGATTGTTATTTTTTCATTTTTTAGTTTGTTTTCAAAGAAAACAGCTCGTAATAACAGCGAAGCACGCTGGGGCGGACTACGTGAACGTTTTAAGGCCGGTTACAGACGAATATCGACCTTATCGTCGCTTAAGTGGGTTTTTCACCATTTATGTATGACTGAAGAGGCTTTTCCTTCTGTTATCCAATTTTCTTCGGAATTTCTTCCGTCTCAAGAACAATGTTTGCTTAATAATACTCGTATAACTGATATTTTTAGCCGCTGCTACTTCTTCATCCTCCAGTTATTCACCCTTTATAAGACTCGGTACTTTTCAAAAAGCCCCCCTACTTATTTTCGGATCAAGTCGAAATTCGGGGTGATCACATCGACGTATAAGCACTATACAAGGGTGTCCAAGATAAGTATCCATGCATAGGCAATTGGGATATCAATATATACTAAGTGACATATAAATCCGAACACCCAGTTTAAATGGTTTTATTTTAATAAAAGTTGGTGAATGTATTTATCTTACTGTAAATAACAAGTGAAAAAATTTTCAGCCTCATCAGTTGAACATTCCGGTTTTTATACTGCTTTTTTTTTATTCACTAACGCTCTAAAAATGAATTTCAGCCGCAGTAAAGAATCAACGTTGGCGGATTTGGGTTCTTGACATCCTTTACGGTCGGTTACGATGCCTAGAGTACGGAGACCTGTACGATTTCGTCAACTTAGTGAGTTTGATAGGGGCCGTATAGTGGGACTTCGGGAAGCTGGACTTTCTTTTCGGGCAATTGCAGTTAGAGTGCAAAGAAGTGTAGACACTGTGGTTAGGTGTTGTCAGGCATGGCTTCGAGAAGGCCGTACGCAAAGAGCAAGGGGCACTGGATGCCGCCGTAGAACAACAGACCGTGAAGATCGCCGCCTAAGATTATTGGCCTTAAGGGACCGTTTCTCCACTACCAGGTCCATTGCAAATGAATGGTTTGCAGAACACGGAAGACCTATTGGCAAGCGAAGTGTTTACCGACGAATGAGAAGTTTTGGCTTGTTTTCATACCGGCCACACTGGGTCCTCCCTTTAACGCGAGAACACCGACGTAATCGCCTGGAGTGGTGCAGACAACGGTCACTCTGGGATCAGGAATGGAACAGTATTGTCTTTAGTGACGAGTCTCGATTTTGTTTAGGCATGCACGATGGTCGTGCCAGGGTTAGAAGGCAGAAAGGAGGAATCCACAGTTTTTTGTTGAAAGACATGTTCATCACACTGTTGGAGTTATGGTTTGGGGTGCTATAGCTTATGGTTCCAGGTCACCTTTAATCTTCATCAGAGGTAACATGAACGCGCAGCGTTATATCCACGAAGTTCTAGAGCCCCATCTTTTACCCTATCTTGACACCCTGCCAGATTCAACTTTCCAACAAGATAATGCCCGACCACATGTTGCAAGAGTCACAATAGACTTCTTTCAACATAGTGATGCCACATTGTTACCATGGCCACCAAGATCTCCCGACTTATCCCCAATTGAGCACGTGTGGGATATGATGGGTAGGAGATTGCTCAATTTGCAACGTCCTCCTCAGACTCTAGAAGCACTTCGAGAGGAGTTGGTGGTTGCTTGGAATGAGATACCACAGGAGGACATTGACCACCTGATCAGAAGCATGCCTAGGCGCGTTGGATGCACCCCGCACATTGTTAAAGGTCAAAGGGCTTTAAAACAGTGCAATCATTTTGAAATTTTTATCATTTACTTATTATGCTTCATTAAGTACTTATACAATTTTTTTTTTAAAATAAAACCATTTAAACTGGGTGTTCGGATTTATATGTCACTTAGTATATATTAGGTGTATGAAAACTGATTATATTTTATTATTGTTTAATAAACATATCTAACACTCAGATACGTATCTAATTTATGTATAAAACGAATTTCAGTTTTCATTTGAAATAAGTATGTTTTCTTGTTTGTTATGGAGTATACTCTTCATACATATATATGTCATATCTATTCGCTGATGGGCGAAAAATGGCTATTATCAGTCCACCTCCTTTCATGGCTTACTGATGTATTTGTGAAAAACTAAAATTTGACCAAATCGTTTTTATTTCTTTTTCAGACTTTATTTTAAGTAATATCAAAAAACATTGGCACTTTTTAGGTACTACATGATGGTGTTTTTAAATTTTGTGCCCGCCGTTTCCTTTTCGAGAAACCATCATTAAATTTATTTTTTAGATGGTTCGAAAAAAGTGCACTCGGTATCTGATAGCATTTTTTTATACGAACATAACGGTGTAGCGCATGTTACATGTATTTTCTTGGTTATAAGGAAAATGCATTTTTTTCTGATTTTTTATTTTTAAGTAGGCGTTGCAAAGAAATGCTTGACTTGACGTGAATGCCTGTCACCGAGTATTTTTATTATTGTATATTGTTAATGTTGCTTTATTATCGTCAAAGATGCCAGGCGGTCATTTTAACAATGAATAAAAGTTCGACATGCTGACGTGCTACATTTTGTGCTACAAGAATACTAAAAATACTTCAGAAGTGTATCTTGATAAATAAAACTCGGAATACTGTTTTACAAGTTGCTGAGAACTCTGAGAGGTCAACTAGGCAAATTGAGAAAAGTGTAGAAGTAGCCAAATCCACAGCAAAATTTAATTATCTCTAAATTAAGGATAAGGACCTTCAAAATGAGATATTTTTGACTTCACTATATACTATTCAAAAAAAAAATATGGACGGCCTGGGTAGTCTAGACGGAACGACTAATTTCGCAGAAGCACTATTAACGTCTCCTTAAATTTTGAAAAGTCTCATGTACCTTGCCCAGACATGCATAGGTTGTAGAATTCCATCAATCAAAAAGGACGAGGCGATATTTTTTATATCACATCCTCTAATTGGAACTGCTTGAAATTGAACGTAACTATCGGCATTATAAATATTATACAAATATTTCTAACTGTACCTACCGGTCTTTTCAGGCAGTCTAAGTAGTTTCGATGACTGAGCAGTTTTCTCCAACCTCGGGCTATTGGCCAAATGGGAAGCTATAAAGAATGTGCACTCTAACACTGCTACAGTATTCGATTTATGTTTGAATGCTAAGCTAGATGCATAACTACTTCATTATTTTGTACGTTAAAACATAGACAGCAGCGGTCTGGCGCTATGAATACCTGCATCATACACGCAACCCCTTAATGTTTGTATCAACTTGCCCAACATCATGCATACCTAGTTCTAGTACTTGCAAAAATGGCGTCATGTAGATTGACTCTGCACCTACTACGCCTTCATTGGAGGTCTTAAAGAAAAGGGATCAGTCAAACCGTTTCAGAAGACGAAATCGAATCACGATTAGGTAGATTCACCCAATCTTCGCCCTTTGCACATCAAGCTATATGTACAGGGTGTCCCAGAAGTCGACGTCAAGCCGAAACCGGGTGATAGGCAAAGTCATAACAGCTATCAGAAAAATATTTAAAAAAATTTTATGTATGTGTTCTGAAAATTATAGGTCTTTGAAAAAGATATAGAAATTTCACACCCTACGGCAGTCTGTCAACTCCTGTTACTACAAATATTAACTTTTTTTGGATTTTATTTTTACAATGTAATAATGAATAATGCATCTTCAAACTGGTGTCTCAACCTTACTGCCAACTTTTCTCGTTCAGGAAAAATTGCCACTTATTTCCCAACCAAGTATTCCAAAGTAAAACTTTGCTCAACTTTAACTGGCTGTACTGGAAAAAAATGTACTACGAGAGTTTGGCAAGTAACCTTAAAAGTTGGCGCATTTAATAACGATTCCAAAATGGTATAACACTTAGAAGATTACTCGTTAACTTATGCACAATTTTTATTTGAAGAAAAACTGATGAAAATTTTTCAAAATTTTCTAATTAAACAGCGATTATGAAAACGCACAAGGACCCTTAATGATAACTGTTTGCACAACAGTGGGCGTCAAAATGCTGCTGATGATGATTTACCTTTACAGCAAATGCTCAAACTGTTTTCCTTCAGCCGCAATACACGCTCGACATCTTCTTAAAAAAGATCGGGTTATTAAACGAGCGAATCCGCGGCTATTAACAAACTCAGCTGCTTCCAATAGTCTTTGCCGTAGCTCAGCTACATCTTGAATCGGCTTGAAATACACTTTTTCTTTTAATCTGGTGATCGGACTGGCCACGGTATTGTACCAGACCGCCCTATCCATCTGCCTGGAAAGTTTTTTCGAGATACTCTCTCACTGAGAGTGCATAGTGCGCTGGGCAGCCATCATGCTCATCAAATGTGGGTTTGCTACGTGCCACTCGTGTAAGTTATGCAGGTTCATGAACCCATCTTTCTTAAATGTGGTCTCATCTGACCATAACATTTTTTCAAAGAACCGTAGATCTTCCCTGTGTCTTTCTAACATTGTGCGACAAAAAGCAACTCGGGGCTCATAATCCCGGGTCAGAAGAGTTTGAACACGCTGTACGTGGTATGGATGGAGCACGTTTTTTTGCAAGATTCTATAGGCTGTACTTTTGGGCACACCTGTTTTTAGTTCTATTGCACGCACTGAAGTACTCGGGTCTTCTTCGACAGCTCCTAGCACCACGTCTTCGTAAGGAAGGAAAGATCTTCCCTCACCGTGTGATTGGTTTGGTAGTTGGCCCTCTGAGAACAGTAAGCGGTGCACATTTGTGAACACTCGATGATCTGGATGACGAGCTGCATTCGGGTACCTCTCACAGTAAAGTCTCGCTGCAGCACTAGCGTTGCATCTGCATTACCCATAAATGAGGTGCATGTTAGCATATTTTTGTACGGTGTACACGGACATAGCGGCACTGCACAATCACACTATCAAAGATAGTCTAAGGAAAGCAAATGTTGTTTTGAAGAGCAATTAAACAGTCCAAATCCAAATCACAAGCGATCAACAGTCCAGTTCACGAATCCAAAATTGGTAACAGTACGAAATCAACAAGCACGAACATGTAAAGATGCGCAGTAAACGAAGAAGTACTGATCGGTATCAAAGTGTGCAATAGAAAGTAAGTGATGTGCTTCATCCGTACCACATACAGCGTGTTCAACCTCTCCTGCCCCGGGATTATGAGCCCCGAGTTGCTTTTTGTCGCACAATGTTAGAAAGACACAGGAAAGATCCACAGTTCTGTGAAAAAATGTTATGGTCGGATGAGACCACATTTAAGAAAGATGGGTACATGAACCTGCATAACTTACACAAGTGGCATGTAGCAAACCCACATTTTATGAGAGAAGATAAATCTCAATATCGCTTCAAGATAAACCATTGGACAGGAATTTTAAATGGTAAAATAATCGGTCCGTTTGAGTTCCCAGAGACTTTGACTGCTGAGGTTTATTTAGGTTTTTTGCAAAATCATTTAGAAAATTTATTGGAGGACGTGCCACTGAGTATTTACAGGGACATGTGGTTTCAGCATGATGGCTGCCCAGCGCACTATGCACTCTCAGTGAGAGAGTATTTCGATCAAAACTTTCCAGGCAGATGGATAAGGCGGTCTGGTACAATACCGTGGCCAGCCCGATCACCTGATTTGAATCCTTTAGATTTTTTTACTGGGGAACTGTAAAAGAAAAAGTGTATTTCAAGCCGATTCAAAATGTAGCTGAGCTACGACAAAGACTATTGGAAGCAGCTGAGTTTGGTAATAACCGTGGATTCGCTCGTTTAATAACCCGATCTTTTTTAAGAAGATGTCGAGCGTGTATTGCGGATGAAGGAAAACAGTTTGAGCATTTGCTGTAAAGGTAAATCTTCATCAGCAGCATTTTGACGACCACTGTTGTGCAAACAGTTATCCTTAAGGGTCCTTGTGCGTTCTCATAATCGCTGTTTAATTAGGAAATTTTGAAAAATTTTCATCAGTTTTTTTTTCAAATAAAAATTGTGCATAAGTTAACGAGTAATCTTCTAAGTGTTATACCATTTTGGAATCCTTTAAGGCCACTTGCCAAACTCTCGTAGTACATTTTTTTCCAGTACAGCCAGTTAAAGTTGAGCAAAGTTTTACTTTGAAATACTTGGTTGGGAAATGAGTGGCAATTTTTCCTGAACGAGAAAAGTTGGTAGTAAGGTTGAGACACCAGTTTGAAGATGCATTATTCATCATTACATTGAAAAAATAAAATCCAAAAAAAGTTAATATTTGTAGTAACAGGAGTTGACAGACTGCCGTAGGGTGTGAAATTTCTATATCTTCTTCAAGGACCTATAATTTTCAAAACACATACATAAAATTTTTTTAAATATTTTTCTGTTAGCTGTTATGACTTTGCCTATCACCCGGTTTCGGCTTGACGTCGACTTCTGGGACGCCCTGTATAAAACAAATGTTTTATGGCAGATGTAGGGAAAATATGTGTGACTTATTATGACTAACATGTGCATAGGAGTGCTGAGATCAGCAGCTTCTTAATAATAGAAGGTCTTTCACTGACTCAAATATGCAACAATTTACAACCATTTACCGCATCCAGCTTTCAACCTACAATTTTCATCCCTTCCATACACTGTCTGAAAATGAGCAGGAATCTCTGAAACATTGCAACACTATGTTGCAGCGATTTTATTTCAATCACCTCTGAATCAATTTTCAAAATCTACAACTGCTTAAACGATGGAAGTATTAAACACGCGATAATATCCGAACTTCGGTTCACAAGTTTTCTGTTGCTTAAAGATAATCTGCATCACAAAAGTCCGTGTTTCTCATTTATGTCAGTCCATGACTGTTATATATCAATACGTCATAAATACTGAGTCAATGTACTTGGCGAATTATTCAGAGAACCATCATAGATGTAGTAACACAAATTAGAGGTTAGGCAAAATTGTACATTTAGAGATCCTGTAGCGGTGTGTCAGCAGACCAGATGGAGTTGTCACCCATTGCATAGCCGGCAGTGGCCTCCACGACGATGTAGCATCGCAACAGAGGACTGGTATCATTTAATTTTCACGTTGTCACCGGGATTAGAAGTTGCCTTTGAAAAGTTAAAAAACGAAGTTTAGCGATTTTTATTTTTGCCTTGCTTTTTGCCCCTAGCTGCGCCACCACTAGACCGATTTGCAAAAACCACAAAGTTTTTTCAACCCTGGCATAGTAGTCACCGTATGTGAGAATTTGTTATAGGCGATTGAAAAATCAGCGGACAAACCGACGAAAACGAATGGCATGGCTTTTCGTGATACAACATCCAAAAAACAGAATATCTCAATTTCGAAATGTTTAGCGATTACTATACTTTGTCGCCAGTTTTGGCATAGGAAGTAAAAATATGAAAACCCCTCTAGCGAAAGGATGAATCCTATTTTACAAGACCTAACGGTAAACCAACAACACTCGCATCGATCATAATTAAGCAAACCTGATGCGCCAGCAGCTAGCTAGCCGGCTGTAAACAATCTAGCTCCAGCATATATCGCAATATGCCCGGCGTGAGAAAGATTTAGCGGAAAAAGCGAAATCATCTGCATAATGTTCCCTAACTTGTTTACATTTCGATCATTAATAACCCCCAAAAATACGACGTTTTGCATAATCCGCTGTCTAGCTTCCTCACCTATCTACCACTCGAATTTGAATATCACCTTCTTTTTACCTGCTGATGCTTATTATCAGGACCGAATTAGGGGACTAAGCCAAACATAGCGCATCTTACCTTTTCTATACCATAAGAATGAAAATAAGTCTAGCGAGTCCTTCTAGCAGGCTATGAAAGCCGTAGCATAGAAGAGAGGAAAATGATCATTTATATAGGGTGGCCGATATGTAACTGACTGGTTTGTATCTTGAATATTTGTGAAATGAAATAAAATACGCCGATTTTTTTCATCTTAACATTTTATTGAAACTTAAAATTATACGAGCCCCTTCAGTTGGCCCAACTATTGAAATCCTAGTTTTTTTCTTATCAAACACAAATAATAAAAATTTAGCAGGGTGTTATAGGTTTAAAATACTAACAATGATATTTTGATAATATATAGTAGAAAACACCAACTTTATCACTCCCTAATCAAATTTGCAGCATAAAAAAACACATGTTGCAATTACAGCATATCAACCTATTTTCATTTCAATGCAAAATAAGTCTATAACGCATAGGTGGCTGTGAAAAATAAAAGCCATGACAATTGTTTTTATTAATCATAGCTGTCAGAATACGTTTAAAATAGTTTTGGGTAGTTAAGGTTTTCAAAATGGGTAGAGGAAAGGTTATTAGTGAGAAAATGAGAGCATTAAGAAGAATAATCGTGAAAAACAGGCGTGCCAATTATTTACAATTAACTGCTCTGTGGGGTGACGCTGTTGGAAGGAGAATTTCGAGGTCCACAACTCATAGAGAGGCCCACAAACTGGGATTTAGCACTTTCAAGGTAAGTTTTCTTACGAAGTAAAAACTCTAAAATTGCACAACTTGTTTATAGGCCAAAGAAAAGCCACTATTAACTCCACCTCAAAAAAAAATCGGCTTAGATGGGCTAAAGAACATAGACAATGAACACCTCAACAATTGAGTGCAATACAATGGAGTTATGAGGCCCGATTCGAAGTTTGTGTTGGTGACAGTCGCAGTAGAGTTATTCGCAAAAAAATGAAGCATTCCATGTTGGCTGTCTGAAGAGAAAAGTGAAATTTCCAGCATCCATTATGGTCTGGGGCAGTATGTCATCAAAAGGAGTAGGACAACTTCATTTTATTGATGGAAATGTGGATACAAACAAATATTTTATTTAAAAGGAAAACATATCTTGACAATAACAGAGCGCTGACGCTGACACGGGACGAGTGTAATCTAGGAATTTTTGAAGGAGAGAAAAGAGTATGACAATCAAGGAGGCCATAAACGCGCCCTACAATTGTAGGGACGACTGACGATACGGGCCAGTTCGTAAAATTGTAGCTTTAATCTTATTTCTATTAGCACTGTAACGTATCTATCTTTTCAACTTCACCTTCAGTACGAATGCAGCTTTTTAAGATTAAAAAGAAAAACTTAATTTAAAAGATATTCCACTCGAAAAAACATATGGATTTGTAGTCGCTGTGTCAAGGAGATATACCGGTAGTTCGTTTATAAGAATACCAAAGATTCGATTTAAATCTTCCTCATGAGTAATAGATGAAATACTAGTTATTATTATGTTCATATTATTATATCATTATTATTTGAGTGGGTCTTTTCTTTGTGCTGCCATATTTAACTTGTATAGGGAGTTAAATAGTTTTAGATACTGCTGATATTCGCTGTTACCCTTTTTTTAACCGTTTTGTATTGTATTAAAACATTTTTTTCTTTAAATTTAAATTTCGTGTTATGGACGACGATCTGTGAAGCATCTCTGAAAGGCCATTGGATGGAAGTTTGCATAGAAAGCTTTCGTAATACCAACAGCGACGACACGAGTCTTACCAAATGACCGGATAAGTTTAGTCTAAAGTTGTTTGATGTGAGCTACGGCATCCTGAATAAGGTCGCATTACAGTTGTGTGATGTCAGCTTTTTTGATACATGAGCACATTTCGAATTAGGAGCGTATAATGTAGACAATTAATGTGTAGTTGGAAGTAGCTTTCCGGATAAGCCGGTGCTTAGATTTCGAATCTGATGTTAATTTGACCATAAGATTCACTAAAGCTTCTAAGCGACCGGTTTTCGACCTCATACTTTGACAGATTGTGAAAAGGCCATAAATAACTTTTACACTATCAGTGTTTCAAGTTCCTATATTATTAATACGTTACTAGATGTGTAGACTAATTTTAAGACAAAATGATAATGAGAAATTATTAATTTGTTGAAACGTTGCAATTAAAAATATATGATGTATGTATGTAACAAATAACAGCTTGTAATTTATAATAAGTATTCTACTATGAGTAAAATAAATATGTCGTTGATTGCTCCTTATTACCGGTAGAAAAAGTAGTCGACACAAAAAATTAATTCAAACATTAACTTGTTAATTTTCAATTTCTCACTTCGATGTTTTTGTTGACGTTAATGACAAAATTAGGCTAATAAAGTATATTGGAGGATGTTGGACTTTTGACAGAAGCACATTGCGTTTTAGGTTTTCCAGGCATTCCTATCAAAATCTTGGGTGGTAGCATTACCGTATCCCACCCAATTCAATTAAAAGTTGTAGCTGCTCGAAAACAAGCATTCCTCGACAGTTTATGCCTTTGAAACTGTACATACAGTGCCTTTCAGAAAGGTTCTCCCTCGCTACTTTTTTTTGAATGAGTCAGACTAGAGAGCTGATATTCGGAATGATGAAATTGATGTGGTAATACAGTGTTTTAACGCAAAATTACTAGCTGAAGATTCCAAGATGGCGCCTCGACGCCATCTTATAAATTTTGTTAAATGGACTGTGGGCTAATGTGATGCCTTATACAGGGTGTCCCAGAAGTCGACGTCAAGCCGAAACCGGGTGATAGGCAAAGTCATAACAGCAGAAAATTATAGGTCTTTGAAAAAAATATAGAAATTTCACACACTACGGCAGTCTGTCAACTCCTGTTACTACAAATATTAACTTTTTTTGGATTGTATTTTTACAATGTAATGATGAATAATGCATCTTCAAACTGGTGTCTCAACCTTACTGCCAACTTTTCTCGTTCAGGAAAAATTGCCACTTATTTCCCAACCAAGTATTCCAAAGTAAAACTTTAACTGGCTGTACTGGAAAAAAATGTACTACGAGAGTTTGGCAAGTAACCTTAAAAGTTGGCGCATTTAATAAGGATTCCAAAATGGTATAACACTTAGAAGATTACTCGTTAACTTATGCACAATTTTTATTTGAAGAAAAACTGATGAAAATTTTTCAAAATTTCCTAATTAAACAGCGATTATGAAAACGCACAAGGACCCTTAAGGATAACTGTTTGCACAACAGTGGGCGTCAAAATGCTGCTGATGATGATTTACCTTTACAGCAAATGCTCAAACTGTTTTCCTTCAGCCGCAATACACGCTCGACATCTTCTTAAAAAAGATCGGGTTATTAAACGAGCGAATCCACGGTTATTAACAAACTCAGCTGCTTCTAATACTCTTTGCCGTAGCTCAGCTACATTTTGAATCGGCTTGAAATACACTTTTTCTTTTACAGTTCCCCAGTAAAAAAATCTAAAGGATTCAAATCAGGTGATCGGGCTGGCCACGGTATTGTACCAGACAGCCTTATCCATCTGCCTGGAAAGTTTTGATCGAGATTTTCTCTCACTGAGAGTGCATAGTGCACTGGGCAGCCATCAAATAATTCTAGCGTATTGAAGTTTTAACATTACAAATCCATTATACATCATGAATCTCGAGAACCGTACAACAAAAAACCCAGACTTTTATTTACAGAACTAGAAGATAATTTATATGCGGATTGAAGCTGAAAGTTGTGTCAAAGTCGACTCCAAGATCTTAGAATTCTCGGCAGTGTTGTTTGATTAACCTCATCATGATATTAATAATTAAACCTTCTCTATCAGTCTGAAATGATTCAATCCGGATCAAGTCCGATCCTGTACTGGTAGAGCCAATAAATCTGAATGAATCTGGCTAATATTTCATCTACCGCAAAAAGACACCGCCTAGTATCAAACACAGCAGGTAAGAGGTACAATTACAATTGTAAAGTATAAGTAAATACACTCGATATATTTATTGTCATTTGTTTTTCTGGGCGTACATATCATTTTAAATTAGATCGTATATATTCTTTCGTGTGAAATTCTCCGAGGAGACGTGCGGAACTCAGAGAAGGTGTCGAATTCTTATTCAAATTAGCTGGTTAGGATTCGGTTACGCTTGAATATATGCATGTATACGTATATTTTGCTTGAGTTGGTTTGCCCCACCCCAAATTCTTCCCTCTCTCTTCGCGCTGGTCGTCGCATAGATATAGGCAAAAATATCTGATCGCTTCTTACAGATTTTAAAATCGGAGCTGAATAAAATATTACCGATAACCGTTTAAAATTCAAATTACATATTAAATAATAGTGGGCCTAAGTTTGATCCTTGCGGAACACCTGAGTTCACACTATTTTGAATGGATATGGCACGGTAACTAGAGATAATAAATCACCGGTTTGAAAGTTGGGAACATTTGGATTGCCTTCCATACTTAAGGAAATGTACAAGATTTCCTTGCCAAGGCCACATATCAAAACTGTTTCTTAGACGCATCAAAGTGCTCAATATTTTTGCTTTGGAACTAGAAGTTGACGAAAGGGTACCGAACAGATAGACAAACAATTGTTGAGTGACATGAGTTTTCCAAAATCATGGAACAAAAAGGCGTTATACAGAGAGCAACTGTTTCCGGGATTGCAAAACTTCTCTCGCCTACGCGTGGAAGAAATCACCATCTTATTTTAACAGCCCATCTCACAGGGAATATACCACGGTCATTCCCTTTTTTTATCCTCGGAGAGCGTACATAAACCCGAAATTAATATTTTTAATAAAATGGAATTCTCCATAAAAATTTTTATCAGCGTTGCGACTCTAATATAAAGTATATAGTCGCTCCTAGCCCATATACTTCACGTTCAGTTCACATACTACAGATAGTTCAGTCACTGACACAACTCATGTTTGGACCACAATCAGGTATTTTTAAGCAACGGACAGTCTCAGTAAAGCGGTTGCTCCAGTCGACGAAATATTTTACTTCGCATGCCAATTAGCGAAAAGGACATCCTTGTCTTAGATCAGGGCAGCGAGGTGGCTGTAACGTTAGTAAATTTTCATTCTGCAACTGTGGTTTTATTTGGCGGATAGTAAAACAGGGAAATTGGTCACCGAGTCAACCATAGGATATACTATACTATAACTATCTAAAACTGTAATGACTCATCGATGTTCACGTGAACATCACTTAACTACCAGTAGTCGGCTGTTCATAGGCGGGGTATGAATGTTTAACATGGGTGAACTAGATTTGTCACATGCTTAATAAAGAGTGGTTTGAAACATATTGTAAGTCAAAAATTTGGGAATTACCTTTATTCATCGTCGCTTCCACTTACATCTGACAGTAATAAACTGTCGCTATCGCTTTCCTCGTTGAAATTGACTATAACTGGCTCTATGATGGTGTCGATGTGGTGGTCAAGCTGCCACATTTTTGTTTCTTCCTTCACAACATGACGGATAGCATTCTGCCAAGCTTCGGGCGTTACTAGCTGTATGGAAGTCTCAAGTAAAACCTTAACGTCTGGTAATTTGAAGGTTGTGTTATGGCGCGCAATATAACCCTTCACTTGAGCCCAGATGAGCTGTATTGGGTTCAGTTCACAGTGGTAGGGCGGTAACCGCAGCACAGTGACACCACATTGACGGGCCATCTCATCAGTCACGTAACTAATGTTCGCAGGTTTGTGCTGTTTAATTTTCTCATACAATTCCGCTTTCACACATGAATCGTCAAACGGGATTCCTTTTTCGCGCAACCATTGCTGCATGTCACTTTTTCGAGATCCCATAGTCGGTACACGTTCGGCTCGACGACTATGGTAGGAAGCATTATCCATGACGATCACAGAGTTGGGCTCAACTCGCTGAAGCACCCCTTGAAACCAGCTCTCGAAGCAGCTGGCATTCATTTCGTCATGGTAATCACCTCCTTTCTTAGAGACGAAAATCAAGTCACACTCTTCTAAAAAGCCACTATCGCTACCAATATGAGTTACGATCAATCTTTGACCTTTCCCTGACGGTCCACGAAGACCTGTTGACAAGCCTTCAATGCTTGCTTGTCGGTTACTCACTACGTTTTTGTCTATCCAGGTTTTTTTAACTGAGTGACCTGCATTTACCCATGTCTCGTCCAAATAATAGATTTTTCTGCTTTGTCGCCTATATTCAATCATTTCGCGTAGGTATTTTCGACGCCAGGCGACTATTTCAGGTCTCTCTATCAATACTGACTTCCGATTACGCGTTTCGTAACGAAAATTAATTTAGTGCGGGGATTTCCTCATTACCTCGACGCTCATTTGGGGTATAATTTCATTTTACTTGATCGCTGCATGTACAGCCTTGAGGGTTGGTATCTCATTCCTAAAGAAAAATGAATGTACGGTTCGCCTTAACGCCATTTTGCTATCGTCATCCAATTTAACGGCCTTTCGTCCCTTCAAATTAAACTTTGGATCAGTAGTAGCTCCAGTTTTCTTCTTTTCATGCACCACCCTGCGAATGGTCCACTCTGGAACGCCTGTCATACTTTCACAACGCGCGAGTACATCTCCCTGCGACATAGTTCTGTTCAGATAATTGAACACGTTGAGCACGATTTCTTTCGCGTCCCTCTTCAGTGCTTTACGAAGCCGTCTACTTGTTCCCTGACTTTCAGTACTTCCACTCGTGCCATTTGTACTCTCCATGGTTAAGTATAACCAAAACAGTAACCACAAAAACCACAACAATAACAATCACACAACAATTCTTATAAAAACACACAATATGCGACCGCTCAACGAAACACGTTCCGATGCGTTGCCGACGCCTATGAGTCTGCCGGTCGAGGCGCGTCTTTGATTTCATTGGTTCTACCGGCGGAGAACAATCAGCCATTATTTCCATCTCTGTCTGTGCTGTTGACCACCGCAAAGCCACAGAAACGACATATGTCGTACGCTATACGGCTGTACTGGAAGGAAGCCGGGATCGAGCTCTGATCACGTGTTGATCACGCGTATGAGTCATTACAGTTTTAAATAGTTGTAGTATAGTAATGCAGCTTTTGTCCGTCCAAGCACCGACGGTCAACTGTGAATAGCTCTTTCGTGCTTTTCGGAAGCTCATCGTCATGGCCTAGAATCTACTATACCGCCAGAATCGTCAGCCTCTAACGACCACAAAGCTGACGAGGCTATCAAACGTGAACTGAGATACAGTTCCAACTGGCAGTGGTTTATTTCGGTAATGGATGGCACTTTGTGCTGTCTTATTTCGATAAGCCGCAGGATACGTTTCAGATGTTACATTAACCTACTACTGTTATTTCGTAGACTATGTCATATACTTCATTTTATGTTTATTTCTCTCTCTCCTTCGCAGTAGTCTGTGAAACGTCTAGCCGCCGCTATCGATTTCCTCCTCCTGTGTTTTCGCATTTTTTCTTTCTTTTTAGCTACCGTTATTTTTTATTTAAAAGCCCGGCCCGGCCACTCTCATAATGGATTTTTCCAAGGCCGAATGAGCCGTGTATACGCAGCGTTTACAAGCGGACTCTGAGCTGCTGCCTACGATCCTTTTTTTTGTTAATTTTCCTCGATGTTGGAAATCTGCATCCATTTCTGCTGCTGTATGATGAACGTTTCTCATCTTGGTTATCTTCGTAAACCTGTGTATTTCGTTTTACAGCGAAGTATCTATGTACGAAATGAGAAGACTTCCATTTTTAACATTTTTACTTTTCACGCCAACCACCGAGAAAGCGTTGAATCGATATAATTTTCGAAAGTGAGATAATATGAATTTTGGATGTTATGCGATGTCGCAAAAAACCTTGTCATTTCCATCGGTCTGTCCCCTAATCCTTGGCCAATCTGTATCTTCTAAATTACCGCGCGGATATTGATGAAATTGTCATGCAAAAAATGAAAAACAAAATAAAAAGCGCTCAAACTTTGTTCTTTGACGTTTCAGACTCTTGATCATTTTTGAGGGCTAAAAAGATTCGCGGGCTCTATGGGCTGGGGGTGTATCTGATTTTTTTGGGCGGTAGTATACTCATAAACTTCTAATTCCAGTAATTATACGCGCATATTAGGTATATTTTCCATACAGAATACCCCGTGTTGTTGCCCTTAAGTTGTAGTGGACTAGCCTCTACGCTGTATCTCGGGTGAAAATCCACGCGATGAATTTTTTACCTGAACAGCTGAGAAGAGGTCTTCAGCAACCCGCCATGTTCTAACAATTGGGCCTACTATCGCGATGTATGTGTGGATATACAGGGTGACTTCGAAGTTGAGTCATTTATTTTAACAGTGAATAGATCTGATCAAAAGAAATGTTTTTTTCCTTTACCATTTTTCTGGTAAAATTAAAGTAACAAAGTTATAGCCCTTTGGAAGTTTGAGTACCGCCCTGTCTCAATATCATGTGCTCGTGTTTGGCAACAACGGATATAATCCGCCTTACCGGTTCATCGCATCGGGAACAAAAAAGCGAAAGAATTTGGAACGATGTTTGTGTACAGTTTATTATTTTATTCAGTTCAGTTATACATACAGTCAGTGTCAGTGTCGCGTGTGAATAGTGTCTGTTGCGTGGCTCAAACGAAATAAAAAATGGCACATGTTTATGCGGATCGGTTTCCCAATCGAGTGCAACCAACCCCTCGTGCCTTTGTTAATGTAGTACAACGGGCTCGTGAATCAGGTGACTTAAGACCTCACAGGGGACCTCACGATCAAATACAGGTCCGCACTGAAATACTTGTCGGGAGGATACTTTATAAAACAAGGTAAAAAAATTTTTTTAATTTTTTTTTATTTTTACACACATATTTTGGTTTATCTTCCTTCTACAATCATTATCTGAAAATTAATGACTCAACTTCAAAGTCACCCTGTATATACTCAGATACGATGAAAATATTATGGCTATATTTAGTCAGGTGTCAAATAACGAATAAACGAGTGTTTTGCGAATATAAAGTTATGCATTATCTCATCTGTTTAATACTCTGTTCCTCAAGCAAGAATCTTTAGCGCCGTCGAACAGTAATAATACCATGACTGAAAGCTGTCCTCGGTTATTTCAAAAATAAATAATTAGATACCGGAACTTGAAAAAGTTGAGTTAGATACGATATATCGTGCCCATAATTTCATTTTTTCCAAATCAACCATAATTTTTTACGGTCTCATGTTGAAGTACAAGGGTTCATCACCATTATTATACTATTCTTGAAAAAATGAAATTTCTTAATAGCCGCCTTAATTACCAATTTGGCGCTTGATACAAATTATACTAAGTGACATATAAATCCGAACACCCGGTTTAAATGGTTTTATTTTAATAAAAGTTGGTGAATGTATTTATCTTACTGTCAATAACAAGTGAACAAATTTTCGGCCTTATCAGTTGGACATTCCGGTTTTTATACTGCTTTTTTTTAATTCACTGACGCTCTAAAAATGAATATTTCAGCCGCAGTAAAGAATCAACGTTGGCGGATTTTGGTTCTTGACATCCTTTACGATCGGTTACGATGCCTAGAGTACGGAGACCTGTACGATTTCGTCAACTTAGTGAGTTTGATAGGGGTCGTATAGTGGGACTTCGGGAAGCTGGACCTTCTTTTCGGGCAATTGCAGTTAGAGTGCAAAGAAGTGTAGACACTGTGGTTAGGTGTTGTCAGGCATGGCTTCGAGAAGGCCGTACGCAAAGAGCAAGGGGCACTGGACGCCGCCGTAGAACAATAGACCGTGAAGATCACCGCCTAAGATTATTGGCCTTAAGGGACCGTTTCTCCACTACCAGGTCCATTGCAAATGAATGGTTTGCAGAACACGGAAGACCTATTGGCATGCGAAGTGTTTAGCGACGAATGACAAGTTTTGGCTTGTTTTCATACCGGCCACACTGGGTCCTCCCTTTAACTCGAGAACACCGACGTAATCGCCTTGAGTGGTGCAGACAAGGGTCACTCTGGGATCAGGAATGGAACAGTATTGTCTTTAGTGAGGAGTAGCGATTTTGTTTAGGCATGCACGATGGTCGTGCCAGGGTTAGAAGGCGACGTGGTGAAAGGAGGAATCCACAGTTTTTTGTTGAAAGACATGTTCATCACACTGTTGGAGTTATGGTTTGGGGTGCTATAGCTCATGGTTCCAGGTCACCTTTAATCTTCATCAGAGGTAACATGAACGCGCAGCGTTATATCCACGAAGTTCTAGAACCCCATCTTTTACCCTATCTTGACACCCTGGCAGATCCAACTTTCCAACAAGATAATGCCCGACCACATGTTGCAACAGTCACAATAGACTTCTTTCAACATAATGATGTCACATTGTTACCATGGCCACCAAGATCTCCCGACTTATCCCCAATTGAGCACGTGTGGGATATGATGGGTAGGAGATTGCTCAATTTGCAACGTCCTCCTCAGACTCTAGAAGCACTTCGAGAGGAGTTGGTGGTTGCCTGGAATGAGATACCACAGGAAGACATTGACCACCTGATCAGAAGCATGCCTAGGCGCGTTGGAGAATGAGTAGCACATCAGGGTGCATCCACACATTATTAAAGGTCAAAGGGCTTTAAAGCAGTGCAATCATTTGAAATTTTTATCATTTACTTATTATGCTTCATTAAGTACTTATACAAAATTTTATTAAAACAAAACCATTTGAACTGGGTGTTCGGATTTATATGTCACTTAGTATATTTTTTGTTAACACCTCTTCAAAGATGTGTTGCCCCTTGCCTCAGATGACATCACGAAGTTTTTATACTCCACAGATGCATATAATAGAAGTTCGAGGATTATATTCATAAGAATAAGCAATAAGGTAAGTACAATGACATTTAGGAAAATTGATAAACGTTTACCTACGCTCATATACAGAGTTCATGAACCCAAAATCCTCCTAATGACCCGCATTAAATATTGAAGGTTCACTCCAATTTGTCTGTCGATTCTAACTTCATAGAAAATTTATGATAGCTGTACATATTCGGATTATTCATTTGGTCTCAAGGTCACAGATAGCTACCATTAGAATTGTAACTAAAGCACAATTACGATATATTGAAGACGCCGGTTAAGATACGTTTCCATTACCACAAGTTGCAGGCGCATGTGTTGCAGCATGTACGTGAATTTTCTTGCAACAACATGCATTCGGAACAGTTTCTCTGATACGAGGGTAAAAAGTGAAACACTGCGATTTTGAAAAACGATTTGACTTCTGTAAATAATCCCCTTTACTCCAAATCAGTTGGTCCGACGTTTCGCTAACATTAGAAGATACTACAGAAAATGATGAAAGCGTTCAGCGTATAAATTCATCAAGGCGCATCTGCGAAGATGAAGCAAGTGCTGCAGAAGCAAACACATGAGGCAGTTTCCTGAACAACTTTTTAACTAAGGAATTTATAAATAAATATATCGCCTAATGAGCTGACTCATTAAGTCTCTGTGCAATTAATGAAGTGAGGAATCCACATTTGTGTAATTATTATTGATAATGAGTGCATCTAGTTCCACTTTTTTGTTGGGCAGACCGTCAATTTTTTTTTCGCTTAGACGTAAGTGGATAAATAGGTGTTTTTATCAAAAAAATGTATCTAATATGAAGTTGTTCCGAATGTGCTATTACATTTTCCAGTTTGATGGACATAGATCTTGAATGTCGTTTAGATATGCAAACACAGGAATAGAAGTAGATTTTATATCAGTGTAGGAGTAGAGCTAATTCTAGGAATTAGGTATCTCGAATTTGGTGCATCTCCAAAGGCAAGTTTGTGTAGAATTTTAAACGTACATTGTTAATATCATAGTAGTAAGTATTCGCTTATACGAGGGTCACGCTATATGTTTTGAGATACACGAAAACTAAAAACTATTTTTCGAAAACTAGTTGACCTTCCACAAATGAAATGCTTCTGACCAGTCAGTTTTTGGAGTGCCTCCAACAAGCTGATTAATTGCTTGATCGATTCCCTCTTCGGATGAAAATTTTCGACCACGCAGATTTTTTTCTCAAATTGTTGAAGAGCCATAAGTCACACATTGCCAAATCTGGCGGATAAGGCGGATGTTTCAGCATTTCGATGTGGCACTGGCTTAAAAACCCTAGGTACAGTTAGTTGGGCCGTGTGGCTAGAGACATTGTGATGCAGGATGACACGCAAAAAATTTTGTTAAATGAAGATGATCATGCAAATTGGTATGCACTGTTGCCTCTATAGTCGCATATGTGCAGCGAGAATCTTCTTCAATTAGCCGTTGAACTTTAGCAATTTTTTCTGGAGTCACACTAGAACATGGCCTAACGATCTTCATCAGCCATTGAAAGGCGCCCTCTTTTAAATTCGGCATACCAGCGAAGCACACTTGCCCGAGACAGAGCTTCATTACCAAATGCCTGTTGTAACCGTTCGATACATTGATGTTCAGTTAAACCGACTTCAAAGTCGTGGTAAATCATAGCGCGATAACTCTGTTGAGACAACTCCATGCTTCGTCTTAAATTTGTTTACACCACGTGCACTGTAAGATGTTTGTAAATGAACTGAATGCGGCGACTTACTAATAAAGGACTGCTCTTTCTAATGTGCACTGTTGCCAGTATTAACTAGTTTAGTTAATGCGCATCTCAAAATATACAGTGTGACCATCGTATTTGAATTATATTCATAATCGTTGATGTTAACTCATTTGACGATTACCTCATTGACTTTAAACTAACCGCAGTACTTGTGTCCTAATGTAACCATAATGACACCTTAGAGTTGATCAGATTGCATAATAACTTCTTTGATGAGACACTTTTAACACTATCTATAATTTCTAGACCAAGGATATCTAGAATATTTTTATCGTCTGCACGTGCCTGTTTCTAACTACTTTTTCCATCCGATTTTGTGGCGATATTAAACAAACTCGATCGCACTTTCTTCTCCTTTATTTTTGTTCATAGTTGGTTGAATTGGAAATGGTTTTATGGTTTTTTTACTACATGAAACCGCGTTTGGTCCGTGCGTTTCGTTTCGCGTTTCGGACTCGGAACACGCTCTACAGTTACCTAGATGAGGTTTGGTTGGATGTTCGTGTTGGAAGCCGCAGGCAGACTGGTATTTGAGAAGAGGTGTATAATGGGCATTTCTCACATATTTTTTTTATTATCTACAGATGCTGGCGGGGAAGTATTGTAATTGCGAAAAATTGTGCTAATGCGGATATACAGTGTGTCCCAGATTCGCTTGTCTATACAGGGATCTCGGCTCCTGTTATACCTACTGCAAAGGTAGGGGACAGTTTTAGAGGAAACTTAGTGCTTTCGATATCCGGCTTCAGCTTTACAGTCGCTCAATTGTTATTAAAAATATCAGCCAAAAATCGAAAATGGCGGAATTTGGTTTTTGCCAGTAAACCCAAAACGGTGGATTTGACGGCTATCAAAATGTGACATTATTCGGACTTTTTTTTAAGAAAAATAAGATAGCATGTATGACATATGTCAATCGTTTTTTGTTTTTAACTTTTTGACTTTTTGAAAATTTCCAGTCTAGTGATGTCTCACAAGTACATAAAAGATGGGAGTGTCACCGAAATATCACCACACGTAATGTTATGTATTAGTTTTTTTTCTAAGGAGGCCATGATTTATTTGTCAGAAAATAACATTAATGAGGAGTCATAAAAATTAACGTTTATATCGACGTCAGAAAAATCGTAAATTTATTTTCCACTTGAACAAGCAAACATTTTATAAAATTGTAATGTAATGTAAAATCTAATTATGTAAGTGTGTATTAATTTTTCAGATTAGCAAAATAACGTCTATTTGCATCCAGATATTTTTGACAATTGGTGACTGTTTTTCGTACAACCTTAGCTAGTGTATTTCTGTTATTGTTTCTAATTGTGCGCAAAATTCTTTGTCTCAGGATTTCTATGGTCGCGGGAGGATAAAATTATTCATAGACCTCATTCTTTGTGTGACTCCAGAGGTAGAAATCCAAGGATGAAAGGTCAGGGGATCTAGGAGGCCAAGATATTGAACCATTTAATGAAATTATTCTTTCATCAGACTGCTCTCTTAAGAAGTTCGTAACTTGAATGGTGTTATGAGCCTATGCTGTTGAAACCCGGTTCTTCTAACCTCATACCCGGTTAGACTAGCTCGTAAAGCCTGCACAACCTGCCCGCTTAGGTTGTAATCAAACAAAAATGGTCCCGTTAGGTCGATTTCCTGAAATCATTAATACCTACCTAATTTCAAATAGGTGCCCCATCAAAAAAGGTAAATTAGGTTAAAATACGAATGATCCCATACCAAAAGTTAGTTCCAAATCTGGTCTGCCACTTTGTGCTGGTTTTCCACAGCCGAGTGATGAGTGTTGTGCTTAATGAAAACTCCTTAATTGGTAAACCTACTCTCATCGCACCACAAGACATGATTTACAAAATCCGTATTTTTATTAGACTTCCTAGTACACCACTCACAGAAACGCATTCGCCTTGGAAGATCAGTTTCCTGAAGTCCTTGAACTATTGGAGGTTTGTATGGATGGTACTCATTCTCATTCAACACTCTCTGTACTGTTGATTTTCACACACCAATTTCTCGCTGTATAGTTCTTGCGGATGCACTAAGGATTTCGTTGACAGTTTGTAAAATGTTTCTGTCGCGATTTTCATTTTCAATATTGTATCCGCTTCTAGGTTGTTCGAAGGCCCCATGGTTGATTAACTACTATTTTTCTAAATTGGGTTGTATGAGGCTGACGTCGTTCGGTAAGTACCTTGCTGAGGTAATGTCGGGGTTTCTGTGTGACCGCAAGTAACATGTAAAAACTTTTCTTCATTTAAGTAGGAAATGCGGGCCAGTTTTGACGAATTTTGTTGTCAAATTTATGATTTTAATAAGAGGAAACGAACCTACTACTTATTAAAACACAATTTTAATACTTTGAATTATTTAACGTCAGTCAGAGCCTCTTTAGATGAGAAAAAGGCGTAACTTATGCCTCCTTAGAAAAAAATGAATACGTAACATTACGTGTGATGATATTTCGATGATACTCCAATTTTTTATGCACTTGTGAGACATCCCTAGGCTGGAAATTTTACGCTCTTTTCAAAAATCGAATTAACGTTGAGGCAGGTTGCCGTTTCTTATTTGACAAAAAACAATATTCGACATTTCCGTTGTTTCGCCGATATTTTCAAAACCAATTGACCGATCGTAAATCTGAAGCCGGCTATCGAATGCTCCAAGTTTCCTCTTAAACTTTCCCGATTTAACATTTGCTGTAGGTATAACAGGAGCCGAGATCCCTGTATAGAGTAGCGAATCTGGGACAGACTGTATATCATGGAAAACGATTGCACTCATTTCCGTCCATCTGTCGGCTAATCCTTGGCCTGTCTATAACTTGGAAAGTACTGCTCGGAATTTGATAAAATTTCCACGAAAAGTTAATAAATACACCAAGGGCGGAAGAGCTCTATAGTTTTTGAAAATCAGTCTAGTCATGGCGGAGCTATCGGCAAAAAAAATCTCTCAGACTGTTTTTGACGTCTCAGAGGCAGTGTATACAGGGTGTCCGCAAAGTTTTCCTTTACACGACATGTAGATCTTGAAAGCAGAAGCAATTTTTCTTAGTACCATACACGCCAATGTCTTAAGGGAACCGAGATAAAGGGCTCTGCAACATCAAAAATATCTGAGTACCGTCCTGTAGCCGCGACATCACGGAGTGGTACAATGTCACTGGCTCAACCCGACGACAGAACTGGGTCGGGGTCAGTGTGTCAGGTCAGTATGCAACCTTCAACCGACGGTTACGGTCGCGCCTGTAGAGGTAATCGCGTAGACAAGAATCCCTCAACAAGCACTAGAGACGTGGCTAGAGAAGTGCAAGTATCAAAAACTAAAGTGTGGCAAACGCTGCGTGAAGAGGGACTGTATCCGTTTCACGTCCAACGTGTACCAGCCCTTCAACCTGACGATTTTCCAGCAAGAGTGCGGTTTTGTGAGTGGTTGTTGCATCAACATGACAATAATCCGAACTTTTTGAAGTGCATATTGGTGACAGACGAATCTACATTCACGCGTAATGGGGTGAATAACTTTCGCAACACTCATGTTTGGTCAGTAGAAAATCCGCACGCTGTCCGTCTTGCACATTTTCAACAAACATTTTCGGTGAATGTTTGGGCTGGCATGGTGCGTCTGCTCGGTAGCGCATCAGCTGATTTCATTTTCTGTTGGAGCGGTATGATTTCGGGCAGAGACGTACTTAGCCCTTCTCGTCAACTGGAGAGTGAGTACTTTTTCCTTTATTTTTTTTTACTTGGTCGCCCTCGTTTCACTACACATTAACTTTGTTATTTCAAGGGTAGTTGTTTCTGAAAAGGAAAACCCCAACTTTGCGGACACCCTGTATTGTGTAGATGCTCAAAGGTTTTTAGAAGAAGCTTATCAATAAGTCTTATAATACCATCAAGTAGCTGCAGTTCTAGGTTGACTTTAACAAAGCATGGAGGCGTTGCTTAGCTGAGTGACCGGTTTTTTATATTAAAAGCTAATTCTCTAAGAAACTACTAGCGCATTCTGATACCTTTTTTCACCATTATTATTACAATATTAGTAAAAATTACACAGCGTATGAATTAACTATGGTAGACATAAAATCATCATCTCTTCATTAAGAATGCATGCGGATACTTGTATCTATGTAACATTTCCATAATAAAATCGTAAAAACCCGCTAAACAAAAAAGAAAAAACAAAACGGAACAGGTAAAAGGTATAGAGATGCACATAAATGGCGCGCGAATTCATGAATGTTGATATTATCGTTTAATTATAAATAATTATAATGATCAACATTAGCATCTCAAGTTGTCTTTATGGGTTCTTGTATATTAATTTTGATAATGAGAGTAATTGGCTTGGGCTTCGTGACAGAGGGCAGTAAGGCGTACGTAGCAGTGGTTATGGTGTACTCAAAAAAATGAGAGAGAATATGACTCCCGCAAAGTAATAGTGAGAGAAGCGAATGGGGTTACTAAACAATGAGTAATTACCAGTCGAGTACTCATACAATTAAAAGATAAACAACCATACAAAAGCTATTTCAGGATCACGAAATCAACACTAGATCATCACTTAGCATTTTTGGAAGCATCAGCCAGCAATAATCTAATTATAGATTCAGTTTTCAAAGGTACAGATTTCATTCAGGAGTTTGTCTGTGAATTTATTTAAAAAAGCAGTGAAGCGATTTTTATTGGCAGATGACAGTATAATATGAAACATACAAAATTTAACTCCTTTTTGTGTATTCAACAGTTTTTGATTTGCTTTTTTTTTCAACTCTTTTTGGATTAAGTATCCTGATTGTAAGGTACCGCGGTTAGGTCTAGTTCATTGATTCCCAAAGTGGTCTATATCGACCCCTAGGGGTCTAAAACAACCTGCAAGGGGTCTACGACAGCGAAAAAAAATTTGGGGGTCCATGAAATGAATATGGGGGTCCACGATAGTGGATCTCAACACATACACTGATAGTACCTATTTACTTACATCATACTATCTTATAACATCAAAACATATACATTATTTACAAAAGTACCTATGAAGTAAAACATTTATTATATGTGTTTATAAAATTGTGTAAGTTGTAGGATGTTGGTATTCGCTTTGTGGTCGCAATACATTTTGAACTTGTAAAAACCTGAGAGTCGCAGTCTCAGAGCTTCGCTACCTTGCACTGACTTGTTCAATTCGTCACTCTATAAATACGAATGTGGGACAAATACGTTTATTCGTTTCCTGTATCTTGAAAAGGAAAGTGCTAAGAAAATATTTTAAAAAACATAAACAGATAGTATATCACACAAATTATAGTGAGTCAGTGTTATTTTGTTTGAGAGTGCTGGAGAAAAGTAAGTACATTATTTTTTATTAAATTTTAGTGTTGTACTCGTAGTTAGCAAAGATAGATAAATTACGCCAATCATGACTTTAGTTATTAGTAGTTAAATATTCAATCATGCAAAATTACACGAGTACTCCTCAATAGTTTCTTTTTGAAATTTTTAGCAATCGGTAATATAATAACAGTGCAATCTCCGTAATTCGAGCTAATTGTTGCAAGAAGATGTTCGAATTATGGAATGTTTTCGTAAAAATCAAAAATATTTTCAATATACAGCTGCTGGATTTTCTGTCTTATTTAAATAATTTAATTTTACCCACAGATGACTGATGCCATGTCCGAATCTAAAAAGAAATGTAGACAGTACAGTGTTGATTATTTGAAATTTGGCTTCATTCCATCATTGCCGGACAAACAATCGCCTATGTGCCTTTTGTGCAACAAAGTTTTGGGCAATGACGCTATGAAACCATCTAAACTTCAAGATCATCTGAGAAGATGCCACCCTGATAAAACAGAGAAAGATTTGAAATACTTTCAAATACTCAAAGTTAAATTTCAGATAAGACCTACACTGGACAGAATGTTCGCTTCGACGTCACAAAGAAATGATGATGGTTTGCGGGCGTCTTACAATATCTCGTTACTTATAGCAAAATCCGGAAAACCGCATACTATCGGACAGTAGTTAATTTTGCCAGCCGTTGAAGAGGTTTTAAAAACTGTTTTACACAAACCTGCATCTGATATCATTAAAAGAATTCCCTTAAGCAACAATACTGTTGAAAGACGTATTGATGAAATGAGTTCTGATATTGAAAGCTTATGTAATTATTTGCAAACGACCCATTTCTCTATACAACTGGACGAGTCAACTTTACCTGATAATGCAGCATTATTATTGGCATATGTTCGTTTTATTATGAATCAAGAAATCTACGAAGAACTGCTCTTCGCAAGTACTTTGATAACCGACACTAAAGGTGAATCAATATTTCATGTTTTGAAGGATTACTTCATTGAAAAAGCAATTCCTTTATCAAATATAATATCAGTAGCTACAGATGGCGCACCTGCCATGGTTGGTCGTTATAGAAAATGACGAACACTTTCATCAATTCCTCCTTCACACTGAAGTACGCTGGCTGTCGAAAGGCTTATGTTTGACAAGATTTTTTGCACTTTTTGAGACTATTTTAGAATTTCTGGATACTAAAGATAAAATTTTAAAAGAAAATTTAATGAAGAGGAAAACAGACATCGCCTATTTAACAGATTTGTTTACAAAATTTAATATGGTTAATTTGCAATTACAAGGCGACAGTTTAAATTTGATTAAAACAAAGTCCATCTTATCAGCGTTTCTTGCCAGAGTTAAACCAATGAAGCAAAATATTGGACGGGGCGAATTTTCTCAGTTCCCCAATTTGTCATAGACAAGCTGCCAGGAAGAAGACGTTTCAACTTGCGTTCAACATTTAAATGCCCTCTATTCAGATTTTGAATCTAGGTTTGAGGATATTTTGACTCTGGTAATACCACCGTGGATAATTAATCCATATGGTGACAAAGAAGAAACGAATGTCGTAATACAAGAGGAACTGACTGAACTAAGTACAAACGAAGAACTTAAGCTTCAGTTTAAAAACGGTTATCAGCAATTCTGGCTGCAAAACAACATACCCGTTACCTATCCCGTATTATGGAATATAGCGAGGAAATTTTTAATTTCCTTTCCATCGTCATACCTAGTGGAAAGGGGGTTCAGCGCTGTTACCCATCTCCTAACGAAAATGAAACAGACTGGACATCATTAGCCGAGGAGATTTAAGATTAACCCTTACAAAATTGACGCCAAATGTTGATAATTTATTATTAAAGCATCAGGTTCATCCTTCTCACTAAAAATATTGACTTATTGCTTATGTTATTTTATGTTTATTGGTGTCTGACCAATAAATGCCCGCATTGGGAATAAGTGCGCGCATTGATGTTTTTAAAGAACCCCCCTTTATAGAAAATATTTTTTTTAAATTATTCTGAAAATTCAAGGATAGGTACACACTAAAGTTCGTTAATTTTTTGCTTATTTTTAGATAACTTAAACGTATAAGAAGCGGAATTTAATAAAACTAACAGTGAAATTATTGTAGAACATAAGTTTATGTTATAATTAATAAACGAACTCGCTTATTGTACTATTTTAAGTAAAAAACTTTTTTTTATTATTTTTCACTTTCTTTTTTATTTTATCCCTCTTATTTTATTTAATGTTACGTATATTTTACATAACACATACACAATTTTATTTTGAGTAGTTTCAATTTAAATTCAATTAATAAATGTATAAATTAACATGTGTTTTTACTCTAAGTTTTTAACACTAAACTTCACTACAGTTAGAAATTTACAGGAAATCAATATCAGGTAAGTAGGGGGTCTAAGCAATACGGAAAAACTTGGCAAGGGGTCTACGACACAAAAAAGTTTGGGGAACTCTGGTCCAGTTGCAGAATCATTGTATTTTCCTTCGCTTGAATGGAAGAGCGGATCTTTATATACGCTATTAAGTTAAGAATTCTGCTGTTTGTCAGTAAAGCAGCTAGAATTTGTTTATGTTCTATGTAATTTTCTTGTGTGCTTATCTTGGCAATAAAAACCATTTATTATTATCATTTGAGTATCGGGATCAAGTTACAAGTTAAATCTAATCATTATCTAGGCATCCTCAAATCAGCGTTGCCATTTAGCTGTGTAATACTAGTGATAACATACTGTACCCGTTCACTCGTACTAATTCATTATATCTACAATATAAATTGAACGATATCATAATAAAGAGATAAACCTGGCCGCAAAAGGTTAAAATACTGGATTTGTAATCATACTATCCGTAAGATCCATTATCGACATCTGTAACTATTTTCTCGACAAAAAGTTTTTTCTTCGGACCGCAACGTCCGCAACCAAAGCCTCATCATCTCGGGCAATCCAAAAGCGTGTCGAATGTCCGGAAGTGTTACCAGTCCGTTTTGAGGAGGAAGAGACGGTTCGGGCAAAAACGGAGATGCAAGAACGGAAGCCGTCCACGAAAATGCAAGGTGTATTTATTGGGAGGGCGTCAGGATGTAGACGATGCGACGCCAAGGCGGCGGCGTCTCAGAGCAGCGTCGCGGTACAGGGGGTCAGACGACAGGTAAAAAAATGGGGTTAAGTAGATTGACTCGTCGGAAACAGCTTCTAATACAATTTTCCATGTAGTGCGTAGTGCGATGTCATCAAAAGTACTTCTTTTTAAGAGAGATTTGTTGCACTATTTGGGCTTTTCATGCAATAAATAATGGGGTGCTTGATATATTAAATGTTACAATCGATCTATTGGCAACTATCTATGAGAGGAGAGTTATGAAAGTGTAGTAAAATGCACCCCACGCATTTTACTCTGAATTGAGTTAATCTGTTAATAACTCAAATTTTATTATAATTTTATTCCGAGGTCATTAATTATAATTGGTTGTTCGACCATATACTACTGTAATATAAACTCGTTGTAATTAAAAATTACACTGGACAACAAATATTAGTTTTTTAATAGTATCTTGTGGGAAAAGTGCACTTCTTTGTTAATTTTGGGGCGCTGAATCCAAAAATGACAATGAAATAAAAAAATTAGTTGCGGTTTAGAAAAAAAACTTTTTATTTTTAAGGATATATTAAAAATAGTAACAAGATTCATATACTTATAAGAATCACTATATGCGCTGTATTTTTGCTGTTCTTTTATGGATCGTTTCTGGAGCATCTCTACCAAGAGTCCAACAGTAGTCTGCAAGCATGGAAGGATTCCACTTTCCCTGGTACCTTTTTTCCATTGTTGAAATATCCTGATGAACACGTTCGCCGTGCTCATCACTTACGGCTCGGCAATTGTCAGGAAAAAAGTCCAGGTGTGAGTGTAGGAAATGTATCTTAAGAGACATATTACAGCTCATCTTTTGATACAATGACAGCATATTTTTGACAAGGGTTTTATAGTTGTCAGCTTTTCTATTTCCCGAGAAATTAGTAACCACCAGACGGAAATCATTCCAAGCAGTTTTTTCAATACCTGTTAAAGTGTTTTCAAACTGTGTCTCTTTCAAAATATTTCGAATCTGTGGCCCAACAAAAATACCTTCTTTAACCTTTGCCTCACTTAGTCTTGGAAATTTCTGACGCAGGTATTGAAAAGCTGACCCATCTCTATCTAATATAGGCCTTGACAAAGTTTTTCATTAGGCCCAACTTGATATGCAGTGGTGGTAATAAAATTTTTTTCGAATCTACTAATGGCATATGCTGTACATTTTTTTGACCTGGCTCTAGGAATTGGCGAACAGGCCAGTTTTGTCTGGTGTAATGAAGTGCCTTTGCCCGACTGTCTCATTCACACAAAAAACAGCAAAACTTTGTGTAGCCTAGCTGCAGCCCAAGTAAAAGTGCAACAACTTTCAAATCGCCACAAATATGCCATTGGTGCTCATCGTATTTTATGCATGTCAATAGGTACTTCATATTGTCATATGATTCTTTCATGTGAACTGGATACCCTACAGGAAGAGATGGTAAAATATTTCCAATATGCAATAACACTGCCTTTAAACTCAATGTTGAACTGTCTATAAACAATCTCCATTCTTCTGGGTTATAGTTTATATTTAAAGCCGCCAGTAAGCCGTTGATGTTACTGCAGAAAACCAAGTTATTCTCCATAATGAAAAATGGTTCTAAGTCTTTGTGGCGTTCACGAAAAACACATACCGAAACATCGTCTTCTAACAAGTTCCACTGCTGCAGTCTTGATCCAAGTAACTCTGCCTTACATTTTGGAAGTTCTAAATCTCTTACAAGATCATTTAATTCTGACTGTGTTACTTTGTGCGGTTGGTGGCATGACGTGCTCGGTATAAAATCAGGATCTCTTGACGTTGATGGCATATCTTCTTCCTGACGAATCACTCGATCGCCATGATCTGATTCGTTTTCTGATTCGCAAGTGTAGGATTCTGGGGGTTTTGGAATAGAATTTTCGTCACTGTGAGGCACAGGTCTCATCGCAGATGGTATGTTTGGGTAGTTAATAACCGATTTTTTTTTTCTTGGACATACCTGTGGCTTGTCCAACACAAGGTACCATGCAAAAGTAACAATCATTAATATGATTTGTAGGCTCTCTCCAAACCATTGGGACAGCAAAGCGCACAGACCGTTTTTGCCATTTAACCAGCTCCTCAGACTTGAAGCACATGTATTACAGCAGATGTGGGGTGCCCACTGTTTGTCTTGATCACCTAGTTTACAACCGAAATAAAGCTGATATGCCTTTGTTATTAGTGGAGTAATAGACCGTCTCTGAGACGCAAAAGTCACATCACCACACACGTAACAAAACTGATCTGGATTGTTTACACACTTTCGAGACATCTTGCATGAACGCTGTCAGCCAACTGAGGAAAAAATGGCTAATATAAAACAATATAATGTACACGTATGTATAACGTAACACAATCATGCCGATTACATCATCTTTCCTTGCCGAATATAAAAATGTAGCACGTGCATTCTTGTGAATTACAGTATATTAACACTGTCACAGCAGGAACACATATAATTACCGTATCTCTAAAACTTGAACTAGTATTGAAAAAATGAGTTTCATTCCGGTTTTAGCACATTAAAAATATGTAGTAATATTTTGCTGATTTTATTTAGGATATTTTTTGGCTGTTGATCAGTGTTATTTTCTACTTTTTATTATACTATTATTTATTTTTCATTTTTCAGTTCGATTTATCAATTAGTTTTTTGTGGACATGTGGTATTGAAATGTCTTTCTCGAATCATCTCGTAATCTAATCAATTCATTTAAAGCTTCACTGTAACGCCCCCAACGCCCCGGTTCACACCGCCTTTCTTGTGAACAGCTACCTGACCAAGGTCGGCATCCCTACGCTTCCGCAGCCGCCCTACAGCCCAGATGTGCCCCCCGGACTTTTTTTGTTTCCTCGCCTGGAAAAGCCGATGAAAGGCAAGCATTTTGAGACGACAGAAGGGATCCAAGCAGCATGCACCGCGGCTCTCAAGGCTATTCCGGAGAATGCCTTCCGTGTCGCCTTCAATGCTTGGAAATCGCGCTGGCAGCGCGCTGCATCGACGCAGATGGAGCCTATTTTGAAAATTTTTAAAGAATTGTAACGATTGGCTCAATAATTTTCTTTAAATCGACTCAGTCCTATTACTTTCCGGACAAACCATGTACATACATGCAGGTCAAGCTAATAAAAGCGTGTTAAAAAAAGCCTTAATGATCGTCTCCTTATACAGTAGCGTCATGTCTTTGGAAGACTAGTGTGTGAAACTGTCTGTCCACAAAAGTTGATAAGTGATTGTTTGATAAGTTTGTTATGTTTTATGCACGAAGTAATAAACACATAATCTCCTCAATTTTAAAAGACAAGCTAATACTTCTTGTGTGAACCCACTCAAGATATATTCGTTTCGTAATTACGTAAACCATGCCTCATCACAACACATCATTTTCTTCCATAAGTGCTTTACTTATAAAGCCATTATACTATATAGTCGTAATGCATTATCACCGCCTGCAAAGCTTCTGAAGCTCGACGATGTCAAAAAACAAGTTAAGAAAATTATTTTTGAACAACAAATTCAAAGACAATCATCACACCCCATGTATAGAAGTATGGGGTTGACCAAAACGGACGCAGGAAAGTAAACGCATATTAAAACAAGAAAGGTTGATATTCAAATCAAGTTGGGTACTTTATTTTGAAGGTTCATTTATACCATTTATGTATGAGAAATAATATCGCCCAAATGTTCACCACGACTCGATTTACAGACGTCCACGCGATTGTCGAAATTTTCAATGACATTTTGCAACATGGTCGGTTCTATGGCATTTATCTCGGCAATGATGTTATTTTTGAGTTCTTGGAGGGTGGCTGGTTTGTTGACGTAGACTTTGCTTTTCAAATATCCACATAAAAAGAAGTCCAAGGGAGTCGAATCGCACGATCTTGGTGGCCATGGCACATTTCCTATGCGCGAAATCACGCGATCACCGAAGAAGGACTGCAATCGATGGATATTGACGTCGGTTGTGTGGCATGTTGCACCGTCTTGTTGGAAATAAACATCGTCCATATCCATTCCTTCAAGTTGCGGCAAAAAATAGTCCTCTATCATCACGAGATATCGCTCAGAATTGACGGTAACGGCGTCCCCGGCCGCATTTTCGAAAAAGTAAGGTCCGATTAAGCCTTTTGACCACAATGCACACCACACAGTCACTTTTTGATGATGCATCGGCTGCTCTTGATACTCACGGGGATTTTCGTTCGCCCAGATGCGGCAGTTTTGCTTGTTTACCGTTCCATTCAAAGTGAAATGCGTTTCGTCGCTGAACATGATTTTTGATGAAAAATTGGCATCAATTTGGCGGTGTTCAAGGAGCCAATCTGAGAACGTTCGGCGCGAAAAATGGTCGGCCCGACGCAGCTCTTGCGTCAATTGGATCTTGTAGGCGTGTACATTCAAATCCTTGTGGAGAATGCGTAGCAAACTGGTTCTCGAAATTCCCAATTCTTGGGATCGACGCGTTGTTGATTGTTTCGGATCGTCTCTCACACTCTCCTTCACAACAGCAATATTTTCCGGTGTGCCAACGCTCCTTGGCCGGCCAGAGCCTGGCAGATTTGCCACAGAACCTGTTTCCTCGAATTTACGCACCAGACGACCGATGGTTGTTTCGTTTGAGCGGTTTTTGCGACCGAAATGTTCACGAAGCGCGCGAAACGTTTTTTTTTATTGTTGCACCATTTTTGTAGTGCTCTTGAATAACTTTAATGCGGTCTTCAATCGAATACGACTCCATAGCGATCAACTGAACTAACAAAATGACATGTCGGTGACAGAAAACAAAGAAGGCGTCTATGTCAAATTGACGTTTACTTTCCTGCGTCTCTATTGGACAACCCTTTATGAACATGAACTATGCAGGTTCTTTTAAAACATAATGTTAATATCATAGGTGGATTCATGTGAGATTTATATAATACTATTATTCAGTACTGTACTATAATTTGCACATTCTATTGTATTTATTTTGAGGTTAATTCAGGTTTGTTATGGCAGAAGCTAAACTTCGCCCTAAATAAAGACGATTTATAACTATTATTATTGAAATAGCTCTTGATGCGTATTTATATACCTACTATACATAATATTACCTTACATAAAGGAACCTCATTAATTTATACTCCAAGTATCATGCTCGTACATACATATTTCATCACGCCCACCTCGTATCAGCACCGTACCTGGTTGTCCCTAGGATCCGCTTCCAAAAATGCAATATTTACAACCTCGCGGCGCACGGCAAGTGCGAGCGATAGGTACGCGAACCGTCGGCCGATGATAATTTTTCTAAATTCTAAGGGCAAATATACTCATCTATGATGAGTGAAATGGTGCATATGATTACAGGGGCTACAAGTGCATCAATACACTGACATCAAAAAGTTGCGATACGCCCTCCCCATCATCCTTAAATCTCCCAACCCCTGATTTTTTACCCCCAATAAGTTTTTCAAAAATCAAAATCTTCTGAAACGCCAAAAAAAACGATTTGGATATTTTTTCGTTCTCCGGCATTTCGCCTGGCCGCCACTGGAGCGATTTTCAAAAACAACAAAGCTTTTCATCTAAATCCTAGCACTACCTCGCTCACAACTTATAGAATGTCATGTACAAAAATATAGAGTATGCTACAGAACAGATAGAAAAAACTAGATTAGGTTGTAAAGCATTACAGCGCTAGAGGTACAGTAAAGGCTACTTTTGCTGCGCAGCATATTAGAAAACTGCGCAGCCTGAGCTGCAAGAAGTCTGAAAAGTTGCGTGTGCAAGTCTGATTACGCGCAGTATTTTCTTGCTGCGTGCAGTTTAGAAGTAGCCAAGTGTGAACAGCGATATTAGTAGGTTGCAAAAGATATCAAATCGGTTGATACTTTTGCTGCGGCAGGAAAGTGGAATCAGACAGCATGGTAAATAGCTGATGTGATTTTATTCATAGAGGTACTTCTAGAGTATAATAACCTTTACAGTTTTTTGGGAAGAAAAAAGTCAGTCACACCAAAAAATCACCCATACACATGAAAATCAACACGAAACACACGGAATGTGATAATCATCCAGATGCGATCTTGCTAGTCAACCAACTACAGACCCGGGTCACTCAGCCTCACAAAACTACGCAACCAATAATGCGTAGTTTAGTTGAGTGATTCCTCCATAGATGGACGTTCACAACGATCCTAGTGAGCAAACGTGGAATGACTGTTTGCGCCCTAAAAACTACCTAGTCTGCAAGTTGACATCTTATAGGTTTTTTTTGACGTTTTATAGGTTTTTTACATGATACCCGTGCCGGTCTTTCACCCAGATTCTGTTTTTTATGTCGTGTCTATTCGTCATTTGTTTGTCTGGGCGGTCCGTTAGTCACTGTCTAATGTAAGTTAATCGAATCTGTCAGTATTGGTTGCCCAGAAACCAGACAATGTCTTGTGTCTTGTCTACGCATTCACCTTTCTGCCAAAATCACATATAAACATGCCGCTGCTTGCACTACAGAATCAATTGCTTTCCTTCGACACAATCTTCACTCCGCCAAGAAAAGTCAGCGCCGTACAAGAAAAACTGCGGCTGCAAAAGTAGCGCTTCGGTCTGAACACCCGCGCAGCTTTTATTCTCGATCTGCAACGTTTGGAGGTAGCCGCAGAATGAAAACTGCTCATTTCGCGCTACTTTCTGCTTATGTGTGAACATAATTCGCAACTTTTGCAGCGGCTGCTAAAAAACTGCGCAGTAAAAGTAGCTGTGTGTGATACTACCTTAAGATTATCCAAGATCAGACTGAGAAAATCGAAGAAATGGCTGCTATTTTGAACAGGTCTACTGAAATTGATGAAGGTCGGCAAATGGCAGACGAGGAGCTTGTTTCAATGTTGAAAATAGAAAATCAGGACTCAACAGAAATGCTTGATATTGCATGCAGTTATGGCAACTTAAAGAAAGAAGATAAAATAGTACAAACAGACGAACGTTTCACCTAATCTGCCGAATTTTTTTTTTAATTCTCTGCAATTCATCCTAATTTATTCCTTTTTATGATATGCATTAATTTTGTTAAATATGGTTTATTTCTAATTAATGCTAAACATATTACTAGAATAGAAATACAAACTACAAAGATCTGCTTTTATTTCTCTCTTAAACATGCATTTTAACTCGAGTGAAGTGTCCTTACTCACTGATAAATATTGTGCATTATTGATGTGCTATTGTGTATTCCTGCTGTGCTGTGGGGCTTGTCAGTTTACAACAGCAGTCGCGGTGCCCCGGTATTTAGGCATCTGCCTACGCGGCTGCTATAGTATAAAAAAGTACTTTCCAAGTTGTAGGTGAGCCAAGGATTAGCGGACAGACAGACCAAAGGGAACGAGCGACATGGTTTTTCGTGATGGACTCCTATAACATCAAAAAAATATAACATCTCATTTTATTATTTTACAATATTTCCCCGCCAGTTGGCGTGGGAAGTAAGAATGAGTAGGGGTTGACGACCACCAATTTCGGAAAGCTGCTGAAAGGTGAAGGATAACAGCCGTGCATTGCGTGAGAGCGTGGTGTTACCCGTGCGTGTTCGTTTTTTTCGATTGTGGGATGTGATTTAGAATCTCAAACGTCGTGGAGGTCAATTCTTGAGCACAGTCGGATATAATTCTCCCTAGGGGTTAACTCTTGAAATGATGGAGTAGAATACCCGAGAAAGTGGGAGTGGTTCTCTTACCTTTAGGGGAAGGAGGTAAGGCTAACCCGTACAACAACTGATCTAAACATGGGCGCCAGTATTAAATGCCAGAGAAGCCATGCTTTTCTCCCTGAAAATCTAATTGTACTTCAAAATTTTGCATATGCAGTATGACTTTAGAGATCGTGATATACGATGTTTTGTATGGTTCTGTGAGAGGATCTATTTGTGACAATCAGCATGGGTTTATGTCTGGGAAGTCAACAGTCACAAACTTGACTTTTTCAAGATTCAAAAGGCCTTTGATCAAATTAATCATTACTTGTTATTAGCTAAGCTCGATTCTGCTGGCGTGTCAGACCCTTTACTGCTTCTCATAAAGTCATATATTCTGGAAAGGAGCATGTACGTAGAATATGGCGGCTATCAATCCAAGACTTATACAGCAACATCTTTTATACCTCGGGGGTCCAATTTAGGACCTTTGTTCATAATCTTTATCAGTGATTTATCGCTGTCTTTGACATGCATGCATCTATTTTATGCTGATGATTTGAAAATGTTCTGTTCTGTTGCAAGACTGCGTGAATTTTATCTACTCATGGTGCTCTAACAATGCACTTAATATTATTAGATATTTCAAAATGTAAGGTTATGTCATTTACCAGAAAACTACATCCTACAGTATACCATAATTATAACATTGATGGCAGCCTGCTAGAGCGAACCTCGACCCAAGGATTTGGGTGTCGTGTTTGACACTAAACTAACATTTGATGACCACATCCTCCATATGGTGAATGCAACATATAAAGCATTAGGCTGTTGCGTCAGAAATTGGTCGGGCTTCGCTGATATCGCAACATTAAAGCTCCTGTATTTCACTTTTATTAGGATTAAGCTGGAGCACGCATCCGTCATCAGGTCTCCTACCTATCAAACCTACAGAGCGAGCAGCGTAAGGCACTTAAATATTTTTATTTTAAGTTGCTAATATTATTACATAAGATACTAAACAATCAAATTGATTGCCGCTTAATATTAAGCAAAGTTCGCGTCCCTAGGTTAGGCAGCCGGTGTCAGATTTGTTTTTGCTTTGACATTTGTAATATCTATAGACATCAGGTGTAGATCACCGTTATACTATATGTGTAAATGTTTCAATGCGATTTGATCCTCTTGTAATATTTTTTGTGATCTAGTAAAATCTGTATTGGATTGTTGCCGAGATTGGTACCTTGGGGTGATATAGAATCGATATGTTAAGAGCTATCTCCACATTTAAAATACTGGCATACTTGAATACATTTATTTGTGTTTTTCATTTTTTTGTATGTTCCTCTGTTATTAAATTATTATTGACTTACTTTCGTTGTTGTTATATTTTCTGTACTTGGGTGTAACGTGTTGGGAATTATGGATAAATAAATAAATTACTTTGGGGATCAATTGGATTTGGTCCACCTAAGAAAATTTGCTAAGGTTTTTGGAGCAGGAACTTAATAGTAGGGCACTCAAAAAGTCAAAGCTGAAGTTAGAAGCTTTCTTATGAGGCACGCATTTCATATCGTTAATGAATTTTCATATACGATCTCATAATTTTTTTAATCATGTTTATTATTGTATCATTTTATGTTACTTGTGTTTAGATTGTTTTTATCTATTTCAGTTCACATTTTACTGCTATATTTTAGATCCATTTCAACCTGTTTTTTTTTTTTTTTTTTTTAGTGAAAGCTTGCTAGTGCCTACTACATTGCGTTTGTACCTATAACTGACATGTTACATGTACAGTTTATCTTGAGTGGTCAATAAATCTGTCTAAAGCCTTTACCCCTAAGGTATCGAGCATTTGGGACTTTTTCCAGTTCTATTTACATTAGGCAGCTCAAAAGTCGGATTATTTAAGCATCTGCTTCAGTATAAAGAAAAATGGAAATTTTGCATTAGGAAACCTTTACGTTTGTAAAGAATTTTCAACAAATGCATCCGTATCTGCAATCTGGCCAAACCTCGTTTCTTGGGTGAATTACTCGGATAGATCAACAATATAACATCCATTTGTACCAAAGATAAACGAAAGGTCCAAAAAGAATGACCACTCTCTGCTGGGAGCCATAAAAATTCGATTGCTTTCTAATTCCCCCAAATATCGATTAAAGTTGGTTCGGCTAACTCTAAGAGAGCGATACCTTCTCCCCTCCCTCATCTTATTTACCAGTGTGCCAGGGTAACATCATATACTATCTAAGTAATCATTTTTTGAAAGATTTTACTTTGGCACTGTCCTTATAAGGGTAGCAATATGGTTTTTTCAGCCGAAACAATGAAATTGAGACAAAAACATGATCTACGCCACTGCGTTAGAGCGTAGAGCGACGCCTCCGGAGCCTTTCTAGAGCGCCTGCTCCGCTTCCCGACTGGAAAAAAGCACAAAAACTTTATTTCAAGGAAAACACATAAAAATATATAACATCCGATGCACTTTATTTGGCCATTTTTGCAGGCAAATAAATTGCGTTCGGCGGTAGTTTTGAGTATAATGGAGTTTTCGGGACGAAAGCCGCCGATACCCCAGCTGAGATATATGAGATATATGGCCTCAGTCAAATTGTTATTGTAATGCTTTATTATAACAATGTATATGGGAGATGTGAGACGGTGTATCCTAGATTAAAGATGCATTGGATACGGATTGAGGTGTGTTTGTCGAGAAAGGACATAGAAGACTTTGGTTTGTTTCTCGATGCAATAATTGGGTGGTTCGGGACAGATACAAAAACGTAATGAATTGATCTATTGCAGAACTTATTATGGCAACGTCGTTTTTTGCGTAAGTTTTTGAAGTATACAGGGTGTTTCAGTTTATTGTTGCATAACTTTAAGATTCGATAGAACTTTTAAAATTAATGCATAAAGTCTATATAAACATGGGTCGAAAAATTCGTGGCTTCCGAAATACAGGGTGTTTAAATTTACTTTCTAAAATAGTTTTTTTTTAATATTTCGAACAATATTTGATGTATAACAGTGAAAATTGGTATACAAGGTTTTTTTGGTACGACAAAACGAACCATGGGCATAGTTTTACTGTAGCCGCTAGAGGGCGGTCTCTACTGTACCTGTAGTGTATTAAAATGACCGAAAAATTTTTCTTAGTGCAATTTTTTGCTTTTTGAATAAAAAAACTGATTCTTCGCACTTTTCTGCATAAAAAAGCTCTCCTGTGAGTTTTCGTTATAGTTAGCCGTTTTTAAGATATTTAGATTTTTGAGGTTCGATGCATTTTTAATTATTTATGGGAAAATAATATTTTTTTACATTTGCGATTTGGGCATTACAAGTAATTAAGATGATCGTTTAGATTGTGTTTTTAAACACAGCAATAATTCCTAACTCCAAATAAACACAAAAAACAGAATATTAATTTGTTTAATTTTCCAATATTATTTTTAACAAATTAGATTAATTATTTACAACTAAAATGCTATAGGATAGTTGGGACAAACATACAAAATCCAAAGTAGTTGCTCGAAATGTAAACCCAATTGTTCAATACACAATTCACATCTACGAATGATCGAACATGGAATAGCATTATTCAAATAAGGCCTTATTTCATCACATGCATTCCTGATTCTGTCTATTAGCATATATCTCTTGTGGTTACGGTAGTCTGGTACACTTTTTCTTTTAGAAATCCTCACACAAAGAGATCTAATGGATTTAGGTCAGGCGATCGTGGAGGCCAGGCGACTGGTCCTCCACGGCCGATCCATCTTTCTGGATAATTTTCGTCCAGCCAGTTTCTAACTATTCTCGAATAATGAGCTGGACAACCATCAAGCTTGAACCAGGCCAATCTTCTTAAATCTAACATAACATCATCCCACATATTTGCATGTTCAGCCTTTAAAAATTCCAAGAAGGTCGCAGCATTTAACCTTGCAGGCAAAAGGTAGGGTCCAAATAGTCGATTACGGTAGATACCAATCCACACATTCACACTAAATTCATGCTGAAAATTTCTTTCTCGAACTGCATGCGGATTTTCATGCGACCAAGTATGTTGATTATGAAAATTTACCACTCCACGTCTAGTGAAGCATGACTCATCGGTCCATAAAACGTTACTTAAAAACTCCCTATTATTATCAGTTCTATCAAGAATCCACTGACAAAATGTGATTCTTCGTTCTCCGTCCTCTGGCTGTAGTCCTTGCACAGGTTGCAAATGGTAAGGACGTCTATGGTCATTTCTAAGAACACGGTGAACATGGCTTGCTGAAATTCCCAAGGCACCAGAAACTCTCCTAACACTTGTGGTCGGATCTCTATCAAACTCACGCAGAATCATACGGGTAAATCTGTGCTGACGAACATTTATGTTTTGATCCCTTTGGAGATTTCCAAAACCATTTTCAATTATTTGGCGATGCACTCTTACAAATACTGAGCGAGTTGGATGTCGTCTGTTTGGAAATTTTCGTGCGTATTCAATGGCTGCTTCTGCTGCGTTTCCATTTACAAAACCATACACAAAATGAATATCCGCTAACTCTTGATTGGAGATTAAAAATGGCATTTTTATAAAACTTACAAAAAAAAACAGGTAAAAGAAACTAAATTTCGTGCATTCACAATTGCAAAAAACCGTTTCAGGTTTCAACAGACAACAAAACTAACTGTCAACTAATTGACGTTTAACCTTATTCTGCTTTCAAATTCAAAAATATTTGCAGGCACAGCCTACTTCTAAAAATTATCGAGATACTGACTTTTTAACGTTATTTTATCATAAATAGTTAAAAATGCATCGAACCTTAAAAATCGAAATATCTCAAAAACGGCTAACTATAACAATAATTCAGAAGAGAGCTTTTTTATGTTGAAAAGTGCGAAGAATCAGTTTTTTTATTCAAAAAGCAAAAAATTACACTAAGAAAAATTATTCGGTCATTTTAATACACTACAGGTACAGTAGAGAGCGCCCTCTAGCGACTACAGTAAAACTATGCCCATGGTTCGTTTTGTCGTACCAAAAAACCCTTGTATACTAAGTTTCAGTGTTATACATCAAATATTGTTCTAAATATTTAAAAAAAACTATTTTAGAAAGTAAACTTAAACTTAGTATTTCGGAAGCCACGTGTTTTTCGACCCATGTTTATATAGACTTTATGCATTAATTTTAAAAGTTCTATCGAATCTTTAAGTTATGCAACAATAAACTGAAACACCCTGTATAGCAGGATATGAAGATGTCTTCTATAGTCTGGATCAGCTTGATATACTTTCTTGATCGAATGTATGAGTGATAAAATCAAACGGATTGGTTCGATCGGACTCCATAGGAGCCGTATCTCAAAAAATCTCGAAACAATTAGGTACTGAAGCTACATTTTACAATTCTAAACATCGATAAGCACTTGCACTATCCACCTAGTAATTTTTTGAAAAGTTCTATATCGTCTTCAATATGTAAAATGGACTTGAAAGTTTAACGTTTATCGACAAAGCGTTATTGAATGAGATCATTTGGTAGTTTCTTTTAGAGATTTTTAGAACGGCTTCGCAAAGATGCCAGTACAAAGAATTCATCATGCACTTTTCTACCTTTGCTACCTTGTATCGTAACCGCTCGCTCTGCGATATTGGGAATATGCAGGCCCAGAAACAGCATCTTCACAATATTTCCGTCACAACCCTTCCTAAAGAAGAAAATCGACAATGGCATTCACTATTTTACTGCGAAATGAATAGTGTCAGAATACGAGCGCAGAGAAGTTAACTTGTGCTCCTATGCGAAAGTCTTCATTTCAAAAGCATCTATTGGACAATAACTGCTTCCAAGTCATTTCATTATGTGAAAGAATCTGCCTGAGGAGGCTTTTCCCAGTTCAGCTGACCCAAGATAGTTCGAAAATCGGATAAAGAAAGTGTCTATACGGAATCATAGCAGCAGCGGTACCCCGGTTTAGGCTTCTGTTCACGTGGCTGCTTTCGTACAAAAAAAAAATCATGCAAAAGTGCAGCGCATATTACATAACCTAGTTCAAGCTAGGAAACATGGAATTGAATTATAAACTAAACTACTAAGAAAAAACCTGTACCTGTACGGATTCGGAACATCATCATTATTTGGAAACAGGAAATAATGATATGATGCAACCCAATCTATCTAAGCCTGAATATTGTACGCGAAATTGAGTATCTGACCTATCGACTGCTTTCTTATTTCACATAACCGTCCAGACGACATTAGTAAGCATTTTGCTCTGCATTCCAGCGCAGCTATGCTTACCAGGGATATATTTTAAGTTTTGCATAGTAGGCCTCGCGGATCGAACGTCAGTACTGAATCTTAACCCCACTCTTTAGTAAACTTAAATTCAAAATTTCACAACAATACGTGCAGTGTTCTCACTACAGTGAATTTTTAAGTGTTACCAAGTCATTAAAAAAATGGAACTCAACCGAGAACATTTTTGCGCCATAATTTATTACAACTTTCAGACAATTATCGCAACAAAAAGGCCTTGGTGAGTTACTGTCTGTTTTCGGCAACGAAGCGCCACATCAGTCGACAATTTCCCGTTGGTACTGAGAATTAAAACGTGAACGGGTGAGTCTTAGCGACGATCCCAGGGTGGTTGCACCTAAAATGGCAGTCACCCAGGAAAACGTCGATGCTGTGCGGAAACTCATCATTGAAGATAGACATGTGACATATCGCGAGATTGAGGCGTCCTTGAAGATCACAAAGACCTCAGTTCAAAAAATTTTACATAAAGAATTACCAGTAAGAAAATTAGTTTCTCGTTGGATACCCCACCTGTTGACTGAAGAGCAAATACAAATTCAAATTCTTTTCAAATTCTTTTATTATCCCAAGAGACATTACAAAGTATGTATAGGATTCGTCGGAATAATAACTAATAAAACAACACAAAATAAATATATGTATAAAACAAACACACAAATAAATCATAACATAACAAACTCAGAGACGGCATAATAACATTTACACACAAGATAATCTGTCAGCTTAGCCTTAAAATTATGTATATCTCCACAGTCTTTAATAGGTTTTGGTAGTTTATTGAAAATTCGTGGACCCAGTATTTCCGGAGATCTGACGCCGGTCTTATACTTGGTAAAATACACATTTAAGTCTCCAGCTTGTCTGGTCGAGTACGAGTTAAAATTGTTTAAAAACCTAGTTTTGTTAATAAAAGTATACACAGCCATTTCATATAAAAATAAAGATGGTAAAGTTAAAATCTTAAGGCGCTTAAAAATATCCTTACAAGAATGCCTACTGCTGACTCCCATCATGCATCTAACCACTCTTTTTTGGGCCAAAAATACTTGTTGGGCATTTGTAGACAAACCCCAGAAACATAGTGCACACCTCAGTCGTGCCTCAACTTGAGCATAGTAAACAGAAATTATCTGGGCTTCGGTAAGGACAGTTCGCAAATTTTTCATAAGATATGATTGGGAGTTTATCTTTGAAGCAATATATACACAGTGGTCTTTAAAATTCAAACCTGTATCAAGATACAAGCCCAAGAATTTAACTTGCGTGTTAAGAGACATTCTTGAGCCATTAAAAGTGATATTTAATGTCCTAGGCTTCTTCTGGATGTTGTGAAATTGGACAACTGATGTTTTTTCAGAATTCAAATAAAGCTGATTGCTGCTAAACCAGTTGTGAATACCTTGCAATAAAACTCCACAATATCTCCCTAATGTAGCCTCACACTTATTCGATATCACCACTGAAGTATCATCTGCATATAAAATGAATCTACCTTCAGAGGAACAGAACTCAAGGTCATTTACATATAGACTGAATAGCAGCCAGGGTTAATTGGTGTCAAAAAACGCTTGACCGTTTCAATTTCGGAAACTCAAAAAATGTGTACAGCATTGTTAGTGGTGGTGAATCGTGGATGTACTGTTATGAACCAGAAAATAAACGACAGTCGGCTGTTTGGGTGTTCCAAGGTGACGAAAAGCCAACAAAAGTCATCCGTTCTCGAAGTGTTTCGAAAAAGATGGTCGCGACATTTGTTCCAGTCACCAGAAGAAGCAGTTGACGCATTCAAAAATGCCGTTTTGGATCTGCCATCAAACGAGTGGAATAAGTGCTTCGAAAATTGGTTTGAGCGCATGCAGATCTGTATTAATCTTCGTGGAGAATACTTCGAAAAACAATAAAGTCATTTAAAACTACCTATCGTGTTGTCTTATTTCCATATGCAAAACTTAAAAGACATCCCTCGTAGTGTATCTGGAACCGACCTGTTATTGCTTAAAGAAAACTTTTCTTAATTCCGCTCATCTTAGTCAGTCCGCAGCTCCTATTAACACAGTCTCCTTATGGTCCTAAGGATTACTGAAACAAATGTGCATGCCTGAAACGTTGAAGCAGAACCATGAGGACCATACCTTACGGCGTTCAAACCTTATAAAGATAACCACTAGGAGGTGGCAAAAACAATACAAACCAACAGTCCTGAAAGTGTGAAAGTACTTTCCCCTGTGCAACCCTGTCGCTTTTCCTTTCTTCTAGCAAACGGGACATTTAAGCTAATTCCTCTAATCTGCAACCCCATCCTATTAAGTACAATTACCCCCTCTCCGCTCGGTGGCATTCCGTTCATTATCCCCTTCCCTGGTCTCCGGCAAGAGGGGTGTCTCCCTCCACCCCTCCATCGTAATCAACACGTGCTCCGCGACCGTCCGCCGAGTTCCGTGTTCCGTTCATCATTTGTCTCTACTGACCGCGACAACATTCATTTGTTTACCACCACAGCCAACTGGAAAGGGGGCGGCGAGGAACCGGAGAAAGCGATGTTGCCGGAAGGTGACATGCAAGGGACTAAACGCTGAAACTTTCTTGTAGCTCCTGATTTACACTGTATCTGGCTTGAACCCTTCGACAAAACTCATTTCATTTTGGGTTTGTAACCCTGAATTTTCGAATCCCTATGTTTTACAATAAATACCAGAAAGACGCATTGAGGCTTCTTTCTTCTTTGTGCCCAATAAAACGCTGACCCTTTATATTTCTTTGTATCTCCATGAAGCTTCTTGTATCTTTATGGAAATATACTAAGTGACATATAAATCCGAACACCCAGTTTAAATGGTTTTATTTTAATAAAAGTTGGTGAATGTATTTATCTTACTGTAAATAATAAGTGAAAAAATTTTCAGCCTTAGCAGTTGGACATTCCGATTGTAAAGTAAAGAATCAACGTTGGCGGATTTTGGTTCTTGACATCCTTTACGATCGGTTACGATGCCTAGAGTACGGAGACCTGTACGATTTCCTCAACTTAGTGAGTTTGATAGGGGCCGATAAGGGGGACTTCGGGAAGCTGGACTTTCTTTTCGGGGAATTGCAGTTAGAGTGCAAAGAAGTGTAGACATTGTGGTTAGGTGTTGTCAGGCATGGCTTCGAGAAGGCCGTACGCAAAGAGCAAGGGGCACTGGACGCCGCCGTAGAACAACAGACCGTGAAGATCGCCGCCTAAGATTATTGGCCTTAAGGGACCGTTTCTCCACTACCAGGTCCATTGCAAATGAATGGTTTGCAGAACACGGAAGACCTATTGGCATGCGAAGTGTTTACCGACGAATGAGAAGTTTTGGCTTGTTTTCATACCGGTCACACTGGGTCCTCCCTTTAACTCGAGAACACCGACGTAATCGCCTTGACTGGTGCAGACAACGGTCACTCTGGGATCAGGAATGGACGTGGTGAAAGGAGGAATCCACAGTTTTTTGTTGAAAGACATGTTCATCACACTGTTGGAGTTATGGTTTGGGGTGCTATATCTTATGGTTCCAGGTCACCTTTAATCTTCATCAGAGGTAACATGAACGCGCAGCGTTATATCCACGAAGTTCTAGAACCCCATCTTTTACCCTATCTTGACACCCTGGCAGATCCAACTTTCCAACAAGATAACGCCCGACCACATGTTGCAAGTCACAATAGACTTCTTTCAACATAATGATGTCACATTGTTACCATGGCCACCAACATCTCCCGACTTATCCCCAATTGAGCACGTGTGGGATATGATGGGTAGGAGATTGCTCAATTTGCAACGTCCTCCTCAGACTCTAGAAGCACTTCGAGAGGAGTTGGTGGTTGCCTGGAATGAGATACCACAGGAGGACATTGACCACCTGATCAGAAGCATGCCTAGGCGCGTTGGAGAATGCGTAGCACATCAGGGTGCATCCACACATTATTAAAGGTCAAAGGGCTTTAAAGCAGTGCAATCATTTTGAAATTTTTATCATTTACTTATTATGCTTCATTAAGTACTTATACAAAATTTTATTAAAATAAAACCATTTAAACTGGGTGTTCGGATTTATATGTCACTTAGTATACTTGGTGCACAGGTAAATGATTCCAAAAATATATAATACGTCATACATTGACATTACCAAACCTTAGTTATTTCAAAAAAGCAGAATTTCCTAGGTAGGCCTTGAAATTATAAGATCTGATAGTCATTTGTTTCTTGTACCACATTTATTCCAGAATCACTTTTATTTTTTCCCGACTTTATTTTTAAATAAATTGCCTGTTGTCATTGTTACTTATTCTACTCTACAAGATGGCGTACTCGAATTTTCAAATCGACATTTCTTCTTTTGCCTTCCATCACCAACTTTGTTTTTTCATATGGACGCTATATAGAATTTTGTACATTTAAATGGACTTTTCAATACTAAGTTCAGTGAGGTGCATATTCCCTAAGTTGGCCATTAATTTGTTGTTGGATGAAAATTATAAGGAATAATAAGGTATGGTGAAACCTGACACAAAATGTTATTGATTGGAATAACAATAATAATCATAAATAAGCACAAGTAGATGATGCAGATGTTCAAAATTCTGTCCGGTGTTTTCTAGTCAAAGCTTAACTCTTTTCTGTACATTGTACATTGTACACTGCTCCATTTATTTCTCTTGTCCTCAGTCTTCCAAGCTCCGTTACTATACTAAGTGACATATAAATCCGAACACCCAGTTTAAATGGTTTTATTTTAATAAAAGTTGGTGAATGTATTTATCTTACTGTAAATAATAAGTGAAAAAATTTTCAGCCTTATCAGTTGGACATTCCAATGTTTATACTGCTTTTTTTTAATTCACTAACGCTCTAAAAATGAATATTTCAGCCGCAGTAAAGAATCAACGTTGGCGGATTTTGGTTCTTGACATCCTTTACGATCGGCTACGATGCCTAGAGTACGGAGACCTGTACGATTTCGTCAACTTAGTGAGTTTGATTGGGGCCGTATAGTGGGACTTCGGGAAGCTGGACTTTCTTTTCGGGCAATTGCAGTTAGAGGGCAAAGAAGTGTAGACACTGTGGTTAGGTGTTGTCAGGCATGGATTCGAGAAGGCCGTAGAAGGGGCACTGGATGCGGCCGTAGGACAACAGACCGTGAAGATCGCCGCCTAAGATTATTGGCCTTAAAGGACCGTTTCTCCACTACCAGGTCCATTGCAAATTAATGGTTTGCAGAACACGGAAGACCTATTGGCATGCGAAGTGTTTACCGACGAATGAGAAGTTTTGGCTTGTTTTCGTAATCGCCTTGAGTGGTGCAGACAACGGTCACTCTGGGATCAGGAATGGAACAGTATTGTCTTTAGTGACGAATCTCGATTTTGTTTAGGCATGCTCGATGGTCGTGCCAGGGTTAGAAGGCGCGACGTGGTGAAAGGAGGAATCCACAGTTTTTTGTTGAAAGACATGTTCATCACACTGTTGGAGTTATGGTTTGGGGTGCTATAGCTTATGGTTCCAGGTCACCTTTAATCTTCATCAGAGGTAACATGAACGCGCAGCGTTATATCCACGAAGTTCTAGAACCCCATCTTTTACCCTATCTTGACACCCTGGCCGATCCAACTTTCCAACAAGATAATGCCCGACCACATGTTGCAAGAGTCACAATAGACTTCTTTCAACATAATGATGTCACATTGTTACCATGGCCAGCAAGATCTCCCGACTTATCCCCAATTGAGCACGTGTGGGATATGATGGGTAGGAGATTGCTCAATTTGCAACATCCTCCTCAGACTCTAGAAGCACTTCGAAAGGAGTTGGTGGTTGCCTGGAATGAGATACCACAGGAGGACATTGACTACCTGATCAGAAGCATGCCTAGGCGCGTTGGAGAATGCGTAGCACATCAGGGTGCATCCACACATTATTAACAGTCAAAGGGTTTTAAAGCAGTGCAATCATTTTGAAATTTTTATTATTTACTTATTATGCTTCATTAAGTACTTATACAAAATTTTATTAAAATAAAACCATTTAAACTGGGTGTTCGGATTTATATGTCACTTAGTATATGTTCAATTTGAGTTCTGCACAGGTATTACGAATCTTGAAAAGTAACATTTCGTCGATTTTTTTTGTCATTTCGTAGGTTTTTTGTGACATAACCTAGGTGTTACTTAATTTTTTCTTCCTTTCACATCGCCGACTAGAACTTCCACGAGAAGAAAATCTCCCGCCAATCAGCGTCGACGAGCTGTACGGATGTGGCTCCAATGATCTTAGGGGAAGACTGAGCCCACTTAAACGGGGCGATGTTGCACCAAGGCCAATTTTAGATTTGGACACCCAAATGGATGGCGTGGTGATGCGACTCATGAACACAATACAAAGGTTAGTAAAGCAGCAGGGTTGGACAAAGAAGACCAAAGGCAAATCAGCACAAGCCTTAGACGACAGTTTCAAATTACTAAACAGACTCGTTTGCTGCAACAGTCGTGTTCCATGTTCATTGCAAGTTTTCAAAGTTCCAAAAGACCTTACCAGAAGATATTGCTATGATGGTACTCCTAGGATGAAGATGATAGATCTTGAAGAATCAGAGGAGGAGCAACTTGAGGATGGAACAAGACAATGGCCTCATGCCACAGGGCGAACAACGTCCACGGATGGTTCAATCCAGTGAGGAAGGTGACTCTGGTGAGAGTGTATCTTCGTCTTTTCAAAACTAGAAATGGCATAAAATTGTATCACATTTTGCCAAGCAAAACAAAATGTTTTGATGTTAAACCGTTTTTCAAAACCGTGGAACATTTGTTACTATCCGAAGCTTGTTTTGACGTTGAATACTTCCTTAACTTCAATTATTTCAGGCTGGCATAATTTTAATTGTCTTCAATCTCGTTTATAATTTTTTAACCATGCTTATTTATTGTTCATCTGAATTTTAACTTAGGGTTTATTAACTTCTGTACCTTTTATTGCCACTTTTATATATTTATCATGTTTTACGTATTGTTTGTTGTTTTTCATGTTCTACTCCAATTGACAGGTGTAAGCACATTTTTGTGTAATAGCACGAATAAATTATTATTAATTATTATTGTCAGCGAACAGCGATGATAGCGAGCAAACGTCGAGTGAACTATTTGCAAACTGAATACGGCCTAGTCTGCAAGATGACATTTGTTCGTTTTGCTTTTTTTTGTCGTTTTATAGGTTTGCACTACCTGTAGGGCAGGTAAATAATATACATATATGGACATATTTCTTTATGTACTAACAAGAGCGTTGCATGGGAAGTGCAGATTCAACGCTGAAGAAAGGAATAAATTGTGTTTTTTTGAACCCCAAATCCAATTCATTAGAAGAAATTTGTTTAAAAACGGTCATTAGAATAGTAATTTTCTATACCGTGAATTCGTTATGAGGAACTTTCTCAGAGGAATTATCTGATTCGAAGGGTCAACATTATTATAACGAGTTGGTTTCGTTGTCGCGCGAGGTGGCAACGTCGCAGTAACGAGAAACCTGCGAAGGAGGAAGTACGTCGCGGACGAAAGACGAACTTGGGGGGGAGTGAGACATGGCGCAGGGGCGAGGGGGGGAAGTGCATCGCCTAGGAGGGGAAGGGGCGGTCGCCGCCACGATGCACGTCGTCGCGGCGCATATAGCCTCCCCCTCTCAGGGAGAAGAAAATACCCAATCAATATCATATTCTTACATGCACTCTAACCTTACTTCCGTATATGTACATACATTTTTTCTGAATTTTTTCCTTCCACAACGTCGTTGCAGTTCTTTTTCTTATTCCGTAACCCAGTTCCCGGGTAGCGGGGCGTCGGACGCCTTGTACTCAGTCGTCGGGCGGGCATTGAGCATAGAGCATAGAGCTGCTCTAATGCACTTTGAGCACCTGCGGGCGTTCGGGAGTGCCTCTGGAGAGCGCGATGCCGCGATTGCCTCTGTCGTGCCCCATCGCTAATTGTTCGCACTCGGAATTAATGCAAGGGGTAACCGGTGCCTGCTGCAGGGGGGTGGGAGGAACCTACCCCCACCACTCTACTCGGCGCGTAAATTAATCGCTAATTGCAGGCACGCCGCGTCTCTCGTCTCTTTCGTTCTCTATTTCGGCGTTTGAATGAACCACGTGCTCCGGACTTGGATGCCTCGACTATTTTCTTCCTTCTTTTTGGACCCTACGCAATTTTACGTTGTGATACGCAAGCATGGGAGAAGGATCAGACGATAGAATGGTGTCGATGAACGGCAAGATTACTCCGAAAGCTGAAGCTTTAAGGGGAAGGTCTTAAGTGACTGATAGCGCTGTTACTTCTGCCATTGCTTCAAACAGTGGGTCTTATAGGAAGATTTTGCATTGATGCTGAGAAACAAATGAAGTGACTTCTGAATGATTCATCTTCATATCATCCTGGTCAGATTACCGATTCAGCTGAAACCTTAGTGAAGAACTTATCCAACATATGTGGCTTAGTTACTGGCCAGAACTATATGAAGACGAATATAAGTATATGCTCCATTATCTCCTATTCTATTATCTTCTGCTCATTTTAACGAGTGCTTTGATAATCCGATTGTATTTTGCTTACCTTCCTTAGATCATAACTTTATCTGCATCAATTACTTTATCACAATAAGTACATACAGCTTTGGGGCCTTTCAAGTATTACGTAAGCAGATTTATTACAATTATTTACCCCCCCCCATCCCCCGTGTCAGCAAAAGTAAGCAAAGCTCTTACCCCCTCCCCCCATGCTTACATAAACATTTGTCAATTAATGTATTGTTTTTTTAATATTATAATTATAACGTTATAATTATAATTTGAAAAATAAGAAAATAGATTTAGGATAGAGATTATATTTTACTGATACTGTATTCAACATAGAGTAAAGGACAAAAATATTATATCTTACTAACATAACAAACTTATTTTAAATTTTTGGTACATATATTAAATTCAAATTAACAGTCTTCAGTCCATGAAACCCGAATCCATGATTCTAAGTTTTCGATGACATTGGATTGCTTCGATGTTGTGAGTTTGCTCGCTTTCATCGGATCTTGGAATGTTTATGTCATTCTCATCGAGCCATTCAACATCATGGTGCTCTAAATTTTGAGTAATGCACTTCAGTTCATTAGCACGACGAGCAGCGACTCTTACAGGTCTAACTCTCCTATCAGTGTGCGTGTTTACTTTTTTATGGATATTTTCGATGTGACGATTTAGTGACTTGACGGAAGCATGATAAAGACCACACATTTTGCATGTTCGACTTGATAGCCTCAATTTTGCAGGAAATCTTTGAGTGAAGCACTTAAGCGTAGAGCTAAATTGACTGGAAGATTAAGAAATTGCCCCCCTTCATCCAAAACCAAGTCAACAACTGTTTGTTTTACTTTTACACGTGGTGGAAGAAACCTATTGTCTAGTAATCTAAATAGGCCACTTCTTGGACGACAGCATTCTGAATTTCTACATTTTACAATTTGAAGCATGTACTGGCTCTCACGCACATGTTCTGAATACCAATTAAAGTCGGGAAGATCTTGTTCACCTGCCCCAACATATTTTGCATTAACATTATAGCCATCAATTTCCATTGAACTCCATACTTCAGCTAGTACATTTCCTGCAAATTCGAAATTAGATCTTTATAAATGTTCATCAATTGTAACGCCACGTTCATCCAAATGAGACCCAAAATGGTCATGAGGCAATATTAAAACAGCCAGTTCCCGACTAAGAAGAGCCATTCTGCGCTCTACTCTGTTATACGCACTTCTTCCAGGAGCATTGGTAGCTAAAAACAATGCATCGAGATCATGTCGCTCAAAGTGTTGTATAGCAAATCCTATGACTTTTTGATAACGTAGATTTTCATCTGGCCCTCCATCAACCGTCATGATTACCACTGGTTTTACTAGTCCATGGTCAGTTTTAGCTAATGGTCGAAACTCTTCAAGTTCGAGAAGCGTCTCGAAATCCTGAGCATGAGTATTAGCAGTACATGAACTATGCTTTCCACTTCGAATAGCGATGTATGATGGTCCAGAATATCCAACGGCTTGCGGTTGTCCTAGCATATTGGAAGTGATTTTGATACCAGCATAAACAGATGGTATTAATTTATGACGCTCAGCGATTACCCAATCAATTTGATTCTATATTCCATGTGCATTAGAAGAGGTGCTTGCTTATTTGCCGCAGTTACGCCAATAGGGACTCGAGCTTTATCATCTTGAGATATGAAAAATACTTGATCTGGTCCAAGTATGGATGCTATGTTCTCTAAATAATGGATTGATGTTTCAGCGAACTTGCTATCTAAGTGCCTCTTGTGGTGATCAGTTTGAGCCCGAATGAACAAGGACTGTCGATACATGTGTTCGTCCCTCTGCAGAATTAGATTTTCTGGGAATCAAACGAAGATATGTCCCACTGCGACTAGTGTCAAATCCTATTTTACGTAATTCTTGTGTGAGTTCATCAAGAGTTTTTACGCTGCGAATTGATTCCGTTCTTCTTCTATCATCTGCTGCACTCCCAATAAAGCTATATCCGCGATTGTTTTCAATAGTGAATGTTGGCTGCTTTCAAGATATAGTCTTTTTTTTTATTTCTGGATTTTCATGACAAATATCTATTTCTAGTACTCATAGGTACCTAAAATGATTTCGTCACTCACCTTAGAAAAAAAATTTAGTAGATTGGATTTATTCTTAGTCGCCGCTTGCAATTCTTCTTCGACTCTCTTAGATACAATAATATCTAGTTTCTTTTCTAAAACTTTCAAACAATTTTTGGTATAACTTGGATTTGTCTATGTGAAACGACATCTTATTTAAACGTTAAACTTTGGCTAATGGAATCATTGGTAACACAAATGTTAACTTGCTTTACTATGCTTACAATACGTCTACTCGCTATACTATCCAAACGAAACAATACACTGATAGAGGAAATTTAGACAAGTGAACACCGCGCGGTAATTCCCCTACTCGGTTCTAAAGCGAGTAGGGGAATTACCGCTCGCTGTTCACTAAACGTATGCATTATTTGCGGGAATCCCCGAAAATGCGTTTCGTTTTCAAGCAAAGACAATGTGAGGGTTGCCATTCGTGTAAAAAAATAAATAACTACCGATGACGTAATCATCATCTAGACTCCCCTACCCCCCATGTCATCCAAAATAAGCAAAGCAAAGACCCCCCCGCCCCCCATAGTGCTCACGTAATACTTGAACAGCCCATTTGTGAAACAATAATTCTCCAATAACCTAAAAAACTTTGCTTGAACGTCGTCATTTGTCTTGAAAATGTTCCATTCAAATCTCATCCACGATCATATTCAGAGTTATAGCATTTGTCTCAAAATTATCACTTTCCATACAAATCAAAAGGATACTGCCAATCTACTTTTTGTCTTAAAGCTTCAACGTCGTCATCTTTCTCTTCAAAATGTTTCCATCACACCTCACCCACGATCGTAGTAATAGTTTGGATAGCATTTGTCTCTAAATTACATTCACTTTCCATACACCGTAAAGGAATAAAGCCAATCTACTTTGTCTTATATGTTCAACGTCGTCATCTTTGTCTTCAAAATGTGTTCTCCACATCTTACCTACGATCAAATTTAGAGTTTGAACAGGATTTTTCTGTGGTTAAGGGATAAAGCCAAATGTTAATTTTGTCTCAACGCTTCAACGTCGTCATATTTGTCTTCAAAATGTTTCTTTAACATCTCACCTTCGATGAAATTAAGAATTTGGACTGCATTTGTATCTAAATTGAAATCACTTTCTACACATGGTATAGTAAAAGGACGAAGCCATTGTACTTTTTTTCTCAACGCTTCAACGTCGTCATATTTGTCTTAAAAATGTTTCCTTAAGAAATTCTTTGATCTGGTTGAGTTTGAACAGGATTTGTCTCTAAATAGGAACCATTCTCATAAAACTAATGTACTTCTTGCCTCAAACAAAGCAAATGCTTATAATTTTTGCTATCAAGCTCTTTTTGTTGTTAATACTAGACCAATGTTTGCTCATGTTCAAGTTGTTGCTCGAGATGAAATTCAGAAGTTACGTTAAAGCTCACGATAACAACATATTTTTGCAAAATCGTATAGCTTTGATTACTCTATCAGTAGTACAGTCACTTAAGGCTTCCCCTTGAAAGAATGCGTCCAAATAATCTAGAAAATAATTTATAACAAGATGTACAAACAAGGTTAAAAATTGTTTCAAAATAACTAAGCTTAAAAGGTAAATGAAGAAAATGTAGGAAAGCTACAATAACTTATTCCAAACTGACCTAACAGTATACGACATGAATACAGATAGATTTTGCCAGGCAAAAACTCGATGCACATTTGTTTAAACAAATCTTTCAAGCAATTTAAAAAGTTTTTTCCATTCCGGGCGGCTTCTTGTAGGCTTTTTGGATCATTCCGAACAAAAAGACCGTTGGTGAATTTTCACTAAAGTCGACCTTATTCGAGTTTCCAATGTCTGAAAAAGTCAAAAAATGGGACTTGTAATACTTAAAAACTCGGTCAAAAGCATTAATTATATTTGGGATTGACAGCGGTCTTATAAAGTTCAAACCTGCTCTGGCAAGACCTTGAAGACTATTTTTGGCTTGGTTCAGCTCAAAACAATGTTCACCCTTATTTAGTAGCCACATTTTTTATTTGCTCAGACTGTACATATTTTTCTTTCTTCACAAGCTAGCCCAGTGAGCCATAAGCTGATTTTCTGTACAAACATCTGGAATGCTTATCTCCATTTTCTGTAGAATTGTTTTGAACCAAATATGCCCAGTCAACTCTTACTAGCCTACGTAGTTTTCATATGCTTACCCATCTAGGGTTTCTTTAACATCTTGTTTTCCCCACTATTATAACTCCTTGCAAAAAAATGATCTGGAATTAGTTTTAAATCTTCTACTCCTGGTTAGCAATTACAACAGAATTTCTGCTGTACACATATGAAGAAGATAGAAAGGTAGTAAAACAAATAATGTTTTTTTACTGCGAAGCAGTCACGCAGGTAGAAGCCTAAATGCCAGGGCACCGCTACTTCTATGAAAAGCTTAAACAATCAAATTTTGGTTAATCCGGTTTTTGAACTGCCTAAGGCTAGTAGAACTGGGAAAAAGCCTTTTTATGCAGATTTCTCCAAAATCTCGATACCCTAGGGACAAAGGAGCGATCGTATCGGCCAGTTATGGATGTAGGAAGTTCGACACGGTTAGGATAGGAGGCTGAAGTTAGGCGGGTCTGTGTGACAGGCACTCACGTTTTGCAGAGAAAAGTGCTTTTGTGTCCTAAGCAACGGGCCTAGGTTTTTCAGCTGCCGCTATCAACAACATGTGTAGGTGCCTGATCAAGTTCTTGGTGATCTGGACTTCGGCCAGCTCTTTGGTAGAACTCGGCCATCCGTCGAAACTGAATGAGCGTTGAGATGATTTTTTGTTCATCAGTTCTGTGTTTTGGAATCTTCGTTTGCCCGGCTTGTCACCCGCGTTAACGTCGAGATTAATGACGATACAAGAGAATATGGAGGTCTCAAATCGAGCCAGGCCTCCTTCTTTCCGAAGGACGATATTTGACAGTTCTTCTGTCACTATCACGTGTTAAGACTGTCAAGGCAAATTGGACGTCCTCAAAATGCAGTCCTTAAATGTCGAAACGAATGTGTATCCGATCATTACTTAGCAAGATTTCCATAGCACACTCTTGGGCTGGTCAGCTGTCAAATTTGATGTCAAAGGTGAAACAATAACGTTCGCTCTTGAGCTGACTCTGTTTTGTCATGCATAGAAATAATCCGTAAGCTCTCATCAATAATGATGAAACTAATTATATTTTTTTTGTTAAAAAAGCTCCAATCGAGCGTAAAACAGAAATTAATTAATTCCTATATTATCTTTGGCTGCGATGTGATTATAAAATATTTGCCCGACTATTCGCTTCATTAGCGGGCATGTTTAAACAAGTTGTATAAAAAATTAGGTATATGTCTGATTTTCATATACAATAAATTCCGCCGGCTTTGCATTTCAAATTCATTTTTGAGTAATACGCAAAATTAGTTTTTTCATCCACCCAAAAAGTTTCACATATAATTATCTTTTTAGAACATCTGGTTTTAAACAAAATTATAACATCAGGTATTTTATTATTTATTTTATAATAATTCATATTTGCTTATTAATTAATGTTTGCATTCTCATTTAATTAAAATTTGATTCCGGATTATTTGGAACTTTTTAATTAAACTTTATTAAAATATATTCCGAACTGAAATTATATAAATAACGAGAATTATTTATTGATATTTACGGCAGACAGATACACATGAACGATTTGCGAGAATTTGCAAAACAAAAAACCGTAATACTGCATCTTTGCCCAAAAAGCGCTGTGACCTTTAACATATAAACTAATAGAGATCGTTGCAAAATCCTAATCGATGGCATTTTTTTATACAGAAGCAGCTCCGTAGACCGGAACCTAAAAACAGGGGCATCGCGATTGCTAAAAGGAGCTTAAGGTTCATCACGTTTTAAATTCATTATAAAAAGAGCAAGAAAAATCAAAATTTTTCGGTGATCTTTAACAGGCTGTGTTTCGGCGAAACATGGTCGTACGTTGACTTGAAAAAAGCGTTTTGAAGCTTTAAGAATGTGATTTTTAGATTTTTTAGTAAAAAAAATTCTAGCGGTAACCATTCTCGCGCAATTCTTACTGATAGCGCAAGAAAAAATGTGTGACATTTTTTTCTAATAGGCCATCTAGCCCATCTATTCAGCTTCAATATCCTGTTTCAAAAATCTCATACGATTCACTGATCAACAGCCAAAAAATATCCTAAATAAAATCAACAAAATATTACTATTTTTAATGTGCTAAAACCGGAATGAAACTTATTTTTTCAATATTAGTTCAAGTTTTAGAGATACGGTAATTTATATGTCTTCCTGCTGTGACAGTGTTAATATACTGTAATTCACAAGAATGCACGTGCTACATTTTTATATTCGGCAAGGAAAAATGATGTAATCGGCATGATTTTGTTACGTTATACATACGTGTACATTATATTGTTTTATATTAGCCATTTTTTCCTCAGTTGGCTGACAGCGTTCATGCAAGATGTCTCGAAAGTGTGTAAATAATCCAGATCAGTTTTGTTACGTGTGTGGTGATGTGACTTTTGCGTCTCAGAGACGGTCTATTACTCCACTATTAACAAAGGCATATCAGCTTTATTTCGGTTGTAAACTAGGTGATCAAGACAAACAGTGGGCACCCCACATCTGCTGTAATACATGTGCTTCAAGTCTGAGGAGCTGGTTAAATGACAAAAAACGGTCTATGCGCTTTGCTGTCCCAATGGTTTGGAGAGAGCCTACAAATCATATTAATGATTGTTACTTTTGCATGGTACCTTGTGTTGGACAAGCCATAGGTATGTCCAAGAAAAAAAATCGGTTATTAACTACACAAACATACCATCTGCGATGGGACCTGTGCCTCACAGTGACGAAAATCCTATTCCAAAACCCCCAGAATCCTACACTTGCGAATCAGAAAACGAATCAGATCATGGCGATCGAGTGATTCGTCAGGAAGAAGATATGCCATCAACGTCAAGAGATCGTGATTTTATACCGAGCACGTCATGCCACCAACCGCACAAAATAACACAGTCAGAATTAAACGATCTTGTAAGAGATTTAGAACTTCCAAAATGTAAGGCAGAGTTACTTGGATCAAGACTGCAGCAGTGGAACTTGTTAGAAGACGATGTTTCGGTATGTGTTTTTCGTAAACGCCACAAAGACTTAGAACCATTTTTCAATATGATATGATTAAGATACATTTCCTACATTCACACCTGGACTGTTTTCCTGACAATTGCGGAGCCGTAAGTGATGAGCAGGGCGAACGTTCAGGATATTTCAACAATGGAAAAAAGGTACCAGGGAAAGTGGAATCCTTCCATGCTTGCAGACTACTGTTGGACTCTTGGTAGAGATGCTCCAGAAACGATCCATAAAAGAACAGCAAAAACACAGCGCATATAGTGATTCTTATAAGTATATGAATCTTGTTACTTTTTTTAATATATCCTTAAAAATAAAAAGTTTTTTTTTCTAAACCGCAACTAATTTTTTTATTTCATTGTCATTTTTGGATTTAGCGCCCCAAAATTAACAAAGAAGTGCACTTTTCCCACAAGATACAATTAAAAAACTAAAATTTGTTGTCCAGTGTTATTGATACGACTTTGGATAAAAAATTATCCTTCTGTCATCGATCACTGATCTTGGTAACCAGTGATCGAACAGAGAACGTAACGCTATTTCCGAAGAGTGGAATAAATCTCCTATAAGATTTGATTGCAATCTTAGAAGATTTTTTCCCCTAGTATTGACTTTAAAAACGTCAAAAAAGCTACTTTTGAATGATCGACCGCATTTTTGGAACTACTAATGAGGAGGCTGATGTTTTTAGATTTTTATACCGCTAATAATAATAATAATAATAATAATAATAATACTATTTATTCACTCAATGTACAAAGATAACAAACAATATGAGTAAATACGTAGTCATGCCATAAGTTCTGTCCCTCGTTTTCAAACAAGTGTAGACCTGTTAATACTTGTCCGATTGTTTACATTGTGGTGTCAGTTGATTAAGCGCTTTTCGGGTAATTACATATACCTCAGTTTGTATTGATCTCTCGAAGCATAACGATGGAGTGGGGCAAGGCAGAGAACCGTATTGCAGTGATAGCTTTACATAAGTGTAATCACAGTGCTAGTCAGATTTTTGAACTCTTACGCGGCCTTCAAATATCGCGTAAATTTGTGTCTAGGACCATTCAGCGGTACAATGAGACGTCCTCTGTTGATGACAGGCCAAGAAGCGGAAGACCTCGTCAAGTAAGGACTCCAGCAGCCATCAAAGCCGTAAAAGCCAGGATTCAAAGGAATCCACTCCGGAAGCAGAAGATCCTATCCAGGGAAATGAAGATTCCTGTCCGGACGATGTCGCGCATCATTAAACAAGACCTAGGGCTAGGGGCTTACCGGAGACGTACGGGCCAGCGACTTACGGCCACCTTGCGACACATCAGGGCGACAAGATCCAAGAAGCTCTTGGAGAGGTACGCAGCTGGGGGATTCCGAAAGATTTTGTTCACGGATGAGAAAATCTTCACCATAGAAGAAAAATTCAACCGACAAAATGACAAAGTGTATGCAAGGAGTTCACAGGAAGCTTCGGAGATCATTCCGAGAGTTGAGATAGGCCACCACCCTGCGTCAGTCATGGTTTGGTGGGGGGTGTCCTACGAAGGGGTCACTCAGCTCCATTTCTGTAAACAGGGCGTGAAAACAAAAGCGGCAAACTATCAGAGCGACATACTGGATCCTATCGTCAAGCCTTTAAGTGGTACATTGTTTGCCAACCAACACTGGGTCTACCAGCAGGATTCCGCCCCCGCTCACAAGGCTAAGAGTACGCAGCGCTGGCTGGAAAGCAATGTGCCAGAGTTCATTGCTGCGGAAGATTGGCCCTCAGGGAGTCCGGACCTCAATCCTTTAGACTACAAGTTGTGGGACCTGCTAGAGCAGTTGGCCTGCTCCAAAGCCCACCGTAATATCGAGTCCCTGAAAGCGGATTTGATCCGATCAGCGGCAGCTATTCCTTTGGAAGCTGTGCGTGCAGTGATAGATGAGTGGCCCGCGAGATTGAAGCAGTGTGTGAAGGCCAAGGGGGGACATTTTGAATAAAACTGTTTGATTATGAATTCTAAAAATGTTGTCGAATAAATAATATCTTTCATATAAATATATCCTATCTTGTTTCATTTTTATCATGAGATTATCATGGGACAGAACTTATGGCACGACTACGTAAATATAAAATCAAAACAGGCCCAATAGAAGGCATCGCCTGTACATGGACCAATATTTTAAGTTGAAACTGTAGAATGCAAATGACAAAAAAGGACAAAAATTGGCTACAGTAGATTATGTATTTAGTTGATGTTCGTATTTATGAGTTTATGAATTTCAGTCCTAGATATAGAATGTAGCCACTTTTTTAAATTTCTTTTGAAACAATTTCCGAAACGTAAATCTTTTAAGTTTTTAGGTATAATTTCATAAAATTTAGGCGCTAAATAGAGATATGATCGCTGCATTATAGATTTATGCGGTTGAGGAACTACTGTGCCACGAATTTTGTACCTGGTACAATGATTATGTTTAATTTTTCGGTCGGTGTTTACAAATTTATGGTAGTGAGTGATACTGTGTAAGAAATAAAGCTGTCTTATATCATACATTCGAACATCTGCGTATAATTTTTCAGTGGGAAAAAGTTTCGGTTTTTTAAATATCATTTTTAGAATACTTTTTTGAAAAACATCTAAATTATAGATATGTGAGGAACATGCAGCTCCCCATGCTAATATACCATATGTGAGATGAGGCTCAATCAGTGCATGGTATAATGTTCGAAGATATTTTTCTGTCAATATATTCCCAAGGTATTTAATTTTGTAGGATACAAATCTAACTTTCTTTAAAATATAATTGACATGGATGTCCCATCGTAAGTGAGAATCCAAGACCACTCCAAGATATTTTATGTTGGGCACTCTATTAGTTTGCATTTTTTGATCATTAATATTGAAGGAGAAATTTGTGTAATTTAGCATAAGATCCAAATGGTAAAAAATGTGTTTTAGAGTAGTTAATGCTTAATTTTCTACTGTTAAACCACCGAATATTTTCAATTACATTTTTCAGATCAGACCAGTCAGTGCCTTCATATAATATTGCAGTATCATCTGCAAAACTAGTTATTTTGCCAACACAATTAATTTGGAAAATATCATTTAAATATATATTGAATAACAGCGGACCTAAGACAGTTCCTTGTGGGACACCACACTTAATATACATTTCTTTACTAAATGATCCTAATATCTGCACAGATTGTGGGCGATTTGACAAATAACTTTCGATCAGTGAGTACGCGTTTCCTCTGAAACCAATTCTCTCCAATGCTTCTAATAATAATTTGTGATTAACTGTGTCGAAAGCTTTCTTTAAATCAACAAAAATGCAGATTGAAGGGATTCTGTTATCAATATTTTGATGTATTTGATTTACAATATTTACAATAACCCTGAACGACGGCAGATTGGTCAGTATTTTTGGTTTTTTCCGTGAATAAAAGAATCACATTTTTCCAATTGTTTTTTTTTTCAAATTTAAGGTGTTACAGATATCCAATAGTGACAACAAAAGAAGAAAAATGATTTTTCCACTTTTATCCAGATTAAGGGATGTCTTGCTGAAAAATTCTGTTTCTTTAGTTTCCTTTAAATTTTGACCAACCGGCAGGGTTATTGTGGATACATTTTACGTACAAAAAAGCCTGAATACATTAGCGTTTCATCAGCAGTTAAAAAAATGCGGCCGATTTTACAAAACAATGCAACAAGTTAACTTTTATTTTACTTTTTTTAATCAATACTAAGGAAACAAAAAAAATCCTCAAAGATTGCAGTCAAATCTTATAGGAGTATTTCAAAAACACCATGATGCCGCCGCGCGATGTGCCTCCCAGACAGACCCGCCTGACTTTGGCGTCCCATCCTAACCGTGTCGAACTTCGTACATCCAGAACTGGCCGATACGACCGCTCCTTTGTCCCGAGGGTGTCGAGATTGCGGAACAATCTACGGGAGGAAGCTTTTCCCAGTTCTACCAACCTTAGGCAGTTCAAAATTTCTTTGGGATCATCATAGCAGCCGCGGTGTTCCGGCATTTAGGCTTCTACCCTAAAATAAAAAATCACCGAAAAATTTGAATTTTTTTATTGTTCCCTCAATTTGTTTGAGTAGTTATCTATTTTCAGATGTTAGGATGGGTTTGTATGTACTAGTATGATGCGATAGTCCAGATTTTAATCATAGTTTTGAAAATTCCTTACATTTTTGCTACATTACGCGATTGTAGTATTCAGCATGAATACAACAATATGTAGGCCTTTATGGAAGAATTTATTTTATTTTTTTTAAATTGGTTACACTAGTTGCAACAGTGTTTCCTTGTTGCTATGACTGCTCCTTCAAGTCACGTGATTATTACGCTGCGAAAGGAGAAACCGATATTTTCAATAATACGAGTATTTTGATAAAATTGTTCTACTGGAGATCTCAAACAGGGTTGAGTGGTCGATTGATTCTAGATTATTTGGAACGTTTCAAATTTTGGATTTCCAATGTTCATGCAATCTTCGCGTTAGGGTTATGACCCCTTGATGCTTAATCGTATCGTACAGTCGAAAATCCATCACAAACTGGAGCTCTTCATAATACAGCATGTTCTTTGTACCAAACAATAGAAAATGAGATGCCACATCAGTGATACCCATGAACAATTTGTGACTGGTAACAAAAATCTAAAAACTATGGGCTAAGTAAGCCCCATCAAACACAAATATACCAATAAAGTTCCTCGAATAACATTCTAACAAGTTCCTAACATAGAAGAATATATTTTATTACCTAAAAAGTGTGTTGTATTCAGTGCGTAAGACAAAAAAGTGCTAAATGTCTAAAGAAGAAGAAGAAGAAGACGTCAAGATGACAGGCATCCGGCCAATTCCTGAGGCGGCCATGGATAGCTCTGACAGCAGTGACAGTTGCTCAACGGGAAACAACAATGACATGAATCTGAGTTTGTACAAGACGAGTTTGAAGTATAACGAGTTCGTGAATAAGTTGGACTCGTATAATAATAATCAGCTTCTTTTGCCGACGCAGTTTTACAAGACTTTGCTGGCTAAGGCTGTACTGTCCAGTAACGATGATAAAAACAACGTGTACAAGAGTATGTTTTTTCCGAAGGATCGGGACTTTGATCAGGTAAGAAGGTTTCGACAGACATGTAGAGGGCTTAATGCAATTCAATTCTGCATTTACTGCTAAGTACACAGTACGTGTTTGCAGAAAAAGATAAATAATGACATTTGTCAACAATAAAATGAAAAAGCAATAATCAATATGAAAAAATATACACAAGATCAATAAGAAAACACTGTATAACAAACACGAAAAATTAAAACTGCACAAAAATACAACTGGAATTCTGAAAAGTAACTCTAGAAAAACTATAGTTGTGATGTGCTTTGTTGATCAAGAAACATGAAGCATAAGGTTCAAGTCTTGAGGATATATATATATATATGTATATATAACTTGAGACGTGGTCATTGTCGTCTAGACCAGTTAGGTGAAAAATTAAAGCTTCCGCCTTTTGTTGGGTACTTCGACAAAATTCAAGCAAAGAGGACTCTTTATACTTTTTTTAATTCTCTCTAGCTTTCAATGGACTTTGCCATCATCATCAGGAGCTGCAATTACAATGATAACAGTAGTAACAAAAGTGTAAAATGAATTTAAATTGAATCAACTTACAGTAGTATGTGAGGATGTTGCTAATTGTTGTTTTCGTATAGGATGAGGGAAACGTCCAGTAACATGGTGAGAGCTGGATACATGGTACAATGGTTAAAATTATATAAAATATGACAAGTTAAAGACAGGTTGTCAATTCGTTCCATCTTTCAACACAGACATTGACAACCTTCGGCCTTCTGTCAAAGGTTCATCTCACTCATTATTCCATGACCACCATTTTGTGCAATCATCAAGTGACTTCACGACGTAATGCTCTAATGTTTTCTAAATAATTTTTAATCTGTCTTTAACTTGTCTTGTCATATTTTATATAATTTTAACCATTGTACCATGTATCCAGCTCTCACCATGTTACTGGACGTTTCCCTCATCCTATACGAAAACAACAATTAGCAACATCCTCACATACTACTGTAAGTTGATTCAATTTAAATTCATTTTACACTTTTGTTGCTACTGTTATCATTGTAATTGCAGCTCCTGATGATGATGGCAAAGTCCATTGAAAGCTAGAGAGAATTAAAAAAAGTATAAAGAGTCCTCTTTGCTTAAATTTTGTCGAAGTACCCAACAAAAGGCGGAAGCTTTAATTTTTCACATATATATATATTTTTAATTCCGTTATGTGTTTTGTAATACAGAGTCGGGGTATATACTGACATATAAATCCGAACACCCAGTTTAAATGGTTTTATTTTAATAAAAGTTGGTGAATGTATTTATCTTACTGTAAATAACAAGTGAAAAAATTTTCAGCTTTATCAGGTTTTTATACTGCTTTTTTTTAATTCACGAACGCTCTAAAAATGAATATTTCAGCCGCAGTAAAGAATCAACGTTGGCGGATTTTGGTTCTTGACATCCTTTACGATCGGTTACGATGCCTAGAGTACGGAGACCTGTACGATTTCGTCAACTTAGTGAGTTTGATAGGGGCCGTATAGTGGGACTTCGGGAAGCTGGACTTTCTTTTCGGGCAATTGCAGTTAGAGTGCAAAGAAGTGTAGACACTGTGGTTAGGTGTTGTCAGGCATGGCTTCGAGAAGGCCGTACGCAAAGAGCAAGGGGCACTGGACGCCGCCGTAGAACAACAGACCGTGAAGATCGCCGCCTAAGATTATTGGCCTTAAGGGACCGTTTCTCCACTACCAGAACCATTGCAAATGAATGGTTTGCAGAACACGGAAGACCTATTGGCTTGCGAAGTGTTTACCGACGAATGAGAAGTTTTGGCTTGTTTTCATACCGGCCACACTGGGTCCTCCCTTTATTTAACTCGAGAACACCGACGTAATCGCCTTGAGTGGTGCAGACAACGGTCACTTTGGGATCAGGAATGGAACATTGTCTTTATTGACGAGTCTCGATTTTGTTTAGGCATGAACGATGGTCGTGCCAGGGTTAGAAGGCGACGTGGTGAAAGGAGGAATCCACAGTTTTTTGTTGAAAGACATGTTCATCACACTGTTGGAGTTATGGTTTGGGGTGTTATAGCTTATGGTTCCAGGTTACCTTTAATCTTCATCAGAGGTAACATGAACGCGCAGCGTTATATCCACGAAGTTCTAGAACCCCATCTTTTACCCCTGGCAGATCCAACTTTCCAACAAGATAATGCCCGACCACATGTTGCAAGAGTCACAATAGACTTCTTTCAACATAATGATGTCACATTGTTACCATGGCCACCAAGATTTCCCGACTTATCCCCAATTGAGCACGTGTGGGATATGATTGGTAGGAGATTGCTCAATTTGCAACGTCCTCCTCAGACTCTAGAAGCACTTCGAGAGGAGTTGGTGGTTGACTGGAATGAGATACCACAGGCCATTGACCACCTGATCAGGAGCATGCCTAGGCGCGTTGGAGAATGCGTAGCACATCAGGGTGCATCCACACATTATTAAAGGTCAAAGGGCTTTAAAGCAGTGCAATCATTTTGAAATTTTTATCATTTACTTATTATGCTTCATTAAGTACTTATACAAAATTTTATTAAAATAAAACCATTTAAACTGGGCGTTTGGATTTATATCTCACTTAGTATATAAGCACGGTCTTGGGCTATGAAATTAAGTCAAATTTCAAGTTGATTGCAACTATGGGATCTTGGCTTTCAAATATACACATGTATCCACCACTAACCTGAGAAAGCGCCATTCATATATTTGGCTTATTGGACACATAATTGTCAATGCTATATTTAACTATTTTTACACGGAAATACAGAGTCTATTCTATAACTGAAATTATTACTGCTGGTTTATTTACTTACCTCATTATTTTGACAGCTTCAAAGTCCCGTGCTTCTTCTATCTTTATCGGACTCGATCACGTAGCAGCAGAGGTCTCCTACGCACCGTTCTGAGATGCAGACATTACGTGTGCATTATTCGGACAATGTTGCCACACGTTTAGGAAATTCTCAAGTACGCTATATTTCAAAGTCTAATCAAATTTAATGTGGAAACATATCATAGTTAGTAGTGAGAAAAATTCTATACATACCTCGGCCAATAATGACATACTTCTCCAACAAGGTATGTAATGTACTAGCAAGCTTCTGTCTAGGAGCAATAATTCGCACACATTTACATGTACAACTGGTCCACCCTGTATACTCGTTCTTGCATATTTAATACGTATTCCAGTTTTCTTCGCAGTTATCCTCCTTGATCAAACTGATCATTAAATTAATTAGAATCAGGGAGATTTCAACCAAGCGCATCAAGATACACATTCCTTGATAATTTCGTAACAATCACCAAATTGCCCAGCCGATAATCCATTAGATTTTAGTGCTGCTGATAAAGAGTCATCCCATATAATATATATGTTAAGAGGTATGAGCATTAATATGTCAATGAGTGAACGCCAGTGGCGTCTCAAGGTCTTTTGAGGGAGGCAGAGACCACCATTCTAATTGGTAGCATTGATTAACGTATTCTACCTGAAGATATCCAACCATATACTGTATTCTGACGTCCTAAAAGAGATGTGAAAGATCCTAGCACCATCTGTTGGGAAATAGAAGCAAACAACAGAGAATTTGGAAAACCACTTTGAAAATAGAGTGTTCTTAACAGTTTTTAAAGTGGATTTCTACGTTCATTTTTGCTGCTACTCTCTCATTGATGATACTAGTTTATTTGAGATCCTTTTCGGGCGCCAGTGTACGATGTATTAAGGTAGAATAAGTTAATCAATGATAGAGTGTATAGCAGAAATTAAGGCTATCCCGAGTGTCAGGTTGCGATACTTAAGTCACGTTCTCGGAAATGTTCATTTTCTATAATATTGAATGTCAATTAAAACTGTTAAAATATCAATGAAAAAACGACGATGTTTTACTTATGAAACGTAGTTATATTGGTATTGATAAATTAGCAGTAAATTTTTTTGAAAGTGTGATTTATTAGACAAAAGGTTCTATACTAGCAGAATTTTTATTTTATAATTTTGATTTAAACACAACTGTGAATAATTCCATTATTCAATCACTTGCAGATGATACAGTTAATGCGTAGTTTTTGTCTAAAGGAGATAGCAAGTACAAACATTTACAAACCGATGTTAACACTTTGATACAATATTCGTTTAGTCATATATGTCTTAAATTACTGTTTAGATTGCCTTGCCAAAAAGTTAATCGAAATCATTCAAAATAATTGTGTATTTTTTGATTACAAAAATTTGGCCATGTTTCAGGCAATTACCAAATACTAAAGTGTATGAAATTTGAGCATCTAGTTAACTGCCATTATTTAATTTTGATAAAAATTGTTACACTCGTCAAAACCCTTACATAGGGTTGTCCAAAACGGACGCAGGAAAGTAAACGCATATTAAAACAAGAAAGATTGATATTCAAATCAAGTTGGGTACTTTATTTTGAAGGTTCATTTATACCATTTATGTATCAAAAATAATATCGCTCAAATGTTCACCACGACTGGATTTACAGACGTCCACGCGATGGTCGAAATTTTCAATGACGTTTTGCAACATGGTCGGTTCTATGGCATTTATCTCGGCAATGATGTTGTTTTTGAGTTCTTGGAGGGTGGCTGGTTTGTTGACGTAGACTTTGCTTTTCAAATAGCCCCATAAAAAGAAGTCCAAGGGAGTCAAATCGCACGATCTTGGTGGCCATGGCACATTTCCTCTGCGCGAAATCACGCGATCACCGAAGAAGGACTGCAATCGATGGATATTGACGATGGTTGTGTGGCATGTTGCACCGTCTTGTTGGAAATAAACATCGTCCATATCCATTCCTTCAAGTTGCGGCAAAAAATAGTCCTCTATCAGCACGAGATATCGCTCAGAATTGACGGTAACGGCGTCCCCAGCCGCATTTTCGAAAAAGTAAGGTCCGATGATGCCTTTTGACCACAATGCACACCACACAGTCACTTTTTGAGGATGCATCGGCTGCTCTTGATACTCACTGGGATTTTCGTTCGCCCAGATGCGGCAGTTTTGCTTGTTTACCGTCCCATTCAAAGTGAAATGCGCTTCGTCGCTGAACATGCTTTTTGATGAAAAATTGGCATCAATTTGGCGGTGTTCAAGGAGCCAATCTGAGAACGTTCGGCGCGAAAAATGGTCGGCCCGACGCAGCTCTTGCGTCAATTGGATCTTGTAGGCGTGTACATTCAAATCCTTGTGGAGAATGCGGAGCAAACTGACTCTCGAAATGCCCAATTCTTGGGATCGACGCGTTGTTGATTGTTTCGGATCGTCTCTCACACTCTCCTTCACAACAGCAATATTTTCCGGTGTGCGAACGCTCCTTGGCCGGCCAGAGCCTGGCAGATTTGCCACAGTACCTGTTGCCTCGAATTTACGCACCAGACGACCGATGGTTGTTTCGTTTGGGCGGTTGTTGCGACCGAAATGTTCACGAAGCGCGCGAAACGTGTTTTTTATTTTTGCACCATTTTTGTAGTGCTCTTGAATAACTTTAATGCGGTCTTCAATCGAATACGACTCCATAGCGATCAATGGTAAACATTCAACTAACAAAAGGACATGTCGGTGACAGAAAACAAAGATGGCGTCTATGTTAAATTGACGTATACTTTCCTGCGTCCCTATTGGACAACCCTATACCTTGGATAAAAAATTGTTTTTAGTGCCGATGTGGAACTAGACCTTTGAGACACAAATTGTGAGAGTTTCACCGCACAACAAAACATTATTCAAAAGAAGTTTCACATATAACATCGCTACTAGGTACAATTGAACATCTGTAGTGCATAAGCGATATTCTTTGTCAACATTTTTTAAGAAAATTAAATTGTTTTTCCACTCATTCATCTATCATTTCTATACAATATACTAAGTGATATATAAATCCGAACACCCAGTTTAAATGGTTTTATTTTAATAAAATTTTGTATAAGTACTTAACGAGGCATAATAAGTAATTGATAAAAATTTCAAAATGGTTGCACTGCTTTAAAGCCCTTTGACCTTTAATAATGTGTGGATGCACCCTGATGTGCTACGCATTCTCCAACGCGCCTAGGCATGCTTCTGATCAGGTGATCAATGTCCTCCTGTGGTATCTCATTCCAGGCAACCACCAATTCCTCTCGAAGTGCTCCTAGAGTCTGAGGAGGACGTTGCAAATTGAGCAATCTCCTACCCATCATATCCCACACGTGCTCAATTGGGGATAAGTCGGGAGATCTTGGTGGCCATGGTAACAATGTGACATCATTATGTTGAAAGAAGTCTATTGTGACTCTTGCAACATGTGGTCGGGCATTATCTTGTTGGAAAGTTGGATCTGCCAGGGTGTTAAGATAGGGTAAAAGATGGGGTTCTAGAACTTCGTGGATATAACGCTGCGCGTTCATGTTACCTTTGATGAAGATTAAAGGTGACCTGGAACCATAAGCTGTCGCACCCCAAACCATAACTCCAACAGTGGCACGACCATCGTGCATGCCTAAACAAAATCCAGACTCGTCACTAAAGACAATACTGTTCCATTCCTGATCCCAGAGTGACCGTTGTCTGCACCACTCAAGGCGATTACGTCGGTGTTCTCGAGTTAAAGGGAGGACCCAGTGTGGCCGGTATGAAAACAAGCCAAAACTTCTCATTCGTCGGTAAACACTTCGCATGCCAATAGGTCTTCCGTGTTCTGCAAACCATTCATTTGCAATGGACCTGGTAGTGGAGAAACGGTCCCTTAAGGCCAATAATCTTAGGCGGCGATCTTCACGGTCTGTTGTTCTACGGCGGCGTCCAGTGCCCCTTGCTCCTTGCGTACGGCCTTCTCGAAGCCATGCCTGACAACACCTAACTGCAATTGCCCGAAGCTTCCCGAAGTCCCACTATACGGCCCCTATCAAACTCACTAAGTTGACGAAATCGTACAGGTCTCCGTACTCTAGGCATCGTAACCAATCGTAAAGGATGTCAAGAACCAAAATCCGCCAACGTTGATTCTTTACTGCGGCTGAAATATTCATTTTTAGAGCGTTAGTGAATTAAAAAAAAGCAGTATAAAAACCGGAATGTCCAACTGATAAGGCTGAAAATTGTTTCACTTGTTATTTACAGTAAGATAAATACATTCACCAACTTTTATTAAAATAAAACCATTTAAACTGGGTGTTCGGATTTATATGTCACTTAGTATACTTATTTTGTAAGAAACATTATAGGATTTGTGTAACATATGCTCCTAATTCCCAGTTTAATCAAGAAATACGTCTTGGCTTAGCTACAAAAGCTTATTTTTTTATTTGCGCTCGGAGACAAAATTACCATAGTGGCCATGATCATATAAATCACCAATGAAAAAGAAGCATTTGGAACTAAAATGCTCCTAAGAATATTAAGAATATGGATTCCGAATAATTGAGTAGGGTACTCCTTTCATATAAGAATCATTGCCTTCCCTTCGGAGCCGCTACTGGTGGTATGAGCATTAGGTTGTCAATGGGTGCTGGCGCATAAAAAATAATTGAACTAGATGCCATTTACATATATTACTGGTATGTTATAACTGTAATATAACATCCATTATGTACCATTCTTGTTGAGGATAATGAGTCTTAATTTTCCGCGTCTCGACTATCGAAAATTTCAGAAATTAGCCGATCGGACGACAGATATCAGTACGGTATCTTTGCATCTTAATGGTCGGTGGCAATTTTGGATGCCGTAAAGTGCATTTTTTCTTGATTATATGCAACGCCGATGATGCTCTCCTGCTATTTTAGTATTCCGGCAACATCGCACCGACAAATATGTGCCAAATGTGTTGAATTCGTTATCAGTTTGGCAATTAATCAGTTAGACGGACAGCAATATGACAGCTACAAAAAAATTTCTGAAAATTATCAAGAGATTCGCAAACGTCAGAAAACGAAGTTTGAGCTATTTTTATTTCCTCTGTTCAGCCGCCACTGGATCAATTTTCAAAAACTACTATGCTTTTTTGTTCTGGACATGGTAGTGATATTGTTTGAACAAATCCGAGCTATGGACGGGCCAATTGAGTGATATGGTTTTTCGCAATGTGCTATCTCCCACCCCCCAACTATTTAGCGTCTCTGAGCGATTTTTTATTTTTCTTTTTTGTACATAACATCGCCTGGATCGATTTTCAAAACTACCGAGCTTTTTTGTCATTGGAATATCAGTGATTTTGTTTCACATTTTCATCAAAATAAGAGCGTTGCTTTCTGAGTTACATACCTGACAAACAGACAGACCGAAGTCATGCCGATGGAAATTACTAATATGGTTCTTCGTGATTTACATATATAACATCAAAAAAATATGTCTCATTTTCGAAATTTTTCGCGATTACAATACCTGCTAGATGAAATGAGAGCGAAAATTCCTATGTTGCCCAAAGTGCTAAGTATTACAGAACAAGTGCCATCTGACGAAAGCAGCATTATCCCAAAATCCCAAAGCATTTATTGTAAACCTTTGTTTTTCAATTGTGAATCGCGCCCTAAGTGTACGAGTATATTCTACGTCAGTGAGAAAGACAGACAGACAAACAGACCTTCTGAAATTGTTTTTCGTAATCTACGTGTATATGCCATGTACGTCTAAAAAACATGACATCTCATTTTCGAAATTTTTGCGATTATAATACTTCCTCGCCAACTGACGAGGGAAGTAAAATTCCTAGAATGTCGTGAAATCCAATAAGGCGACATAGGAACTAATTATATACACAATGTTTTATTGTGAGAGAAATGTATATAATGCTATTCACATTTTTGTTATTTGCGGTTCTCTTTTTTTCCAGAAAGCCTTCGGATGGGACGGCGGGCAGACAGGAGGGAGCCCCTCGGGGCCCCAAGCGGGCGGTGTGGGAGGTCAAGGCGCACAAGGGCTGGTCCATTGGATGAGCGTCATGGCCGAGCACATGGACCCTGCCATGTCACATTACATGTCCTGGAACCAAGAGGTGAGTACATCCATTTCAACCTATAAGCTACTCAAACAAAGATATTTGATACATCCAGTAAAAAGATATATGTTACCTAATTGGGCAATGTGTGGTAAAACTATTTCAAGAAGCACAAGTTTCGAAAAATAGAATTTTAAAAATTTTGTTCAACTATGACCAACTTGCCAACACGGATAATATGTACGCAGAATTGAACGTCATTAAAGTAGATAAGCTGTTGGAATTGCAACAATGTAAAATGATTTTCAATTTTTTTTCACATATGATATGCATGAAAATGAAACTAGAACACATGATAATTTATACCAGATTTCTACTAGAACTAATATAGGATTAAATAACACCGTCACTGATACAGTAAAAACTCTTAATAAAACCTACAAAATAGTGTAAGGAATGTACATTTACAGAAAACTCATTTTTTGGCTAAGGCTAAGAAAATACAGAACGGCCCTATGGGTCAGAAAAAGGTCAAGGTTTTTGTTCTATACGGTCTAATGAGCATACCCCATCGCTGAAGATCAAATTTTTTGGCAAGAGATTCAAAATGCACAGAATAACGATGCCAAAAGTTTCATTCTCGCAAAATAGTGCAGGCATTATAGTCCGGTACAGTACCGCTCTATCTGTGGCTGAAACATGAATCTGATTAGCTCCGGTTATGCTGGCACTCGGTGTGCTGAGAATGTGCTGTCATGCGACGCGCGTTATAGGTCAAGAACCCGAGGCGTCAGCAAGACGACACCGCCAGTCGCAACGACAGCAGAAACCTTTATTAAAACTATTTTTCTTTTTATATTTTAATTCATTATCGTTCCAACTTGTAACACGTTCATGTCTACAAAATAAATATTTTTTAAAAACTCCTTGTTGTGGCTGAGAAACATAATTGGCGCTGCGAACAGGATATCTGCACGGCATCCACCCAAGAAGGATCATCGGTTCGTCTTAACGATTTGGCAGATTTCTACCTGGGGTCACGAAGAAACACCGAGAAATTGGAGGACCATACTGGCGATGAAAATCAGTGCGATTCTTCTCATCCTGTAAGTCCATTTCCTTTTCATATGAGTTCTGAGTACCCTCAAGATTCATTTCAAGCTATAGTTAATTTTTCACACAAGTCGCAAAACAAATCTAGATTTCAACCCTACAGTAAACATTCAAAGAGGTCAGAAGACGATATTGTTGATAACCCATCTAATACTTTCGAACAATCTACAAAAATGGTTATATCTAACTCTGATGTTAATAACTTGTGTAATACTCTTCCTGAATTTAAAGTTGGAGATAATCTTTCTACATTTATAAGCTCTGTAGATAATTTAATCACATTTTTCAACCAACAAGGAGCTGATGCAGTACAATTGTATATTATTAATGCACATATTTTATCCAAAGTAAAAGGTGAAGCTCGAGATTTTCTGAACATTCATAATAAAAATTCGTGGCCAGATATTAAACCACTTTTATTACAAAAATACGGTGACCACCGTAATGAAGAAATTTTGTTAACTCAATTAACTACAACTGTTCAGAAACGCTCAGAGACTTACCAAGATTATCATCATCGTATAACCTTGGCACTGAATGACCTTTTACAACATGTTTTATTAAGTGAAAGTAATGCCCAGGCAGTAGAGTTCAAGGCTTCATTTTTCCGGAAACAAGCTCTAAGAACTTTCTGCACAGGCATCAACAACCCTTATTGTGACCATCTTTCTCATTTCGAATTGAATACTTTAGATGATGCTCTCCAAAAGTGTATCTCTCTTGACAATCACAGACAGCAACAACAATACATGTCTTACTTGAAATCCACGAATCACCCCCGCGATTACCAAAAACCTCAACCTCGTCCCAATCCAAACAACTTCAATACTTCGAACAAACCCAATAATCCCAATAACCTATACCATCGTAATTTTAATCAGCCCAATTCGTCTAATCAATCTTTCAACCAAAATTCTATGCACCCTAGACCTTTTGGAGATATAAATAAGCCCATCCAACAGAGACAATCTTTTCCGACAAATCGTCAAGTCTTTGGTCCATCGTCTAGGCCTAATAATTCACAAGACCAACGAAACCAATATAAACCAACTCCCATGTCTGGTATTCATTCCCAGAGATCTTCAAATTCCAAACCTACCCCAATGTCTATGTCCTCTTACCGCACGTTCCATCATAATGTTGAATGTGAACCCGAGTCCCCGCCTAGTTTACCTTATAACGAAGCAGACTGTATACCTGAGACAGATTGCTACGAAAACTTTGATTCTCCTGAGGAAAATTTTCTAGAACCAGCCTCAATGGAACCCGCACCCAACATAGAATCATTCAGTTGAATAATTTTTCCAAAGCAACGAAACTTCCTTACTTCTACCTTCCACATTCCAAATTAAAAGTTCTCATCGACTCCGGTGGCTCTGATACAGTAATTACTCCCAGAGCTGCTCAAAATTTCGACTCGAAATATGAATTCTATGAACCTTTTACCCTCATATCGATGAAAACCCCAAAAACATATACACGCAATCTTTACTACCCTTTGTTCGAAGAAATTGGTATACAGCAAGCCCTTACAATTAGAATTGCCGACTGGCATGACGATTTCGATGTACTTTTAGGTACAGGTGAACTCGATCAACTAGGAGCCAATATTGATTACGAAACACATGTATTTTCTATTCCAAAATTACAGATCTCTATTCCATTTAAGATAATTTACCGTAGTAATAAACGACTACGTATTCCGGTCTCCATTAATAATGGCGAAGTTGTCATTTCTGATATTATACATGAAAATCAAGTAATAGTTCCAGCATCAATTCATGTAGCTGAAGACGGATTCATAGAAATTCCACGTCCCAACAATGTTGAAATCAACTTCTCACAACCAATCTCCGCCACATCCATTTCAGATTTCGAAGAAATCACTCCCCCATCGTCTGGCGACAATTATTTTGATCTTAATTTGTTACGGACAGACCATTTGAATGCAGAAGAGAAAGAAAAGATCCTCCATCTTTGTCATCGATTTAAAGATATTTTTCATACAGAAAATTCTCCTTTAACCGTTACTACTTCTGTAAAACATGTTATTCGAACTAAAGATGAAACACCAATCTTCACCCGCTCTTATCGACACCCAAAATCAATGCTACCTGAAATTTCCGACCAAATCAATAAATTACTACAGAACAATGTCATCCGCCCTTCTATAAGTCCCTACTCAGCCCCTGTATGGATAGTTGCGAAAAAACTTGTCGCAAGTGGTAAAAGAAAATTCCGTATGGTCATCGACTATAGACGTCTTAACGAAAACACAATCGAAGATAAATACCCTCTTCCCCGCATTGACGAAATTCTTGACAACCTAGGACGCTGTTCATACTTTACCACCCTTGATTTGGCACAGGGTTTCCACCAAATCGAAGTCCACCCAGATTCTATAGAAAAGACAGCTTTCACAGTTCCTAACGGTCATTTCGAGTACCTTAGAATGCCTTTCGGATTACGAAATGCACCAGCCACTTTCGAGAGAATGATGGATGAAATCCTAAGAGAATTCTTATACAAATCTTGTTTTGTCTATATGGACGACGTCATCATATTTTCCAAATCCCTCCAGGAACATTTAATTCATATTAAACAGATTTTCCAAAAATTCCGAGAAGTTAACCTCAAGATTCAGCCCGATAAATCCGAATTCTTGAGTAAGTCAGTAGCGTTTCTAGGCCACGTCATAACACCTGAAGGCATAAAACCAAATCCTTCAAAAATTTCAGCCATTGAAAACTTTCCTATACCCAAGACGGTGAAAGAAATCAAAAGCTTTCTTGGTCTGGTAGGATACTACCGACGTTTCATTCCGAACTTTTCCAAAATCACATACCCCATGACACGCTGCACTAGAAAAGGTACTAAAATCGATATCGAAGATCCCAGATATATTGAATCTTTCGAGAAATGTAAATCCGCTCTCAGTAACTCCCCTATTCTCCAATACCCTGATTTTTCCCTACCATTTACCCTCACTACAGACGCTTCAAACATAGCGATCGGTTCTGTCCTTACACAGAAAGGAAATCCGATAGCCTATTATTCTCGCACCCTAAATTCAGCAGAGAAAAATTATTCTACAATCGAAAAAGAACTTCTTGCCATACTCGATTCCTGCAAAGTATTCCGCTCCTATGTATATGGTGTAAAATTTACTGTGGAAACAGATCACAACCCCTTAGTCTGGTTATACAAAATTAAGGAACCCAATTCTCGTCTTGTCCGATGGAAACTCAAACTTGAGGAGTACAATTTCGAAATTAAATACAAGAAAGGAAAGGAAAACGTCGTCGCCGATGCTTTAAGTCGCATCGAAATAAATATGCACGAATCCGAGTCTCTGTGTGCCAACCCTCCAGATGATGATGACGACTTTGATGTAGATGACTTCGTTAACCAATCTTTCGAAAAAGAAACTGGTCAATCAACCCAACATTCTTCTCATGAAAATCCCGTTGCTCTCGTCCCATTCTCAGAAGAACCTATTAATCATTTTTCAAATCAGATCATAATAAATCTAGGCACCGATTTTAACACCAAATACCGTCTGAAGTTCAAGTCCAAACACGAATATCTCATCACTCTTTCCGAAAAAGACTGGAAAACCGACATCAAGACTGCTCTCCATCAAACTATAGCCCCCAATCAACGATACTACATTCTGACTGACAATCCCGATATCCAAAAATATATTTCCGACTTCGTCCGTAATACTTATAACCAAAACATCCAAATATTCTTCTGCACCAAACGAGTTCAAGATGTAGAGAGACCCGAAGACCAATTACGACATCTCCAAAATTACCATAAGGAAAATCACAATGGTATTCTCGAAACACTTAGTCATTTAAAATTACACTATTACTGGCCTAATATGCGTTCTACAATTTCAGAGCATATTAACCACTACGATATTTGTCTTCGTAATAAATACGAGAGACACCCATATAAATTACCCCTAAAAGGTCCACTTCTAGGACAAAAGCCTTTCGACATCCTTCATATTGACACATTTTCCTGTAATCGAGAAACTTTCCTCACAATCATCGACTCTTTTTCCAAGTATGCCCAAGTGTACAGTATACCTGACAAAATGAATACCACAATCCTTAGCAAATTACGTCACTATTTCTCCCACCATAATTATCCTCGAAAAATAGTCTGCGACGAAGGTACCGAATTTTCAAATAACCTCTTCAAAGAATTTTTAAATCTTCACAAAATCGAGCTACACTTTACGACAGTGAACAACCCGAATTCCAATAGTCCTATCGAAAGATTTCACTCTACTTTTACAGAAAAGCTCCGTGTTATGCACGACGAACGCCCCAAAGAATATTTTACTGATCTCGTTACACATTGTGTTTTAATTTACAATCAGTCCATCCATTCCGCCACAGGTTATTCACCTTTTTCTATCTTATATGGCCCATATGCAGAAGAAATACTTTTTGACAATGACTTACCTATCTACGAAAAATATAACCAACGACATAAAGACGAACTTCGACCTTTCATTGACTCTCTTTATCGAAAACTCCACGATAAAGAAACAGCAATTTTAAATAAACGCAATGAAAGACTACCCGAGATCACTCCTGCTCCAGCACCTGGCCAAACCATATATATTCAGAAAAATCCCCGAAATAAATTATCTGCACCTTACGTATCAGCCGAAACTACTTCTAGTAGCAATACCAAAATTCAGGCCGTTACTTCCAAAAATAGACCCACCAATACCCATCCTAGAAAAATCAAACGTCTAAGGAAAATACCCTTGTTACAGGATCGTCATCCTGACGAACCACAACCTGGCCCTTCAAGTGCACCTGATCCCGAATAATGGATACTATCGTGAACTGATAGGCCATGCTCAAGAGTTAAATCACTATCACCGACATATTATTACTGTTAACCTAACTGCTATCGACGCAACGCTTAAAATGACTCTAACTAACTTCCTATTCCTTAACAAGACTCTCACTACTTCCAACTACCGAATATTTGAACAATATAACCATCTCTATTCCGAGACACTTGACAATTTTCATAAAATAATCCGACCCCGTCAAAGGCGAGGAATTGCTAACTTTTTGGGAACTTTTATTAAATCAGTGACTGGCAACCTTGACGAAAACGATCGTATATTTTTGGAAAGGCACATCTTCAGTATCGAAAATAAACAAAATCGTATAATCAATGTGCTTAATAATTCGACAAGTTATGCATCAGAAACAATAAAAAGATATAATATTCTGATTGAAACCATAAATAATAATACAGTGAGAATCACACAAGATATTAATTTTCTTAGAGATGAATTCCAGCAGTTTATTACTCTTCAAAGCGAAATTCGTAATATTGATCGTTTGAATCAATTCATTTTAAAGCTTATTAGAAGTATAAACCTATCTGCACTAGAACAACCGAACATAGAATTATTTTCACTTTCCGAAATCACTAACTTAGAAGAAAAGCTAAAATCTTTATATAAATCAAATTCTCTTTTATCAGATAATTCACATCCCTTTGAACTTATCGAAAATTCACGTTGTTCATTAATTACCACAAATACTCAGTTACTCATCCTTTTCAAAATCCCGATCCTTAATGATCACTCTTTCCGACTTTACCATATTTATCCCATACATAATGAAGAAAACATTGTACTACTGCCTCCTGCAACTTTCTATGGAGATAATCGCTGGTATTCTACATGCACCGATGTAGGACCAAAAATCGTATGTCAACCCGCTTCCACCACAAGATGTCAGCTTCCCAGCTTAGAAAATTGTACCACTGCCAAGCTTTCCCAGCCTGTCATCCACCAAACAAAGAAAAACCTGATCGTCAGTACAAATGAGCCAATCCAAATCGTTGAAAGATGTTCCCAGACTCACCGAAATATTAGTCAAGCAGCAATTGTTTATTCTTCATGCCCAATCGAAATTAATGGACAGATTTACAGCACTACTTCAGAGCAAATCGAAGTTCCTGATATCATCCCTATAAAGATCCGCCCAAAGTTTAACTTACAGATCAACGAGTTGCAGCCACTCAAAGATGTACCACAGCTATCGGCCATACAGCCCTTACATCTAAGCCCTACAGTGACGTCTACAACAACTTGGTCCATGGCAACCCTAATGCTCATCATCGTCACAGCGAGCATTTACTTCGTCTTAAGAAAAAGAAGAAGACTCCAGACGCTTTTCTTCAAGCCGAAAATTTCCATTGCCGACTTGGAAAACCTAAAACTTCAAAAGTCCGAGGACGGACTTTCAGCTTAGCGAGGGAGGCGTTATAGGTCAAGAACCCGAGGCGTCAGCAAGACGACACCGCCAGTCGCAACGACAGCAGAAACCTTTATTAAAACTATTTTTCTTTTTATATTTTAATTCATTATCATTCCAACTTGTAACACGTTCATGTCTACAAAATAAATATTTTTTAAAAACTCCTTGTTGTGGCTGAGAAACATAATTCGCGCGAAAAGTCCACTCGGCTGACAAGTATAAGCGAGAGCGGTTTTATTGTCCACATTGTGGAAGCGGCTACCACCTGTTGTCTAGACTAAGCTCAATTCTTACCCGTTGCAACTATTAGCTATTACTACTAATGTTCATGAGTATCTTCAACAGTTTTCCCTGTGTTCTGTTTTTTTTTTAATTCTCCTTATAACATACTATACCACTGAGTGAAAATGACTCTTGGTTATTACTAAATGCAAATTCCCGATGCTTCTCTGATATGAATATTTTATGCTATTCAACTTTTCTCAACTTCATTTCTGCCTGAAATTTCTGTAAAATCAATAAAGCGGTACGACAGCTGATTAGAAATGTAAAGCTATAATTGAACGTCTTAAATCATAAATATTAAAATCTATGTTTATGAATCTAAGGTTACTTCTCCAGGAGTTTTTCCTTAAAGCCTTGTGTTGAAGGGTGTCAAATCAGCTCGTTTTGTATAATTATTATCGTTATATATAAATGTAAATGTCTGCCCAATCTGTTAGCATCACGTCTGAACAACAATACTGAGAGACGTAAAAGTTTGTACAGTTATTAATTGATACCTCAGGAAGGTTATGGTTTCATCCGCAAATTCATCGTAATTTTGCAATCTGCTGTCGTGACAGCAATACAGACATTTTATTCTGCACTAGCTGCTACGCGCGACTTCGTACACTTGAAACTGTTTTTAAGTAATGCTATAAACTTTTGATAACGTTGTGTACTGTATCGAAAACGCTGTTTTTACCCATACAAAGTCTAATTTATTTCCTTTCACTAATTTATGGCACTTGCAACTAATTTATGACATATTTTTGACCATGTCGACTGAACTATATTGATGCGTCGGTCAGAGCTTGTTCACTATCTCGACCGTGGCCCCCTGCTTTCGTTGTCTGGTCGGATATTTATTTCCCCATCGACGAGTCTAGAAACATTCCAGCGTTTTCGCGATCTTCCTTCTAGTTGATGTGCGAGGGTGTGTCTAGCTGGTACCCAGAGTTACAGTAATACGAGTCTGTGACAGTATTAAATTGACAGCCAACTTTCTTGCTTGGGAAATTAGCTATTGCAGGTTTTAAGAATAATTGCCATAAAATGGACAATAACATTCTTATTTTAAGTTAGATTTTCATGTACATTTTTCTGGTCGGATTTATCTAGGTCTTGTACAAACAACTGGTAAGTTGAACCTCAAAACCTGCTGTCTACTCAAGCCCCATTTACTCCGTGTCAAAACACATGAGTACTCGATCGTTGCTTTTATTCACTTGACGCTGCCTGTCCAGGCATTTACGATGCGCTGGTCAGTAAGGTTAATATAGACATTGAGCGTTCTGACAGGGCGTGAAAGAGATTTTAGATGCAGTTTAATTACATCCTATTCCGAATAGCATTTACGCCACACCAAAACGATAACATGCTCGCGCTTGTCGAATTTTCGCGCTTCTACTGCCTGGTTCACTAGGTACATATTATTAATTCAGAACTTCACGCTTGAAGGTTCATGACTTCTATCTTCTTTTCACGCTTTCCTGTTTTTGGTCTTCCAGGCATTTCTTTTTCGGTCTTCCTCTTCTTCATCTACCACCTTCTTATTTCAGCAGCACTTTTTTGGCATTCCATACTTGAGCAACAATTTTCTATCCCAGTGTTCTAATTTTTGTATGTCTTTTTGGCTTAACACTCAAGCTTGACTGAAGTATAGTATTTACTGGTGGTTGAAAAACGGATTTATATATTATTTTGTCTTCCTTGATATTCATCTGTTTATCATCTTACTTTGTTGCTTTACTCCTTTTGCCGTTCTTTTTTTAATGTCTGAATCTTCTGCTGCTTTGTTTGTTATTATTAGACCTAGGTATTCAAGGTGAATCTTCTCGAAACAATATTCTCTGCTACTACTGTTTATTGTCATCTTCATTCATTGGTTTCCTCTCATTTTCATTTCATTTTTGTTTTGTCTTCATACCCATAAAGTTATAAAGTATTATTTTCTCCGTTTTCTTTGCGTTTCGTATTTGTTATGCTGCGGCATAAGTGTAATCTGTATACAGCGCATATATACCATGCCTTCTTATGTGCACGCTTATGTGATAGTGTCAAATAAAAAAAAAGTATGTCTATTTTGGAATTCTAATGAGCTCCAGATCGTAACACAACACCAAAGAACGTTGGAGATTGGATACGAGTCGCGTTTAAAAAACATCTTGCATCGAGTGTCTCTATGTAGGGGGCACGGTTTATTTTTAGGCAGTTATGCATGTTATTGCTGAGATGCTGGAAGAAGAATCCAGGCACACTTGTTGACACATGGGAAAACGTGAACGATACGATGAGTATGCTTAAAACCCCTTTGGGATAGCGTCTTATAATTTGTAAATGTACGATCTTTTTGTAAATATTTTTTCTTTATGCCGAAATTATATGGGGTTGTCCAAAACGGACGCATATTAAAACAAGAAAGATTGATATTCAAATCAAGCTGGGTACTTTATTTTGAAGGTTCATTTATACCATTTATGTATGAAAAATAATATCGCACAAATGTTCACCACGACTGGATTTACAGACGTCCACGCGATGGTCGAAATTTTCAATGACATTTTGCAACATGGTCGGTTCTATGGCATTTATCTCGGCAATGATGTTGTTTTTGAGTTCTTGGAGGGTGGCTGGTTTGTTGACCTAGACTTTGCTTTTCAAATATCCCCATAAAAAGAAGTCCAAGGGAGTCAAATCGCACGATCTTGATGGCCATGGCACATTTCCTCTGCGCGAAATGACGCGATCACCGAAGAAGGACTGCAATCGATGGATATTGACGTTGGTTGTGTGGCATGTTGCACCGTCTTGTTGGAAATGAACATCGTCCATATCCATTCCTTCAAGTTGCGGCAAAAAATAGTCCTCTATCATCACGTGATATCGCTCAGAATTGACGGTAACGGCGTCCCCGGCCGCATTTTTGAAAAAGTAAGGTCCGATGATGCCTTTTGACCACAATGCACACCACACAGTCACTTTTTGAGGATGCATCGGCTGCTCTTGATACTCACGGGGATTTTCGTTCGCCCAGATGCGGCAGTTTTGCTTGTTTACCGTCCCATTCAAAGTGAAATGCGCTTCGTCGCTGAACATGATTTTTGATGAAAAATTGGCATCAATTTGGCGGTGTTCAAGGAGCCAATCTGAGAACGTTCGGCGCGAAAAATGGTCGGCCCGACGCAGCTCTTGCGTCAATTGGATCTTGTAGGCGTGTACATTCAAATCCTTGTGGAGAATGCGGAGCAAACTGGCTCTCGAAATGCCCAATTCTTGGGATCGACGCGTTGTTGATTGTTTCGGATCGTCTCTCACTCTCTCCTTCACAACAGCAATATTTTCCGGTGTGCGAACGCTCCTTGGCCGGCCAGAGCCTGGCAGATTTGCCACAGAACCTGTTGCCTCGAATTTACGCACCAGACGACCGATGGTCGTTTCGTTTGGGCGGTTGTTGCGACCGAAATGTTCACGAAGCGCGCGAGACGTGTTATTTTATTTTTGCACCATTTTTGTAGTGCTCTTGAATAACTTTAATGCGGTCTTCAATCGAATACGACTCCATAGTCGGTGACAGAAAACAAAGACGGCGTCTATGTCAAATTGACGTTTACTTTCCTGCGTCCCTATTGGACAACCCTTTATGAATTACTGAAAATTCAATCGAGGATAATCTCTTATCAAGAGCGATGGCGGATCCAGGGGAGTATCCTGAGGATCCGGAAAGGTGTTTTCCAATTTTCGGGCGACCCCCCTCTCTTCAATTCTCAGATACCGAAACACCCCTTCCCCAAAACTATTTTCTAGATCTGTCCCTGACCAAGAGATATCCGAATGCCAAATCGATCTTTGAAGTTAAGCTGAAGGCAAGAATACTAGTAACGACCGAGACTGACATCATAATGTTTTTCGAGATTCCTCGGTATTCAGTCTTGGTCTTGACGGCTGCGTGAGCATGAAAAAATGACGTCAAGTAGGTTGACTTTGCACTTCCCACGCAACGCTGGCGCATCACTTCATGAAGGATTAGCTCTTCTTAGAAAAAAATTTACTACCAACGGGTCTGGCTGGCAGGCACATCGCGCGGCGGAATTATGGAGGAAAGCTCTGAGGAGTAAAGCCCATTGGCGCGGTTGTAGAAGAGGGTAAATCTCAGACGGCCCGCACATGTGAAAGGGTCCGTAGACTGACTTATCTGGGCCTTGTACAGAGTGAGGAGAGTATGTGGAGAATAAGTACTTCTTAGCCTTGAACAACCTGTAGCATTTTCCCAGTGACTGCCCTTTGACGAGATGTGTTCATGAAAGATCAAGTCCTGAGTGATCTAGACTCCGACCAGCCGAAATGAACGGCTCTTTGGTAGAACTCGGCCATCTTTCAAAACCGTTGTTCATCAACATGTAAACAATATGCCTGTGCAATAATCCCCCAGTCTTTCGCTATATTGTTATCTTGGTAGAGAAATGTTTTTCTGAAAATAATCAAGAGCTTCTTAGGCGAAGTTTGAGCTATTTTTATTTTTTGTGCCTTTGCCCCTAGCTGTGCCGTCACTGGTTCGATTTTCAAAAAATGCAATGCTTTTTCGTCCTTGGCAGACCGACAAACAGGCTGACGGATATGTGTAATCTGGTTTTTCGTATTGTACACTTACTATCCCCGATCGTCCTTCGCTATATCGTTATCTAGGTAGAGAGATGTTTCTCTCAGAGAGCAACAGCAATGACGGCTTCGCAGTTTAGCAGTAAAAAACATAATTATTGCTGTTCCTCATAAGAGATATTGAAAAAGTTCGCCGTCCGAGCGTGTCCTTATTCGGCCCAAACGTTTTTTCAGCACACCTAGCTCCTTAATCAACACAAGCAAATAAGCTATTCATCGAATCGTTTACTCGGATACCAGAAGCTTCGTAGTCTAATGCGCTGATAATGAATATAATAGGAAAAGTGGCGTTCCAGCGTGAAAGTCATGGTGTAGCACGACGCCGCTAGTGCCGCGTCTGACGCATTTTTTAACGTAGCGATACGATATTTTTTCGGCTGTCGTTCGTAACGTCGCAGTCGTCATCTTGACACATATGGTCGCGGAGACCAGAGAAGTAATTAACGTCATTAGGGGAGAATCTTTAATGGCATGTAGGGAGATGTGGTACCGAACCAGACGGCGCGAAGCACCATAGCTGCTTTTTTAGTGAGGGATTTGGATTTTATGGGAATTGGGTGGAATTTTTCGTTGTTTAATACTTTTGTTGCATTTCTTCAAAAGGATCGAGGAGTTCTTACAATTTATACGCGAGGGAGGTTAGCACTATAGTCAAGAATATTTTTTGTTTCGTCTAGTTTACAGCCAGAATCGTCAGCCATCTAGCGGTCACGTTTAAACGTGAACTGATACCTATGCGCTCTCCGCAGTGGTCGAATCAGATGATAGATGTTATCATGAAAGTCTAGCATCACAAAAAAAAAATAGAAATGCAAGACTACACTGATGCCATTTTCATTTAAGGCTAAATCAATTTCGCATGTTCATAAATTTTATTTTCACCTAGAGGAAAATCGGCAAATATGCTGTTCTTCCATGCAAACCAAGGCTGAATGTGTACAATGTTAGAAAAAGAAAATGTCACAGTATTACAAGAAAAAATAAAGTGTTCTTAGCATGAAGTAGAATGAAATTGGCTGAAATTAAACAGATTGGAAAGAAATTGTTAATGCATAATACACAAAACAGAAAAGTTACAAACAAAACACTTCGTAGTCACATTTATCTAGAATCGAATCAGTGGCTAGTATCAGATTATTGATTCCAGGTTTAAAAACACTGAGTGGCTTGGTTTTAAGAGTGGAAGAAATCCTAGATGCAATATATGGAAAGTAGCTTTTATAAGCTGTTTGGAACTATAATAAGATAGCATGCAAGAAAACTAGTTGTTTCCTTAGTGACACCGAATTAACCAAACATATCAGGCGATAACTTCATCACTGTCTTACGTTAAGCGTAATACTTTTAATATTAGAATATGTTCTTTCAAAGTTACATGAATATACCTTATGCAACACTTTTGCGCCTTTTCGGTTCGCTGGGCCTCCGTTTGAGCCAAACAACACTGATCAACAGCCAAAAAATATCCTAAATAAAATCAACAAAATATTACTATTTTTAATGTGCTAAAACCGGAATGAAACTTATTTTTTCAATATTAGTTCAAGTTTTAGAGATACGGTAATTATATGTGTTCCTGCTGTGACAGTGTTAATATACTGTAATTCGCAAGAATGCACGTGCTACATTTTTAGATTCGGCAAGGAAAGATGATGTAATCGGCATGATTGTGTTACGTTATACATACGTGTACATTATATTGTTTTATATTAGCCATTTTTTCCTCAGTTGGCTGACAGCGTTCATGCAAGATGTCTCGAAAGTGTGTAAACAATCCAGATCAGTTTTGTTACGTGTGTGGTGATGTGACTTTTGCGACTCAGAGACGGTCTATTACTCCACTAATAACAAAGGCATATCAGCTTTATTTCGGTTGTAAACTAGGTGATCAAGACAAACAGTGGGCACCCCACATCTGCTGTAATACATGTGCTTCAAGTCTGAGGAGCTGGTTAAATGGCAAGAAACGGTCTATGCGCTTTGCTGTCCCAATGGTTTGGAGAGAGCCTACAAATCATATTAATGATTGTTACTTCTGCATGGTACCTTGTGTTGGACAATCCACAGGTATGTCCAAGAAGAAAAAATCGGTTATTAACTACCCAAACATACCATCTGCGATGAGACCTGTGTCTCGCAGTGACGAAAATCCTATTCCAAAACCCCCAGAATCTTACACTTGCGAATCAGAAAACGAATCAGATCATGGCGGTCGAGTGATTCGTCAGGAAGAAGATATGCCATCAACGTCAAGAGATCCTAATTTTATACTGAGCACGTCATGCCACCAACCGCACAAAATAACACAGTCAGAATTAAATGATCTTGTAAGAGATTTAGAACTTCCAAAATGTAAGGCAGAGTTACTAGGGTCAAGGCTGCAGCAGTGGAACTTGTTAGAAGACGATGTTTCGGTATTGTTTTTCGTAAACGCCACAAAGACTTAGAACCATTTTTCAATATGGAGAATAACTTGGTTTTCTGCAGTAACATTAACGGCGAACTGGCCTCTTTAAATATAAACTATAACCCAGAAGAATGGAGATTGTTTATAGACAGTTCAACATTGAGTTTAAAGGCAGTGTTATTGCATATTGGAAATATTTTACCATCTCTTCCTGTAGGGTATGCAGTTCACATGAAAGAATCATATGACAATATGAAGTACCTATTGACATGCATAAAATACGATGAGCACCAATGGCATATTTGTGGCGATTTGAAAGTTGTTGCACCTTTACTTGGGCTGCAGCTAGGCTACACAAAGTTTTGCTGTTTTTTGTGTGAATGGGACAGTCGGGCAAAGGCACTTCATTACACCAGACAAAACTGGCCTGTTCGTCAATTCCTAGAGCCAGGTCAAAAAAATGTACAGCATATGCCATTAGTAGATTCGAATAAAATTTTATTACCACCACTGCATATCAAGTTGGGCCTAATGAAAAACTTTGTCAAGGCATTAGATAGAGCTGGGTCAGCTTTTCAATACCTGCTTCAGAAATTTCCAAGACTAAGTGAGGCAAAGGTTAAAGAAGGTATTTTTGTTGGGCCACAGATTCGAAATATTTTGAAAGATACACAGTTTGAAAACACTTTAACAGGTATTGAAAAAACTGCTTTTAATGATTTCCGTCTGGTGGTCACTAATTTCTTGGGAAATAGAAAAGCTGACAACTATAAAACCCTTGTCAAAAATATGCTGTCATCGTATCAAAAGATGGGCTGTAATATGTCTCTTAAGATACATTTCCTACACTCACACCTGGACTTTTTTCCTGACAATTGCGGAGCCGTAAGTGATGAGCACGGCGAACGTTTTCATCAGGATATTTCAACAATGGAAAAAACGTACCAGGGAAAGTGGAATCCTTCCATGCTTGCAGACTACTGTTGGACTCTTGGTAGAGATGCTCCAGAAACGATCCATAAAAGAACAGCAAAAAGACAGCGCATATAGTGATTCTTATAAGTATATGAATCTTGTTACTTTTTTTAATGTATCCTTAAAAATAAAAATATTTTTTTCTAAACCGCAACTAATTTTTTATGTCATTGTCATTTTTGGATTCAGCGCCCCAAAATTAACAAGAAGTGCACTTTTCCCACAAGATACAATTAAAAAACTAAAATTTGTTGTCCAGTGTAATGATCATACACGTAGTCAGCATATTCCACCTTGCTCCATATAAGGGAGTTAGTTTCATTTTGGTATTCTTTGACAACACATTCCTGAAATTATGAAAAGCTTAGAGTCAATCTACTTGACGCTTGCATTTTCTAAATGGGACATACAATAGCAATCATACAATATTTTAACGGAGCTTTAGCGCAGAGACATGTTCAGCTATTAAATGTCAGGGACAAAGGAAACGGTATCTGTGAGCCGGCTGTAAGATTTACTAGTCTGCTATTGGCAATTATATTCGTAATCGGCGAGATTGTGCAGGATATCGGCGATTACCTCTGATTAACTTGCGCCGCTATTTTTTTTACCGATACGCGGTTAATTTGACGTTTGTTATTTGCACGTGTCGAGTGGTTGTTGCGTGCAGGCACGAATTTTTCACCAGATCCAGCCTACCAGTCAGACAAGGATATTGATGTGTCGATAACGACATGCAACTGCGAAATCGCATTTCGTTACTCTACACGTAGCCCTTCATTTTTGTAAAACCGTTCAGTCATGTAGGATCTAGAGCTTTTTATTCTATCTGGAGACCGGCAGGGGTATTACGTCGGTTTCTTGGCATTGTATAAGTTTTTGTGACATTGTGTATGTTTTTCTACAAGATGTCAACTTATCACTTGCCTAAACGTCATAATGCTTCAGCTATCAATGTTTGGCTCTGATGTGATGTAACATCTGCTTCAGAGATGGCATTATTAGAGGTCTAAACTGTAAGTTGTATGCTATAGCTGGAAGGAAAAAGTGCATAGTGAGAACTGTTGATGATACAATTACACTTCCTTGGGGTGTATGCAAAGCTAAAAGTTAGTGGCGCATCCGCTTGTCCTTATTCAACCTGGACATTGCATACGCAAATTTGCTGAATTTCAGAAAAGAGAGCGATAAGAGAAGAAAATCCTTGGTTGGTGAAGTATATCAAAACTAACATGTGAGAAAATATCGTCGCTCATACTGCAAACAAGCGTAACTGATTTTATACAAATTTTCAGTAGAAGCAAAATGAATATCGACAGTTATTTGATTCCATGTATCTTTCCTACTTAGTCAATATATGATCATGATTTCTTCCAATAATATAGCTAAGACGTGTGTTGATCATCGTCTAAGAAGTATGTTGAGAAAATTAAGATCATATTCTCAGTTGAACATATTATACATACACTACCGCTCAAATACTTTGGGACAGTACCTTTTTTTAAGAGAACTTAAAATATACTAAGTGACATATAAATACGAACACCCAGTTTAAATGGTTTTATTTTAATAAAAGTTGGTGAATGTATTTATCTTACTGTAAATAACAAGTGAAAAAATTTTCAGCCTTATCAGTTGGACATTCCGGTTTTTATACTGCTTTTTTTAATTCACTAACGCTCTAAAAATGAATATTTCAGCCGCAGTCAAGAATCAACGTTGGCGGATTTTGGTTCTTGACATCCTTTACGATCGGTTACGATGCCTAGAGTACGGAGACCTGTACGATTTCGTCAACTTGTGAGTTTGATAGGAGCCTTATAGTGGGACTTCGGGAAGCTGGACTTTCTTTTCGGGCAATTGCAGTTAGAGTGCAAAGAAGTGTAGACACTGTGGTTAGGTGTTGTCAGGCATGGCTTCGAGAAGTCCGTACGCAAAGAGCAAGGGGCACTGGACGCCGCCGTAGAACAACAGACCGTGAAGATCGCCGCCTAAGATTATTGGCCTTAAGGGACCGTTTCTCCACTACCAGGTGCATTGCAAATGAATGGTTTGCAGAACACGGAAGACCTATTAGCATGCGAAGTGTTTGCCGACGAATGAGAAGTTTTGGCTTGTTTTCATACCGGCCACACTGGGTCCTCCCTTTAACTGGAGAAGACCGACGTAATCGCCTTGAGTGGTGCAGACAACGGTCACTCTGGGATCAGGAATGGAACAGTATTGTCTTTAGTGACGAGTCTCGATTTTGTTTAGGCATGCACGATGGTCGTGCCAGGGTTAGAAGGCGACGTGGTGAAAGGAGGAATCCATAGTTTTTTGTTGAAAGACATGTTCATCACACTGTTGGAGTTATGGTTTGGGGTGCTATAGCTTATGGTTCCAGGTCACCTTTAATCTTCATCAGAGGTAACATGAACGCGCAGCGTTATATCCATGAAGTTCTAGAACCCCATCTTTTACCCTATCTTGACACCCTGGCAGATCCAACTTTCCAACAAGATAATGCCCGACCACATGTTGCAAGAGTCACAATAGACTTCTTTCAACATAATGATGTCACAGTGTTACCATGGCCACCAAGATCTCCCGACTTATCCCCAATTGAGCACGTATGGGATATGATGGGTAGGAGATTGCTCAATTTGCAACGTCCTCCTCCGACTCTAGAAGCACTTCGAGAGGAGTTGGTGGTTGCCTGGAATGAGATACCACAGGAGGACATTGACCACCTGATCAGAAGCATGCCTAGGCGCGTTGGAGAATGCGTAGCACATCAGGGTGCATCCACACATTATTAAAGGTCAAAGGGCTTTAAAGCAGTGCAATCATTTTGAAATTTTTATCATTTACTTATTATGCTTCATTAAGTACTTATACAAAATTTTATTAAAATAAAACCATTTAAACTGGGTGTTCGGATTTATATGTCACTTAGTATATGTACATAAAAATACGTACCTCCTAAATTAATGCGCATACCATTTTAAAACTTTGATGTGTTTTAAACACAATTTAGGATAAATTTTGCAGTAAAAAAAATCGAAAATAAAAAATGCGAAGTTCCCCAAATTTTGGTTTGAAATGTTTACTTCCGGTTGAAGTCTTTTTTAAATTCAAATTTTGTTTTCCTAGCAAAAACTACAGAAACACTATATAAAACGCTATATTTTATATCCCTATTAATATTTTTTTTTTTCGATTCCAAGAAATTCCCAATTTCAAATACTCTTTCGAAGCCCGTGTTTCTTCTTCCATACGTACTAGATGTACAAGCAGGCCCAGCAAGAACGAATTTCAAAACCTCACTTTTGTCGACAGCGGCTTCACGCGAAATGCCCCATGTTTGATCAAAATTTTCGCTCAACTTGAATATATCTCATATACTTTTGTATCTGCATTATGCAAGGATAATGAAAACTCTGCATTTTGCTCGCATGTTCAGTTAATGAAGTGGACTACCCAATTTAATTAAAATCAATATCAGTTTTATTGCGAACCTAATACGTAACTGAATAATTGCAACAATTTATTTTAAAACTGTTTATATTTAAAAAGTTGCATGCATAATGTAATATCCCTATGCCAATTGTCAATAATAATGAGCGGTATTCATATTACCCTATCGGCGATATTATTTGATCAATGATTTACGGATGGGACACAAAAAGTTTGGCATTTGGGCACTGGCGTAAAGTAATAAAATTGTATTAGTAAAGTCAAATTATACACAATGATTTTTGTTCCTTGGCAAAAATTTCATTTTCGTCCCAGGTAGGTGGTTGAGTAATTCTGGGTGCCGAATCCGAACATAGCCGTCAAAAGATTTCGGGTAAAAAAATGGCATCAAGTAGGTTGACTCTGTACTTCTGACAAATTCCGTCATCACTTACGTGGATTATGTTCAGTTTATTATCAGACGTATGACAATATGAAATACAAATATGATTCGAAAGTCGACCTACTTGACACAAATTTTATTCATTCTTTCAATCATGGCGAGGCTTATGTGGCGGTTCTTGATATCACGAAAGCTTTCGATCAGCTGTGGTATGCTGCCTCTTAAGCAAACTTTCCAACCTATGGCCTCCCAGACAAGCTGCGGCTGACTTCCACTCTGGTCGTAGGATATCCGTCGTAATTGTCAACGCGGGTGTTCCCCAAGAATCGATCTTGGCTCCAATCTTGTTTCTATTACATATCAAAGACCTCCTCTTCTGTGCGATCAATCCGATCCACACCTTTGCTGACGACAGCACTCTACATGCAAGCGAGACAAATGAAGATTTTTTAATGGTCATATTCTAAATATACCGTGGGAGACTAAAATGGATTTTGCGTTAAAAACTTCAAAAGTCCGAGTCTAGTTCATAATATATACTCTTTATGCTTTATACGAGTATAAATGATCTGGGCGAGCTGTTCAATGCCCAATTGAATTTTATATTGTATGCAGACGATGCCTCAATTATAATTTCAGATCCTCATGATCACGTATTGGTTACTAAATTTAGTGACATTTAGAAGCATCTTGAAAAATGGTTTTAAGATTCCACAATGTGTACAGAAGAAGTTAGATGACATCAATATCAGGTTAAATGATATCCAGATCAAGTTCCATAGCGACACTAAATTTTTGGGAGTATATTCAGAAGAATATTTGAATTTCAAGTCACATTGCAAGTATATGATAGTTCTTAATACACATTTATACATTTAGGAAATTTTCACAGTTCTAAATGACGATCAGCTGATCAGTCTATACTATGCACAGGTTGAATTCAGACTGAAGTACGGCCTTTGCTTCTGCGGTACATCAAGTTCAACGATATATGTAATATTTATATGAAAGAAAAGAGTGATCAGAAGCATTGCTAAAGTAAATAGTATAACAGTTGCTGAGAACTGTTTAAAAGTTATACTAAGTGACATATAAATCCGAACACCCAGTTTAAATGGTTTTATTTTAATAAAAGTTGGTGAATGTATTTATCTTACTGTAAATAACAAGTGAAAAAATTGTCAGCCTTATCAGTTGGACATTCCGGTTTTTATACTGCTTTTTTTAATTCACTAACGCTCTAAAAATGAATATTTCAGCCGCAGTAAAGAATCAACGTTGGCGGATTTTGGTTCTTGACATCCTTTACGATCGGTTACGATAGTGAGTTTGATAGGGGCCGTATAGTGGGACTTCGGGAAGCTGGACTTTCATTTCGGGCAATTGCAGTTAGAGTGCAAAGAAGTGTAGACACTGTGGTTAGGTGTTGTCAGGCATGGCTTCGAGAAGGCCGTACGCAAAGACCAAGGGGTACTGGACGTCGCCGTAGAACAACAGACCGTGAAGATCGCCGCCTAAGATTATTAGCCTTAAGGTCCATTGCAAATGAATGGTTTGCAGAACACGGAAGACCTGTTGGCATGCGAAGTGTTTACCGACGAATGAGAAGTTTTGGCTTGTTTTCATACCGGCCACACTGGGTCCTCCCTTTAACTCGAGAACACCGACGTAATCGCCTTGAGTGGTGCAGACAACGGTCACTCTGGGATCAGGAATGGAACAGTATTGTCTTTAGTGACGAGTCTCGATTTTGTTTAGGCATGCACGATGGTCGTGCCAGGGTTAGAAGGCGACGTTGGTGAAAGGAGGAATCCACAGTTTTTTGTTGAAAGACATGTTCATCACACTGTTGGAGTTATGGTTTGAGGTGCTATAGCTTATGGTTCCAGGTCACCTTTAATCTTCATCAGAGGTAACATGAACGCGCAGCGGTATATCCACGAAGTTCTAGAACCCCATCTTTTACCCTATCTTGACACCCTGGCAGATCCAACTTTCCAACAAGATAATGCCCGACCACATGTTGCAAGAGTCACAATAGACTTCTTTCAACATAATGATGTCACATTGTTACCATGGCTACCAAGATCTCCCGACTTATCCCCAATTGAGCACGTGTGGGATATGATGGGTAGGAGATTGCTCAATTTGCAACGTCCTCCTCAGACTCTAGAAGCACTTCGAGAGGAGTTGGTGGTTGCCTGGAATGAGATACCACAGGAGGACATTGACCACCTGATCAGAAGCATGCCTAGGCGCATTGGAGAATACGTAGCACATCAGGGGGCATCCACACATTTTTAAAGGTCAAAGGGCTTTAAAGCAGTGCAATCATTTTGAAATTTTTATCATTTACTTATTATGCTTCATTAAGTACTTATATAAAATTTTATTAAAATAAAACCATTTAAACTGGATGTTCGGATTTATATGTCACTTAGTATATATAATTCTCATTTTCCCTGTATACAGTGAGGCTCAAATTTGGCTGACGTCGTAATCTGTATGAGAGAAAATCGCGAGAAGCGTGCAATATGTATGTTAGAAAGAGTGCGCCGATAGAGTCCGTTTCCTTCTCACTTGGCTTGCTAGGCAACGAGGTTCTTCTGTCTCTTCCTAACACACGTATTGCACGCTTCTCGTGCTTCTCTCTCGTAAACAACACAACGTCAGTGGTATGTGGTTTTCACTGTATATGAATTGGCTGTGTTAACGTATGTGAATTTAGAAAATTAAAAACTGACGATGTTCATGTTCATGGACCAAATACCAGACAATGTAACCAGCTATATGTACCTTTTGTGAAGTACAATGATCCAGGAGGTCTCCAAGGTGTTTAGGGCAAAACATTTTTAAAAGTTTACCAGCAGACATATGAAATGCCAAAGATATGAGGTTTTTCAAAATGAGACTCAAGCAGTTTGTAAAAAATTATTACGCCGTCTCGGAATTTTGTGATACATAAGGTTCAATTGTTTGTAGATTATGTTAGTTGGTTTTTTATATTATAAATGTTATACTCATTTTGACGAGTTCTATACATTGTAATGGACGGTTGGACATAGAGAAGCTATTCCTCGCTTTGTCTAAAATAATTTGTACAAAGTTAAAAATGCAGCAGATAATGTAAGCTTTTAACGAACCTAATGAGATGCTCACACCGCATGCGGATTTATCCAGCGGAAAATCTCAAACAATAAAATTTAATCAGCGAAAAAGTAAATAATGTTAATAACGCACAATTTAGACTTGCACGAAATGCCTCGCATAACGATATCTTAATAAGGCGTCGAGTCTGTACGGCTATTTTGAATCTCTAACAGCACAAGCCATTAAAAGTATTAAGTTAAATTTTAATTGCGTCTCAACTACAACAAAACTAAATAGAATGGATGCTGTACTATTATACGTTTATAGCAGGTAAACATATCTGTATATGAAGATTGCCAAGTGTATCAAATCTATGCGGGGCTAGTGAAGACTTGTACTCGTATCTTTTTCTTCATGCCTTTCCCAGTTGTCTATATGTCCATTAATGATCTATCGTCCACTGATAGTAGTCTTACCAGTACAAAAAATAACGCCACTGAGCGAATGATCACGCACCCTTGAGTGATCTTCAAGTGGGGACGTTTGCAATCGACAGATACTTGTAACAAATTTTCAAAACTTTCAGTATTTTTTGAAGTTTTCAAAATTCCTTAAATTTCATGATTATCAAATATTTAAACATTGTAAAAATTTTCAAAATAAAAAATTTACGAAATTTTGAAAATTTTGCAAAACTTGCAAACCGGGAATGTTTAAATCCTGAGTATTTAAAATTCTGAAAACTGTTTGTATCCTGAAAATTTAGAAAATTTTGAAAATATTGAATGTTTTGCAAATTTTGAAAATTTTAGAAACAGTGAAAATTTTATTGTCTGAATATTTCGTTGATTTGAAATGTATGAATGTCGAACCTCCAGGACCGGTTGATACGACCGCTCCTCTATTCAATTGGCGTCGAACCATTGTATACTGTTGTCCAAACTTTACAACCATGGTGTGCAGGGTCAGCTCTTGAATAGGATAAGTAGTTTGTTACTTATCTTATAAATATCAGACTGTAAGATATGGTGAGTGTAGCATTCGTGTAACTTCCGGAGTCCCACAGGGTTCCTACTTGAGCCCCTTGTTATTCAACATATTTATTAATGACCTTGTGAACTTAGTACGTAGTGAAAGTCTTTTATTTGCGGATGTTAAGATTTTCAGAGTTATTGGGAACAAACATGATGCGAAATTCCTGCAAGAGACATAGACCATATTACTCGATGGTGTAGAGTGATTATTTTACTTCTAAATAATGCGAAAGTTACATTTAGTGGGTCTAGTTCTCCTATTATTATTCTTTACAAACTACAGACCAGAGCAAGGACTTATTTTTTACTAAAATAATCATTTAACGCACATATTGAAAATAATTCAACTGTGCATAAAAGATGTTAGGTTTCATAAATCGTCATTGTATTGATCTGATTGATCTGTCATTTTTTTCTTTTAAAATTTTGTATTGTTCTTCGGTTCCTCCGTGTCTGGTCCCCAAGTTATAATATACAGATCGACCAATTAGAGCGTGTGGAGATTCTTTTTTTTTTAGAATCTGTGGATATAAAACGGCTTACATTGGGTAGGAGATATACTAAGTGACATATAAATCCGAAACCCGAAAAATTTCAAAATGATTGCACTGCTTTAAAGCCCTTTGACCTTTAATAATGTGTGGATACACCCTGATGTGCTACGCATTCTCCAACGCGCCTACGCATGCTTCTGATCAGGTGGTCAATGTCCTCCTGTGGTATCTCATTCAAGGCAAACACCAACTCCTCTCGAAGTGCTTCTAGAGTCTGAGGAAGACGTTGCAAATTGAGCAATCTCCTACCCATCATATCCCACACGTGCTCAATTGGGGATAAGTCGGGAGATCTTGGTGGCCATGGTAACAATGTGACATCATTATGTTGAAAGAAGTCTATTGTGCCTCTTGCAACATGTGGTCGGGCATTATCTTGTTGGAAAGTTGGATCTGCCAGGGTGTCAAGATAGGGTAAAAGATTGGGTTCTAGAACTTCGTGGATATAACGCTGCGCGTTCATGTTACCTCTGATGAAGATTAAAGGTGACCTGGAACCATAAGCTATAGCACCCCAAACCAGAACTCCAACAGTGTCCAACATGTCTTTCAACAAAAAACTGTGGATTCCTACTTTCACCACGTCACCTTCTAACCCTGGCACGACCATCGTGCATGCCTAAACAAAATCGAGACTCGTCACTAAAGACAATACTGTTCCATTCCTGATCCCAGAGTGACCGTTGTCTGCACCACTCAAGGCGATTACGTCGGTGTTCTCGAGTTAAAGGGAGGACCCAGTGTGGCCGGTATGAAAACAAGCCAAAACTTCTCATTCGTCGGTAAACACTTCGCATGCCAATAGGTCTTCCGTGTTCTGCAAATCATTCATTTGCAATGGACCTGGTAGTGGAGAAACGGTCCCTTAAGGCCAATAATCTTAGGCGGCGATCTTCACGGTCTGTTGTTCTACGGCGGCGTCCAGTGCCCCTTGCTCTTTGCGTACGGCCTTCTCGAAGCCATGCCTGACAACACCTAACCACAGTGTCTACACTTCTTTGCACTCTAACTGCAATTGCCCGAAAAGAATGTCCAGCTTCCCGAAGTCCCACTATACGGCCCCTATCAAACTCACTAAGTTGACGAAATTGTACAGGTCTCCGTACTCTAGGCATCGTAACCGATCGTAAAGGATGTCAAGAACCAAAATCCGCCAACGTTGATTCTTTACTGCGGCTGAAATATTCATTTTTAGAGCGGTAGTGAATTAAAAGAAAGCCGTATAAAAACCGGAATGTCCAACTGATAAGGCTGAAAATTTTTTCACTTGTTATTTACAGTAAGATAAATACATTCACCAACTTTTATTAAAATAAAACCATTTAAACTGGGTGTTCGGATTTATATGTCACTTAGTATAGTTATACTCATACTCGTCTCTACATGAATATGGCGCAGGTTGGAATTTGACTTACTTTTCTTGCGCAAAATTATCAATAGTCACATTGATTTTCCTTAGGAAAAATTACAATTAATATGAATCATAGAAGAACGCAACCCTTCGACCAAACAAATTATTGTTGAAATGAACCCAAAACTCGTCTTCTTAGGTTAGGTAATAGAAGTATTAGGCACTTCTGTTAACAAGTTTAAACTAAGTGTTAAGAACATTACAATCTAATTCTTTAAATCAAAACGGTTTTGTATTTGCATCAAGGGTTTTACCCGTTGATAAATAAATAAAATGGTTACTATATGACACTCGTGAAGGTGCAAAATAATTCCCAACCCCCATTGTTCAATCAGCTTTATATCGGCATCTTTACTTTCTCATTTCATACCCATTTAACACCTTTAATACCCTTAAAATCAACACATCGCTCCAGCATCCTGCTTCAAAAGCGCTGTCTGAAAAGGTACGTCTTCCACCGGGGGTAAAACAGTAGCCAGTTTTTTTGTTATCGAACAACACCCGTGTCGAATGACGGATGATTTATGGGTTTTTTCGAAAAAGATTCTCCTCACGGTTAGATCGAAAAAGCCTGTTTTTAATTTAACACTATAATGCAGAAACAAGCCGATAGCAATGGTTCTTAGTTAGATATAGGTGTTAAGAGGTGGAGATGACAATGTGTACGGCCGATCTAGGTTATTACAAAATTGGATTATCATCTTTTTGGTACGGAAATAATTGAGTAATCATGTTACCCTGTGTAATGCATTTTGAATGCAAGGTGTGAGAGCCTTTCATAGATGGTATCGATAACTAGCGCCTGCAAGGAGTTTCTTGAGGTATACAGCTTCTTCGAATAGCTTTTTCAAAAAGCTTTTTGGCGTTAATTTAAATAACGTTAGGGTTAACAAAAGATACACTAATTGATCACTCGAAAATAATATGGGCACTTTTCCGTTTTTAGCACAAACTGTTTTTTTTTACGCCGAAGCATCGCGGCTGCTGTAAGTAGCTTAAATATCCAGCTTTATTCCGATTTTTAACTGACCAAAAAAGCCTACTCGGACAGAGTGTTCCACAATTCCGACATCTTAGGTATAAAGGAGCAGTGGTACCAATTCAGCATGTATGAAGTTCGGCAGGGTTAAGACGGGAGACCGAAGTTAGGCGGGTCCTTCTGACAGGAACATCGCGCATTGACATCATCAAGGAGAACTCTGATGTGCGAAGTCTGTTGACATAGCGGTAGGAGGGAGCCAGATTGCCGACGGCATGTCGGTGCGAAAGGGTTTCGAGACTGTCCGTTAAAGAAGAGTCATCTATCATCGATCTTAGTCTTAACTTTGCCTTGTACAGACTGAGGAGGTCACGTGGAGCCGTGACGTTCATTGTGTACTGCAGAGGCTTTTCGTAACAAATTCATTTCATCTTTAGCAATCGAGAATATTCCGTTTGAATTTTATATATGCTAAAGATTTGTAGTTCCTGAAATTCTTTCTCATATGTAGATGCGGATTTACAGCAAAAAGCACATAATACCTCAGTCTTAGTCATGAGATTTGGATATAGTAGGATCCAAATTTAGAAATTATACCAAACATTGTTGTTAAGCGTATTGACATTTCTGATAGCAAATAATAACTGTCGCACTTTTTGAAATTAGGCAAGTCTCACTTTTCAGACTGCAGATCACCAAACCAAAAATTTTTTTGTTTGTTGCGATTTCTTGATGTGGTATTGTTTTTATGATATCCTTCTGCTGTTTCAGAAAGTCCAGGATTGAACGGAAACAATCATTAAGTCCACACAAAACGGTAAAATTTTTCTCAAGCTAAGCGTCGTATTTCTAATGACGTGTCTCGTGACCCATGTCATCTTTTTAAATGAAGCATTTGAGGTGTCCCAGATTTGAACCATCTCCCTAGAAAGACAAATGAGAAACGCCAGTGAGAAGCAAAATAATTGACACATCTAGACCTGCTTCTTAGAGAAAAATTAATGTGTAGAGATAATATGTCTGCTGACTGATATTGATTAATTGTTATTAAGTAAATATGTTTCCACATTTGGTGTTTACCAGGGATAGATGTATTATAAATTATAGGTTTAGAGTATTTTGATTCTCGGGAATATACTTCAAAGCTCACATAATTTCAAAAGGATGCTTACGATGTCCTCAACGTTCTAGGGACTAAAAAAGGTTTAGGCTAGTTGGTAATTGTCGTGTTCTGGCAACGAATTTCTGACGGCTATGGACAGTTGGATACAGTTAACCAAATCATTTTCACAATTCTGTAATTCAACTGAATTTGACGGTTGCAAACTGTGTGAAAATTATTGCTAAAAAATTAATAATAATTCCAGTTTGGCTGCATGGCATCGCCTTTAGAATAAAATAGCGAACATGAGAAGCTTTAGATGATTATAATCAAATCAATCGCAATCGGAATAGTACACGTACAATATTTGCTGTGACAGTATTTTTTTATTGCAACAAGTGTATTGATGTACGTCAATATATTTGTTGATGTTCAAGGTTTCGTAGATATATGGCGAAACCGACAGCTCGACCAGTAGATAGTGATAGTACGGATTACAATAAATACTGATCGTGTAGTGTTCACCTTGTTTTTTTTTATACTCCGACCACCACGAAGGGCTAAGGCCTAAACGCCCATGGGGTACCGTGGGGCTATCTAGGAGTACAGAGGAAGTGGGGACGCCACACGGACGAGCGAACACGTGTGCACGCAACATGCACACATTCTGGCCCCGCCTACGAGATCCGCCGGGTGGTACGTCCGCGTTCGACAGTCAGAGACCGTCTACCACCTACGGAGAATCACAACATCCATAGCTAAGAGAAAAATTTCTCTTGGGACGGGATTCGAACCCGCACAGCGCACGGTGACTGATCAGGAGACCGAAGAGTCTACTATTGCGGCCACCGCTGCTACCTGAGAATGCTTTTGGATTTAGAGAAGTTTTGATTACTTCTACTACTTCAGTCGCAAACATGGAATTATTTCGTCATTCTTTGCTCCAAAAAAATGTCTACTTAGTTACTCTAGTATCTATAGTCTACACACTAGTAATTTTTAGAAAACTTGATTATAATGGTTATCACAAAGCACGGAGACTGAGGCTATTAAAAATTAGAAACGTTACCCAAATCCTCATACACGGGGCTCCATCAAGCACACAAAACACAATTTGGTAATGAAAAATCAGGTAGACCATGACTCGCTGATATCCTCTATCTTTCCCAATGAATTTCTACTGCTACTAGACTGCGCGAGAAAGTTGGGCACACAAAGCTGTTGTTTGTCGAGGACTGATTGTCGTAAAATCGCTCACTAACTACCTATTACTTCCATGGTAAGTTATACAGGGTGTCCGCAAAGTTGGGGTTTTCCTTTTCAGAAACAACTACCCTTGAAATAACAAAGGTAATGTGTAGTGAAACGAGGGCGACCAAGTAAAAAAAATAAAGGAAAAAGTACTCACTCTCCAGTTGACCAGAAGGACTAAGTACGTCTCTGCCTGAAATCATACCGCTCCAACAGGAAATGAAATCAGCTGATGCGCTACCGAGCAGACGCAGGCAAACAAGGAAGGCAAAATGTTGCGTAAAAAGTCTAGATATTGCATCCCGTCCAATCGATTTGGGAGAATAAATGGTCCAATGAGCATACCGTTCACCATGCCAGCCCAAACATTCACCGAAAATGTTTGTTGAAAATGTGCCCGACGGACAGCGTGCGGATTTTCTACTGACCAAACATGACTGTTGCGAAAGTTATTCACCCCATTACGCGTGAACGTAGATTCGTCTGTCACCAATATGCACTTCAAAAAGTCCGGATTATTGTCATGTTGATGCAACAACCACTCACAAAACAGCACTCTTGCTGGAAAATCGTCAGGTTGAAGGGCTTTTACACGTTGGACATGAAACGGACGCAGCGTTTGATACTTGCACTTCTCTAACCTCGTCTCTAGTGCTTGTTGAGAGATTCTCGTCTACGCGATTATCTCTACACGCGTGACCGTAACCGTCGGTTGAAGGTTGCATACTGATCTGACACACTGACCCCGACCCAGTTCTGTCGTCGGGTTGAGCTAGTGTCCTAGTACCAGTCGGGGATATCGCGAGTCGCGGCTACAGGACGGTATTCAGATATTTTTGATGTTGCAGAGCCCTTTATCTCGGTTCTCTTAAGACATTGGTATATATGGTACTAAGAAAAATTGCTTATGTTTTCAAGATCTACACGTCGTGTAAAGGAAAACCCCAACTTTGAGGACACCCTGTATTTTGCCAGCCCCGTTTTTCTTTCAAAGGGCAACCTTTTTCGGCTTTAGGATAATGAAGCTAAACTTAAGCTTTGAGTTTGTATACTGCACTCATAAACATTTATACTTGTGTTAAGCACCGGATCAAACTGCATGATCCGAGCATCACATTTGAGTCGGTTACTTAAAAAACCACCTGAGTCACATTTTCCAAAACGCCTTTTTTATCGAAATAAGACAGCTCACAGTGCCATCTATTATCAAAATCGACTACTGTAAAGTATTTTAGTTTGCGTTTGAGCGCTATATGCCGTCGATTTTGGCGATATAGCAGATGTGGTCTGCTCGCCATTAAAAAAACTAATAATACTGCTTTTCAATCTAGACAGCAATTTTGAATAATAAGTAATAAAGATATGATTGTTGTTATACACCACTAACTCTATTTCTTACTAGAACAACATATTGAACGTTCTTCGACCTCGCTTTTAAAACGCCAAATAAGCCCAAAAAAGTCCTTTTATTTAATTTTTAATTTTAAGTTGTAATCGTCTCCTGAAAAGTTGGGTGATTATTACGGTTAGTGAAAAGACCCATTCATGTATCAAAACAACAAGCCTAGAGTGATCATAACAAAAGAGACTTCTAGTATCTACAGATTCTTTGGTTGAAACCCCATCTTCTACTTCGCATGTAAACGCGTCCATATACAAACGCGACAGAACAAATTTCCCCAAAAAAAGTCATTGAGTACCAGCAACACGTATGATTTATTAGCCCAATGTTTTCATTCTGGGCCTACTGGGATAAATTAAAATGTCAATGCCGCGGGTAGCACGATTTCGGTGCCGTAAATCTTTCGTACAAAAGCTGGCGTTTTCGCATGTAAATGTGTTACAAAGGCCTCTGTAAATGGGCGGTGGTGCAACCTTTGTCAAGATGTAGAAAGGGGTTGGTGAGGTGTGGCTGGTAGCTACTAATGCCTGTTTTTGTCATTTCTTATGGGACGATGAGTTTTTTCTATGAGGTATGGGTGTTACAATGCGTATATGTATTATGTCTTTTATGTACTGTTTGTGGGTTTTGATCCATAATAGAATATGCTTAGCTGTAAAAGAAAATCCTGGCAGGCTGCAATGAATGAAATAATGAATAAGCAGAAAAATGAAGATAAAGCTCGAAGCGATAACTTTCAGGAGTGCCAACGAAATAGGCCTTGACCCAAATGCGTGCTTATTAAAAGAAATGAAATTAATTTGTACATCGAAATAGAAGTCGTTCAAATCCTCCAAATTGCCCGTGGTTGAATCAGATAACAGAAATTAATTTTTATTAGATCGCATGCTAAAGACAATTCGTAGAAAAACCGCCAGCACGGTAGAAACCTTCAACTGCAGCACTTTTTACTTCCCACAGTATTGGCAGTATTGTAATCTCGAAAAATTTGGAAAATTGGACATTATGTTTTTTTTTATTACATGTACATCACGAAAAACCATCTGTCTGTCTTTGAGCCTGTCTGTTTGACTGTCATACCAAGGGCGAGAGAGCCTTATAATTTTAGAAAATCAGTCCAGTGATAGCGAAGCTAGCGGCAAAGAACGACAAAAAAACACTCAAACTTCGTTTTTTGATGACTCGGAGGCTCCTGGTCATTTTCAGAAAACATTTTGTAGGAGTTGAAAATTGGATAGGAGGTTGAAAGCTTTGTGAATAACGTTTAAATCACTGAGAAATGTGTTATTATGGTAGTATTACGTACCTGTCAAAGTCATTATCACACATTTCGTATAATATTAAGCTCTGTGATACGGTATCACCAGCTACCCAGAAACACCCGATATGCTTTACCTGTGGAGGGTTCGATCATAATTCAGCAACACCGAGCGTGTCCCAGCCGCAGCGTTGTGGTTATCGATGTCAAGGAGTTGGTCATGTATTAAGCACCATGTATAGTCAGAGTCTATTACTTCAAAAAAAATATCTAACAATCGAATTGGATTCACTCTATACATCACCAGCTATAAGCTTTTCAATGGCCGACAAATAGTTAAGATATCAGAACGTATGAAAGCTGACTCAGATACGATATATTATGGTGTAAATTCAGTCCATAATTTTTTGCAACAATTGAACTGTAGGAATAATGATACCAAATGCAAAGTTGTCAGATACATATTCTAAGTTCAGAATTGCCTGAAAACTATAGTCAATCTACTTGGCGCCATATTTTTTTCAATTGGAATGGATTGTTTATCATTTCTCGGTCATAGATTGAAAGAGACATTCTTAATAATTAATTTAATATACTAAGTGACATATAAATCCGAACACCCAGTTTAAAGGGTTTTATTTTAATAAAAGTTGGTGAATGTATTTATCTTACTGTAAATAACAAGTGAAAAAATTTTCAGCCTTATCAGTTGGACATTCCGGTTTTTATACTGCTTTTTTTTAATTCACTAACGCTCTAAAAATGAATATTTCAGCCGCAGTAAAGAATCAACGTTGGCGGATTTTGGTTCTTGACATCCTTTACGATCGGTTACGATGCCTAGAGTACGGAGACCTGTACGATTTCGTCAACTTAGTGAGTTTGATAGGAGCCGTACAGTGGGACTTCGGGAAGCTGGACTTTCTTTTCGGGCAATTGCAGTTAGAGTGCAAAGAAGGGTAGATACTGTGGTTAGGTGTTGTCAGGCATGGCTTCGAGAAGGCCGTACGCAAAGAGCAAGGGGCACTCGACGCCGCCGTAGAACAACAGATCGTGAAGATCGCCGCCTTAGATTATTGGCCTTAAGGGACCGTTTCTCCACTACCAGGTCCATTGCAAATGAATGGTTTGCAGAACACGGAAGACCTATTGACATGCGAAGTGTTTACCGACGAATGAGAAGTTTTGGCTTGTTTTCATACCGGCCACACTGGGTCCTCCGTTTAACTCGAGAACACCGACGTAATCGCCTTGAGTGGTGCAGACAACGGTCACTCTGGGATCAGGAATGGACGAGTCACGATTTTGTTTAGGCATGCACGATGGTCGTGCCAGGGTTAGAAGGCGACGTGGTGAAAGGAGGAATCCACAGTTTTTTGTTGAAAGGCATGTTTATCACACTGTTGGAGTTATGGTTTGGGGTGCTATAGTTTATGGTTCCAGGTCACCTTTAATCTTCATCAGAGGTAACATGAACGCGCAGCGTTATATCCACGAAGTTCTAGAACCCCATCTTTTACCCTATCTTGACACCCTGGCAGATCCAACTTTCCAACAAGATAATGCCCGACCACATGTTGCAAGAGTCACAATAGACTTCTTTCAACATAATGATGTCACATTGTTACCATGGCCACCAAGATCTCCCGACTTATCCCCAATTGAGCACGTGTGGGATATGATGGGTAGGAGATTGCACAATTTGCAACGTCCTCCTCAGACTCTAGAAGCACTTCGAGAGGAGTTGGTGGTTGCCTGGAATGAGATTCCACAGGAGGACATTGACCACCTGATCAGAAGCATGCCTAGGCGCGTTGGAGAATGCATAGCACATCAGGGTGCATCCACACATTATTAAAGGTCAAAGGGCTTTAAAGCAGTGCAATCATTTTGAAATTTTTATCATTTACATGCTTCATTAAGTACTTATACTTATTAAAATAAAACCATTTAAACTGGGTGTTCGGATTTATATGTCACTTAGTATACTTCGAGAATTATAGCTACTTTTTGGCCAGATCGACCAACAAAAATATTGACTAATGATGGTGCACTCTATTTTAGATTGCATTAAATAACGCAAAAATACCTAGGTATGCCATAAAACACTCGTAAACTACTTAGACAATATCTGTTTAATTTTACGTCTGATTGCAAAGTGAATATTCAAAACGGTTTGCCCACAAAGAGTGCCGCCTTACTTGAGATCTGCACTTATAATATATCATTTAATCCCGTTAATGAAACATGTTGATGGGCAAAAAGCAGATCCGATCATATGGCTGTTGTACCAACAGATCCAGAATAGGCAATTAAACTATTCAACTTTTTCTTTGATAGTAAAGAAATATAATAAAAACAATGGAATACCTAGTCTTCGCAAAACATGGAAAATAGGACAGTAAAACATCATCTGCCTATGCCAAAAAACGTATGCTATTTTGCAATTACTGTACTCCGATAGATATATTTCTTAAATCGACGGGTCTTCTTCACTCCAAAACGTCAACGCGGGTGTTCCCCAAGGATTGGTCTTGGCTCAGACATTGTTCCTCTTACAGATCAACGGCCTCCTTCCCTGTTCGATCAATCCGATCCACAGCTTTGTCAATGATAGCAATCTACATGCAGGAATTCAGATTGACAGACCGATCTCTACCGGTGAGCTGGAGAAAAGATGATTAGCAGCGGCTTCCTCTGTGCCGAGAGACCTGGAGATTATCACTGCTTCTGTTGTCGTTACATTCCTCATTAGTATTATCCTATCCTTTCTTAGTTTTGTTGCATCGATATAGATTACAGAACATTGTTCTTTGCCATTTTATCTAAGGCGAATTTGGACGTCTGCAATTAAGATACCTGGCGGTTGAACTTGCGACACCATCATCGGTGTCTGCGGAAATATTCTATCTATGGATATGATTATGCATAGTTTTTTCATACCAACCGCTCGCCCACCAAAACTCGATGATAATCCACCAATTAGCGAAAAACGCGAATGATCGACAGCGATCCGCAGCAAAAGGCAAAGCGGTGAGCAGCCGATAACTAAGTTGGCCGTGAAACAACTGCCGACGCTCGTCCGAAGCAGACGACCACATGTGGCTGGCTTCCTGGAAATTAAAAGGTCCCCAAGGCGTGCGAACACTTTTCTCTACCAGACGACGCCGATGTCAAACCGTAAAAAGATACAGGATGCATGAACACTCCCGTCTGATTGATAAGCAAGGCATACTAAAATTGGATTTTTAATGCAAGTGCCACTCGGGGAGCTACAATCGCTACTGAATTTTATGGTAGCTGTCTTCAAGATCCCGCACCTTGGTCTGCTTCAGTTTTCAAATCAATCTGAAACCTTTATTCTGTATAGATTACCTTACAGATGATGCCTTTGGCTTATTTATACAGGGTGACTTTGAAGTTGATTCATTAATTTTCAGATAATGATTGTAGAAGGAAGATAAACCAAAATATGTGTGTAAAAATAAAAAAAAAATTTAAAAAAGTTTTACCTTGTTTTATAAAGTATCCTCCCGACAAGTATTTCAGTGCGGACCTGTATTTGATCGTGAGGTCTTGGAGCACCGGCATGCCGTCCCCTGTGAGGTCTTAAGTCACCTGATTCACGAGCCCGTTGTACTACATTAACAAAGGCACGAGGGGTTGGTTGCACTCGATTGGGAAACCGATCCGCATAAACATGTGCCATTTTTTATTTCGTTTGAGCCACGCAACAGACACCACTATTCACTCACGCGTTACCGACTGACACTGACTGTATACAACCGAATAAAATAATTGTAAAAACATCGTTCCAAATTCTTTCGCTTTTTTGTTTCCGATGCGATGAACGGATAAGGCGGATTATATCCGTTGTTGCCAAACACGAGCACATAATATTATTATTGAGATAGGGCGGTACTCAAACTTCCAAAGGGCTATAACTTTGTTACTTTAATTTTACCACAAAAATGTTAAAGGAAAAAAACATTTCTTTTGATCAGATCTACTCACTGTTAAAATAAATGACTCAACTTCGAAGTCACCCTGTATATGTATTACCGAGTTATTGCCACAAAGTTCGGAAAAGTGGTGGAAGAAGGGCCATCAACAGCAGATACAATAGATTAGCTTTCCAGCAGTTAAAATTAATAAATTAACAGAAATCCAATATAAAAATATATACTAAGTGACATATAAATCCGAACACCCAGTTTAAATGGTTTTATTTTAATAAAAGTTGGTGAATGTATTTATCTTACTGTAAATAACAAGTGAAAAAATTTTCTGCCTTATCATTTGGACATTCCAGTTTTTATACAGCTTTTTTTTAATTCACTAACGCTCTAAAAATGAATATTTCAGCCGCAGTAAAGAATCAACGTTGGCGGATTTTGGTTCTTGACATCCTTTACGATCGGTTACGATGCCTAGAGTACGGAGACCTGTACAATTTCTTCAACCTAGTGAGTTTGATAGGGGCCGTATAGTGGGACTTCGGGAAGCTGGACTTTCTTTTCGGGCAATTGCAGTTAGAGTGCAAAGAAGTATAGACACTGTGGTTAGGTATTATCAGGCATGGCTTCGAGAAGGCCGTACGCAAGGAGCAAGGGGCACTGGACGCCGCCGTAGAACAACAGACCGTGAAGATCGCCGCCTAAGATTATTGGCCTTAAGGGACCGTTTCTCCACTACCAGGTCCATTGCAAATGAATGGTTTGCAGAACACGGAAGACCTATTGGCATGCGAAGTGTTTACCGACGAATGAGAACTTTTGGCTTGTTTTCATACCGGCCACACTGGGTCCTCCCTTTAACTCGAGAACACCGACGTAATCGCCTTGAGTGGTGCAGACAACGGTCACTCTGGGATCAGGAATGGAACAGTATTGTCTTTAGTGACGAGTCTCGATTTTGTTTAGGCATGCACGATGGTCGTGCCAGGGTTAGAAGGCGACGTGGTGAAAGGAGGAATCCACAGTTTTTTGTTGAAAGACATGTTCATCACACTGTTGGAGTTATGGTTTGGGGTGCTATAGCTTATGGTTCCAGGTCACCTTTAATCTTCATCAGAGGTAACATGAACGCGCAGCGTTATATCCACGAAGTTCTAGAACCCTATCTTGACACCCCGGCAGATCCAACTTTCCAACAAGATAATGCCCGACCACATGTTGCAAGAGTCACAATAGACTTCTTTCAACATAATGAGGTCACATTGTTACCATGGCCACCAAGATCTCCCGACTTATCCCCAATTGAGCACGTGTGGGATATGATGGGTAGGAGATTGCTCAATTTGCAACGTCCTCCTCAGACTCTAGAAGCACTTCGAGAGTAGTTGGTGGTTGCCTGGAATGAGATACCACAGGAGGACATTGACCACCTGATCAGAAGCATGCCTAGGCGCGTTGGAGAATGCGTAGCACATCAGGGTGCATCCACACATTATTAAAGGTCAAAGGGCTTTAAAGCAGTGCAATCATTTTGAAATTTTTATCATTTACTTATTATGCTTCATTAAGTACTTATACAAAATTTTATTAAAATAAAACCATTTAAACTGGGTGTTCGGATTTATATGTCACTTAGTATATTTAAGGAGCTAATTGTCTTAATATACTCAGGCAGCTTATTGAATATATTTGGTCCTAGGAGGAGGAGGATAGGGGATCCAGGATAAAACCTTTTTTAAAGTATTATCAACCGGTTGTTGATTGGTCAGTCTAATTTTAGATAGCATGTATCAACTATTGATGTTCCAGCTTGCCATTGTGATTTGTAGTGGTGAATATAACTTACAAATACTTTGTAGACATATGTTATGTCAAAAGCTTGGCAGTAACCTAATTAAAGACATTAACAAGTTACAAATCATGAGTTATGACGTGACTGAGATGCGCGGCAAAAATGCAGTTTTTAAATAATCGTCATTAACATTGCAGCTTTATTAAATATTTAAATAAAAATAAATATTAACAATCCCATGCACGAAATATATATTATATTAACTTAAATAATAGACAGACAATACAAAAAAGAATCATGCATATTCCCTATTGCTACCATTTATCTATGCATTTCTGCATTCCTCTCACGATTGACACTTTTCAAAAAGCACTCTACATAATATACTCATATATTGTGACCGTCGATTTTGCTACCTGGCGGTTGAAACATTCAATCACACATCACTTATAATGCATTTCAACCAGTAACCCCATTAAAGTACAACATAATTTAGCATTCTGAAAGACGGAGGACAGATAATCTCCTTTTGTGACCTCAACAGAAAGTAAAACAATCCCTCACACTTGAACGGGCACTAAAAGGTGCCGAACACTGTTCCAAAACCAAAACACGGCCGAATATGGTAATAGAGTACATAGGCGGAGAAGGAACGTGGAACTCAGCGATCTTCGAACAAACTAGTCTTGTAATATCTATAGCTTTCGCCCATCTGACCACTGTCGGCCAACCATGGACAGTTGTTTCGTGCTTTTTGACAATTCATCAGCACGGTCCAAGTTTCAGGTCTCAAGTAGGAAAGCTAAGCAACTATCTTCTAATACAGCTTATGAGGTCTATCGAAATAAGTCCAAAGTGCCATCTATTACCGGAATCGAACACTGCGAGAGTCTATTAGAACTATATCTTAGTTCGCATTTGAGGTGTGAGATTCTACAGCAGCGGCATACTTACTAAAAACCCTCACGTTCGCCGCACATCTCACCACAGCAACGCTTGCAGCACTTCGCCCTAGGTTTTCCAACCAGAAGTATTAGTCATCTACTCTTCATCGTGCATATACATACATTCTTACCTAGATACATTATGTACATGTAAAACCGAGCAAGTTAGAATCTACTGTTGCTTCCTGTTTTTGTCCTCCTGCACGTTATGACCGCTAGATGCCGCCGATTCCATCGCAGTGATCGATTCTGGTAAAAGGTGGCACTTTGTTATGTGTTAACTCAATTAATCGACCTTTGGTTGAAAATGTACTCTATGTATCTGTATCATTGTTTTCTAAATACAGGGTGTCGGCAAAGTTGGGGTTTTCCTTTACACGACGTGTAGATCTTGAAAACATAAGCAATTTTTCTTAGTACCATATACACCAATATCTTAAGGGAACCGAGATAAAGGGCTCTGCAACATCAAAAATATCTGAATACCGTCCTGTAGCCGCGACATCCCCGACTGGTACTAGGACACTAGCTCAACCCGACGACAGAACTGGGTCGGGGTCAGTGTGTCAGGTCAGTATGCAACCTTCAACCGACGGTTACGGTCACGCGTGTAGAGGTAATCGCGTAGACGAGAATCCCTCAACAAGCACTAGAGACGTGGCTAGAGAAGTGCAAGTATCAAAAACTAAAGTGTGGCAAACGCTGCGTGAAGAGGGGCTGTATCCGTTTCACGTCCAACGTGTACAAGCCCTTCAACCTGACGATTTTCCAGCAAGAGTGCGGTTTTGTGAGTGGTTGTTGCATCAACATGACAATAATCCGGACTTTTTGAAGTGCATATTGGTGACAGATAGTAGAAAATCCGCACGCTGTCCGTCGGGCACATTTTCAACAAACATTTTCGGTGAATGTTTGGGCTGGCATGGTGATTGGACCATTTATTCTCCCAAATCGATTGGACGGGATGCAATACCTAGACTTTTTACGCAACATTTTGCCTTCCTTGTTTGCCTGCGTCTGCTCGGTAGCGCATCAGCTGATTTCATTTTCTGTTGGAGCGGTATGATTTCGGGCAGAGACGTACTTAGCCCTTCTCGTCAACTGGAGAGTGTGTACTTTTTCCTTTATTTTTTTTACTTGGTCGCCCTGGTTTCAATGCACATTACCTTTGTTATTTAAAGGGTAGTTGTTTCTGAAAAAGAAAACCTCAACTTTGCGGACACCCTGTATATTGAGCGAATAAAAAGAGAAAGCCCATTTGCGAACGTATCCATCTATTGCTTAAGAGGATTTTCTTAGCGAAAAAGCCAAGATGGGCCTGGGTCGTGCCTAAAACACAGCAGGAACACTACTCTCATATTCCACCAGAAAAATTCATTTGAATTGAAATCCGGGCTGTGCGAAAATAAAAATACATTCTGTGGCACCGCGCACCACTTATATACTATACAAGGTGTAACAAAAGTTACGCAACGGCTCGGTATTTTTCCTGGTAAGATATTTTTGAAAAGGTCAAGGTCAGGTCTACACTAACTTCAAACAATGTATTCAATGGCGACATTCAACACGATCTTGAGTCTCACCCTCATGGTTATTTCAAGGCCAACTTTTGTTTTCTGAATGGAGGGCCTCCTTTCTAACAATTCAAAAACTTTCGGGGTGACCTTGATCTCAGATCTTCATATACAGTCAAACGTAGAATTTTCCGTTATTTCGACTTCCGGTGTCGGAAAGGGAGCTTTTTATTTAAAAACAAAAATTGACCTTGGAAGAAGCCTGGAGGTGCAAGGTAACATTGAGCCTTCTTTAAAAATACTTTATCTGGAACAGTACAGAGAGCGGTTCCGCTACTTTTGTTGCCATCTCTCGGACTGCCACAGGTTCTGTCGTTAAGAAATTCTGGCTAAACGAGAATAATTAGAAGTTGAGGAGGTAATATTACCTTGGAAGATCAACGTCATGTTGAAGTATAGATCAAAGTGGAGTTGTTACATTACTTCTAATTAAATTACTGCTATGTTACTTAGCAACTTGACGGATGAAAATTGTATATGAACGTCCAAATACATATTTAGATACATACTTTAACGTTAACCAGTGGTCTCGCTTTGGCTGCCGTACCCTTAATAAAGGGCACACCGCACGCCGATGGCCTGACGATTATGCAAATTCGGAACGGGTCCTTTCTTCCGGGCGCCCCGCAGAGACAAGAAGATGGGGTTAAATACCTTCCTGAATCAGCTACTTCAGCTAATCTCCCGAGTTTGCATACGGTTCCGATTTTTTTTTTTCAGCCTTGCTGGGCCAACGCGTCGATGCGATTTTTTTCCGCGCTGATTTGAATAACGGAGACATTTTTTTCAAAGGTAAGTGGCCTGAGAACTGCGTTGAGATGCGCTTGAAAAATTGCTAGATGCTAATACGTGGTGGAAGGACGTAACGGAAAAACCGCACCTAAACTGTCGCTACTAGAATTTCTAAATATCTTATTTAAGATTCATAAACAACTTTCTTCACCAGCCACTTAAATCTACATTAATGTTTATAAGAACTCAAAATTGCAACAAAATTATTACTCATAATTTTACAAAACGGACAATTAGCTCTCGATCAGAAGTGGGATGCTGCCCTCTTGTGCAAACTTCCATCCTATGGCGCCCTACTTAAGCGTTGCAGATTGGTGACTGACTACCACTCTAGCTGCAAGATATACGTCGTAATTGACGGGTTCTCCCCTTCCAGTGATCGATCTTTGCCCGTAAGCTGGAGAGACTAGCAATGACTTTATTTCTGACGAGAGACCTGGAGGTCATCTCTGCTTGTTGACGGAAGATTCCTGCACAGTTTAATACTTCCAGAACACTGTACCTACTGTACATTGATCAGTTGTTAGAAAATGCTGGTGAACGTGCTGATCCCATTGAATACAGTCATAAACTCGAGGCATTCTTGTAGCGCCACCTACAAAAAAATAAATGTAGAGAACGTTTCTGCTCTTCAAGTACATAATTCATACCATCTCGTACAGTCATAAAAGTGTCTGGTGCCTATACATAAAAATTAAACATCCTTTTAAGTGTAAAATATTATAAACTGCTGGCTGGTAGCTCCAGTAATTAAACGAAGATACATGCATGCTTATGGATGTTCCGACTATGAATATTTATTATCACCTAATGAACTTATTAAAATTTCGCAGAGCACCGCTACCACTCTCTGTTACCAGGTTGTTGTTCCTTTAACCCAGAGTATACCACAATTCGAAATATGCAGCCACAGGCAACTGCGGTTTACTTGGATAGGCTCACCGTTGATAGCTTTGTAAGTTCAACCAGTTAGTCAGCTTGAATACATCGACGATTCTAGTATCCGTTCTTCATCGTACTTATATTCCTCATAACAAATTATCTTGCACACACTGGTCCAAGTGCTGAACCTTGATGCACACCTCAAACTACATTCTCATCCTTATGCATTATTTCTCCACTGTGAGAGATCGCAAACAGACCTGTAATTACCAGATTTAACCCGTTCAATGTGGAGTACCCCTCCGTACGAAATCTAAAGGAGGATTAGGCAGGCGAACAGCAAGGATATTCATTAGGAGGACCCTTTTTCTAAAAACGCACATCGCAAAGGACGCATCCTTCTCTCTCGACTGACTGGATGTATGCAAAAGAAGCAAGCAGTGTGTGAAAACTGTTGGCACATCCCCTCTTGCTGGGGAATGGAAATTACAAAACAATTGAACCCCGGTCTTCTTTGCACGGTAATTACATAGTAGGAGCGACCAGAGAGCTTGTGGTGATAGAGGCTAGATTTTTGTGTTATTCGATATGTATAGACTTCGTTTTTATTTTCAAAAGTACTCCTCTGAATTTTTATGAATTTCGGTTGTTTTTTTTCAAAATCTAATATGTTGTAAATCTCAACTCGTAGAACAAGAACTCTTACTGGGACTGTTTACGAGATGCAAAACCTTCTTGGTGGTCGGCTCTTTATACTCATTGTGAGTTGATGTCTTGTAATAGCTACGCAGTGATTACTTACATCCTTATCTGGGAATGTAAGGATGCTTCAAGAAAATGCCAGTTTTATACTTTAAATACTCTATACAACTCGTTCAAAAATTAAGTTTAGTAGGTTGACTCAGAAGTGCCGTTGAAAAAAAAACGCATTATTTTTCTTGTCTGTATTATTCTCATCCTAAACCCTTTTCTTGAGTGAGAAGGACATGTGAATCTGGTGGTAGCCTGGCAGAAGATGAGTAGATTAAAATTTCAAGCGTGATTGGAGTAGTAGGTATGTTAAAAATAGAATAACCAAGTTTGAGATTTTAAAAAAAAACTACGTTTATTCACTACGTCCAAAAATTGTCAGATAGACAAAGTTTTAAAATGTTTAGCCTTTTGATCACCACTGGGGCGAGTTTTACTTCCTACGCCAAATTCTGAAAATGAGATGTTACGTCATTTCCGTCTGTTTGTCTGTATGTCTATCCACCAATCCTCAACCTCACTATAACTTCCGATTTTGATGAAATTCCCACACAAAGTTACTACTAGGTCAAGGAGAAAAAAGCTTCAGAGTATTTGAAAAACAATCCAGTGGCGGCGGAGCTACGGGCAAGAAAGTAAAAAAACAGAAATTCCTCAAACTTCGTTTTTTGATGTTCTAGAGGATCCTGATCATTTACAAAAAAAATATCGGGGTAGAAATTTGGGGATGGAGGTTTTAGGGGGAGAAGAATCGTATATATCCCAATTTTTGATGTTTTTATATTTACTCGTCAGCCCATATCATAAATTCATCAAAATCAGTCTAGACCTCTCCGAGTTATAGGGAATCTAAGAATTAGGGGACAGCCAGGCACACAGACAGGTCGATATAAACAGGTGACATAGTTTTATTTTAGAGCGTACATCTCAGACAATATCAAAAGAATATTATTTTCTTATTTCGAAATTTTATGCGGAAAAGAAATGAATATAACATGTCTTAGCTCTAAATCAAGGTGTAAATTTATCTAAATTGAATTTCAGAATAAGGAGATCCATTTCGAAAATTCAATATTGTAAACGGTGGCCGGACACCTAATAAACTGCAACTATTAGTTTTCCCCTGACAAGATAAATACCTGCTCTGTGTGTATCAATATAATTATAAATCTTGATAGTCAACAACAAACAAACCATAGTCGTCTAGGCATTCATTCTAAGCTCCTTGGTCGAAAGACAAGCTTACACGATTAGCGCCCGAAGCAGAAAAAAAAGTTTGTCGTTAATTTTTTTGCGAGTAACCCTTTGAACCGGATTTTTTTTTTCGGAGGTATTTTGCATCCACTCTTTTTTTGCGTTCAGTTGTACGTTACCCAGGCAGTTATGAATTAGGTCACAAAAAAACGTTAGTTGTGTGAATGAGTTCTGATGTCCCTGAGTTTTTAGGTTTGCTTCTTGCGTACGCCTGTAATTTGATATTGTTTGCCGTTGCTTTTCGGTTGCTCAATTGTTTTATGAGGCTCTGCGTTAGGTAGAGTAAAATAAAAACGTGCACATAGTTCACCAGGTGCAAATTCCATAAAGGTTGATAATTTGATCTCCAATTCAAGTCATTGTTGGTTGTCAGAGCGGTCCATGGGACCTCAGCTCTTGTGTCATAGTGTCAGCTTGTAAGCCTGTGGTAACCCAGCAACAAGACAATTTTAAGTAAAAAAGGGAAGGAAAGGAGAGAAGGAAAAAAGACAGCACGGAAGGACAGGGAGCGTTTAGGTATTGTTAAAATCACTTGACAGATTTTGATATGGTCTAAAAATATTTTATTTTTGTCAGAATTTTGTCAAAATGCTCCGATTTTCATTGTTCTAAATTCGTTTATTTAATTTGATTACAGTACGAGCCCTTTGTTCTTGCGAACGTTCTCGACTGTGTAGTCGACTGACTCGCGCAACAGAGGGTTGCTGTGCGGTTCCGCTTGGCTATCGCGCCTGTTGCTCAATATAGTCCCTTGGACAATGGACAAAATGTTGTACTGTCAAAAAATGTTCAAGATCATGGATACCAGTTAAGGTTCACTTGCAGAAGGTTGTCTTTTGATCAAAAAATCTGACACAAGATCACTACTATGCCAACGACAAAAAAGCTCTATAGTTTTTGAAAATTACTACAGTGAAGTTATGGGTGAAAACGAAAAAATAAAAATCGCTCTAATTTCATTTTTTTGCATTCCAGCGACGTTAAAAATTGGTGGGTAATGTGGGAGGTATATCTCAATTTGTGCTTATGGGCAGAGGCTGGGGTCTGGAGATTAATTGTAATGACCTATTTGTCTGACGTGATCCGTTAAATTTCTTTGTTAAACGTATTTCCAAGAGGGGTTGGGGCTAAGATTAGCAAAACTGCTAAAGAGCCTTGTGAGAAACAGCTCCATACCTCAACACCGTAACAATAGAGCCGTCGTTTGAATCAGAAGGAGAAGCCTGACAGGTTCCGTCTGGCAGCCCTAAAGCACAACGGCATCATGGAGAAAGTCTCAATGGAACAAAATCCATTATCGTATCATCAACCGCCCCTTTGTTTGCAAATATGATAGGTATTTTTGAGAGGAACTGTCACCATTTGGGTGGATTTTCATATTCTTAACGGGTCTGCCGCAATCTCGCACATTTCTTCTTTTCCCAAACCACGTATGCAAATCTAGACAAATATTTGAAGTGCCAAACATATTCGTCTATGTGCATGAGATCCTGACGGGGCAAAAGAAATCAGACAAACGGATGATGGATGACTCTATGGCCATTAGTGAGCATCATATCGTATCGTGAGAATGCAGGTAAGAGAATGGCTTAAGATAAAACCCGAAAGGGTTGAAAGAGAAAGGTGGAGGGTTGCTGCCACCTTTATTGTCTAACCATCCAAATTATATGGTATTTGCATATCACCGGGTTGTGCATGCTCGAAGAGTTTTTTCTAGGATTGACGCTCCAGGGACACGAGTTTTTTTATAGATAAAAAACAGTCAGTTGTCGTTATAGGATTGTGGGTTTAATAAGAAATTGCTTATCTTTTGGAATCCCGGATTTTAATTCTTGTGCATTAGGGATATCGTATAAGGGAGATAAGTACAAAGGGCGGCGTGATCCCTTTCAATTTAATTTAATGACTTTTGTGGTTTTTAACAAAGCGTTTTTAAGTTAAGAAGCCCTCACGCATGGATTTCGGGTAGCTTTTAATTTTGATCACTTAGGTAGTAAATGCAAGTATTTTACGGACCACCGATGTTGACGATGAATCGTTCTTGTTTGATTTGAGGTGAAACTTATTCGAGATATTAGTTTCGCGGTTTATTGGATGTTAAATATTGTTTTTTACACCGAAGCAGACGCGCAGGCAGAAGCCTAAATGCCAGGGCACCGCGGCTACTATGAGGATCCCAAAGAAACTTGATCCGATTTTTGAACTACCCAAGGTAGAAGCCTCCTCTTGTACATCGTTCTACAATCTCTACACCCTAGGGACAAAGGAGCGGTCGTATCGGCCAGTTCTGGAAGTACGACACTGTTAGGATGGTAGGCAGAAGTCAGGCGGGACTATCTGGCAGACACATCGCGTGGCGGCCTCATGGACGAGAGCAAAGCCAAGTCGGGGCGGCAGCACCCCAAAGGTGTGAGCAATACTCGAGGTTAAGTCTAATCTGGACCTTGCATAGAGTGTGGAAAAAAGCACTTCTTAGCTCTAAACAAATTGCGTAGTTTTTTCCCAGCAGCTGCAGCTGTTGACGAGATGTGTTTGTGCTAGATTAAGTCCTCTGTTATCTAGACTCCGACCAGCCGAAATGAACGGCTATTTGGCAGAACTCTGCCATCCATCGGAACCGGATGAGCGTTATTACGCTGTTTGTTGGTCAATGTATTCTGCTGTTTTTGCAGTGATAACCTCCAAATCCAGTCCGGTGAAGTCAGTTAATATCAGAAAAGTATTACAGATATGATCAACAAGGTGACAACTCATTAGGTATGCTTCTGGATGTTATATGGCATTCTCGTAACGGAAAAGCATTGTTCTGGCATCTGTAATCATCTCTCTGGAAATCCTTGGACCTTCGCGAGCTGTAATGTACAGGCACTGTTAAAATAATAACCTTAACATTTTAATAAATTCCATTAAAATACCACTAATGATGTTAATGGAATTTTGACACATAAATCCAGAACGTCCCCAAAAACTCCGTTTTGCGTATTTTTGATCATTTTTAGAAGTAGGTAAATTTTTTTTTCTGCAAGTAAAATTTTTAAAAAAATAACCTTCGGTTCTCGATCTTCTTCATCGTTCTATAGACAATAATTTTCATGGCTCATCTTCCCTATGAACAGCTGGTCGACGCCATTTATTCTATAAACGGGCATGCGCTAACAAATTGGAACTTTTAGTTCTCGCTCGGAATCAGAACTGTTGGAACCAGTTCAGAACCGATTCGGAATCAGTACGGGATTTGTTGGAACATAGGACTTACGAAACCACTTCTCCATTTTCTGTTGGGACTAAAGGGTTGTCCAATAGGGACGCAGGAAAGTAAACGACAATTTGACATAGACGCCATCTTTGTTTTCTGTCACCGACATGTCATTTTGTTAGTTGAATGTTTACCATTGATCGCGATGGAGTCGTATTCGATTGAAGACCGCATTAAAGTTATTCAAGAGCACTACAAAAATGGTGCAAAAATAAAAAACACGTTTCGCGCGCTTCGTGAACATTTCGGTCGCAACAACCGCCCAAACGAAACAACCATCGGTCGTCTGGTGCGTAAATTCGAGGCAACAGATTCTGTGGCAAATCTGCCAGGCTCTGGCCGGCCAAGAAGCGTTCGCATACCGGAAAATATTGCTGTTGTGAAGGAGAGTGTGAGAGACGATCCCAAACAATCAACAACGCGTCGATCCCAAGAATTGGGCATTTCGAGAACCCGTTTGCTCCGCATTCTCCACAAGGATTTGAATGTACACGCCTACAAGATCCAATTGACGCAAGAGCTGCGTCGGGCCGCCCATTTTTCGCGCCGAACGTTCTCAGATTGGCTCCTTGAACACCGCCAAATTGATGCCAATTTTTCACCAAAAATCATGTTCAGCGACGAAGCGCATTTCACTTTGAATGGGACGGTAAACAAGCAAAACTGCCGCATCTGGGCGAACGAAAATCCCCGTAAGTATCAAGAGCAGCCGATGCATCCTCAAAAAGTGACTGTGTAGTGTGCATTGTGGTCAAAAGGCATCATCGGACCTTACTTTTTCGAAAATGCGGCCGGGGACGCCGTAACCGTCAATTCTGAGCGATATCACGTGATGATAGAGGACTATTTTTTGCCGCAACTTGAAGGAATGGATATGGACGATGTTTATTTCCAACAAGACGGTGCAACATGCCACACAACCAAAGTCAATATCCATCGATTGCAGTCCTTCTTCGGTGATCGCGTGATTTCGCGCAGAGGAAATGTGCCATGGCCACCAAGATCGTACGATTTGACTCCCTTGGACTTCTTTTTATGGGGATATTTGAAAAGCAAAGTCTACGTCAACAAACCAGCCACAACTCAAAAACGACATCATTGCCGAGATAAATGCCATAGAACCGACCATGTTGCAAAATGTCATTGAAAATTTCGACCATCGCGTGGACGTCTGTAAATCCAGTCGTGGTGAACATTTGAGCGATATTATTTTTCATACATAAATGGTATAAATGAACCTTCAAAATAAAGTACCCAACTTGATTTGAATATCAATCTTTCTTGTTTTAATATGCGTTTACTTTCCTGCGTCCGTTTTGGACAACCCCATATAATTTCGATCTGCCCATCAGTTCGGGACAATTTCGACGGTTTATTGGAACAAAGCTTAAATGTCGCCAACTGTCAAAGCACGGCTACTGCTACTCAGCATAAAAGCGCTACACGGCTGGACCCCTTTACCTTGGCCGAACGCGATCATTCTTAGCTCCATTTTTCTATGTACGTCGAGTACCTTCCACGAACATATACAAAAAACTGTCTCACCAGGTGAACTTCTTACATCCGGTCATACGTTACCCTTCAACTTTTTTGCATACCACAAAAATTTTCCCAGTAATACTCACCCCGCGGCAAAAAAAAAGAACTGTCGGGTACCTTCCTAAGCCTACTAGGTAAGCCATGCATAAACTACCCGAATTAAAAACCAGCTTTTATCCGTCAGATAATAGCAAAAACTATAGGACCTCGGTAGAAGCGCTGTAAGACTAAAGATATTTGCATATACTCGTAGAGGGTCCCCGGGACCCCGTATGCAAATTCCGCTACGTGACAGGCTCGCTTATTAACGCATAGACAAAATATATAAGATAGATGATGATGCTATTCATTTGCATCGTGAGAAAAACAGGTACGAAATTAAAGGGTTGCCGAAGATAAAAAGGAATTAAGGGTGGTCTTTTTTTTGTCTATATGCTCGCTCCAGGCGATCCGGAGGATTGTTTTTTGCTGGGGGATGTACGTATGGTAATGCAGTCATGCGAAGAGAAGATCGGTGCTGTATGAGGTAGGTTACCGGTATGAACTTTTTTTTAATATAAATATTTTTATAAGTGTCGTAGGGTAGCAGGGTGGCCATTTCTCATTATTACTCATTATTTTTTAGGGTACTCATTTTTTCATAAATGTAACAGGGGAACATGTGATCCGCATTCAGTACATGTTTGAACCCGCTAAAATCATTTGGTTGTCCGCAGCACTTTATTGAGTGATATCAATTTCAAGCAACGGTGTGGTATCATATCAGGTTTTCCTTCTGACTTGGGCACAGTGCAATGGAAACTCTTGCTAAACAGGACTACGGAGATAGTGTTTTTGCTGATTTAAGGCATTTTTAGAAGGGAGACAGAATCCGGGATCTTGTGCGTTCACATCGTTGGTTGACAGTCACAATGATCGGGAAAGAGTTAAATTTGAGTAACACCGCCGTTCGTCAGATCAAGAACAACTGGGGGTTGCATCAAGATATGCTCCTTGTCACACAGAAATGTCAATAAACGAGTTTTTGGCCAGTAAAAATATTCCTGCAGCTCCTCAGCCTTCTTATTCACCTGACTTGAGTCCTTGTTACGTTTTTCTCTTCACCTCAAAGGAACTCATTTTGAATATTCTATTTAATCCTTCGTCATGAGTAATAAATGAAATAATTATTATTAATATTATTATATCATTATTATTTGAGTAAATCATTTATTTGTGAGACGTTTTATAGAGAGTTAAATAGTTTTAGATACTGCGGATACTTATTTCGCCATAATATTCACTGTTCCCCTTTTTGTAACCATTTTTTGCCTTGTAATAAAACATTTTTTTTAATTTCATGTGCCTCTATTTTTTATCACTTTAATATAACACGGTCGTAACTAAGCCTTTATTCTATGAATTAAGACCCTTCAATTTCACAAAATGACATACCTACTTTTTTTGAAAATAAAATGAAAAATGAGTTAATCGTTGCTTATTTTTGAAAAGCTTGTAAACCTTTTTGTCAGCAACAACTAAAATCTCGTGAACATATTTAAAACGCTCTCCTGTATAATTGGAAAAAGTGGGTTAACCCTCTTCGTGTTATGGACGACGATATGATGACATATGTTACATATCTTTAAATTCATTTTTACACTTCGCCTTAAAACACGTATCCAGCAATATCGCTCTTTCCAAAATCATTGAAATTTTTCAAGGCTTAACCGACCCTTACTATGCACATTTCTTCTTCTGAATTTTTTTCGTTGAGCCCAGATTTGTGGCCACTCTGTAGGGTAGTCCTAGTTTTGCATAGAAAAACAGGTCTGCTAGTGGGGAACACGTAATACAAGGCGTTACAGAATATTGTCAGGAAAATTTATTGGGTTCCCGTTTTGTTAATACATGATGCTCATACTTGTTCAGGATGTTCTGGTTTTTGGAAATATAACTGCTTTTTTCCAAAAGTAATAGTAAATAAGATAATTTTAATTTCAAAAATGGTGATCCTGAACGAAAAACTTAAAGATTTATGCAAAAAATCAGTGATTTACTGTGACTCCCCTGTCCATAGAATCAAACCACATACATGTTCAAATTCCTGTTCCCATATGGCTCAAAATTACCCGCATCAGCTACGAAAGAAAACATATCTCAATCCTTTTTCGTTAAATGTAAAATGAACTATCAATTACGGACAAGCTTAAACGCCCTGTATCCTGGAAGCAATCGCAGTACTCCTCTGCATTTTTTAACAACCGTTTGACTGTAAAAAAACAGACGCACATTTTTTATGCCTATCCCATATCTGATAAAACTAGAATCAAATGCAGCTGAGTATGTAAATGAGTGATAAAAAAATATTTTGCATCTACACTCTATATGCGTGTACCAAATTTTCGCTGTACCGGAAATAATGAAATTGATATGACTTCTTTCTTCCACTCCAAACAAAAAAATCATCGAAAAAACCAAACCAGCCTCCCAACCAACGGTCAAAAGACAATCGTACAAAACATTTGCATATTGTGCCCCAGCCAACGTTGATGAAACAAAAAAAGCAACCCTTTGAGATTTTTTGTTGTAATTTTTTTATGGCTTTGTCTCTTCCTCTTTTCCTACCTGTGTTTCTCACGATGTGCGTAGCATCATTTATCTTCGCTAGATTCGTAAATAGAGAACAATTTGCATACTAGAAAAGAGGGGGTAAGGTACCCTTTGATACAGATACCAGTGGGTCAGTATGCGCTCAATGACTCAAGAGCTCATGTTTGCTCTTGAAACACTTTTTTGCTATACTGCGAATTTATAAAAATGTCTAAAATCCGCTACTTTGCTGCCGAGGTCACGAGAATGTCAGCAAGCAGGAGAAGATTTGTCAGTTGTATCCTTTTTGATTACAAGTGATCCTAATTTCCTTAAACAAACCCTCTCCCCCCCTTACTTATTTTTTTGATGGGTCAATCTGGATAGATGGAATTCGGGTTGCTAAAATTGACGCATGAATGCGATATTTTAACGTAAAAATGAAAGTTAATAATTCAAAGATGTCGGCTGGGCGTCATCTTGTAACATTTTTTAAATAGAATAGGGGGTTTTGTGATGATGCTTCATTTTGAATCTTCTTATAGGTGCTTTATAATTCTATAATATAAAATCACTAGTTTTCAAATTGCCGGACTGGCACGCTGTAAAATTTGAGCGTTTCTGTACATTGAAATGCTCGATTCTAATATACGCAATAAGTTCCAAACGCTAACAAATAAAAGCTCTCTAATTGGTCAGACTACTGCGTTTTTCGGTACCAGACTATCACTAGTCGAGATTCATTTTATATTTAGAAAACACAAATAATCTCATCTCTTATCAATCGTTTCGGTCCAATAGGAGAATAGATTTTTATTACTACAAACTGTAAATAACAAACCATTGTAGAAGTCGAGCTAAATATGTACGTATAAATAAAAAAGAACCAAAGAACATAAAGACAGTTACATAATGGTAAAAAGAATTTACAGACATTTTACAAAAAAATAACTATCAGAAAAGAATTTAGAAATGCTCTTGCAAGAACGAAAAACACAATAAAAATCTAAGTATTCATCACACTTGTTGAATTTGTGCACCAAAAGACCGTCAAAAGACAGGTTCAGCAAATATTTTTTCATAGATCGTTTGAACTCCAAATAAGTTTAATTCCTTAATCTAATGCAGCAGTGCATTGTACAATTTTATATTAGAGTTTTCAGCAGTCCTTGTCAGACTGGATCTGCGATCTCTTAATAATGACACCGTCCTAGTTGGATAACTATGGTGTAACATGTTAGTGTCAAACTCTGAATTGCTTTAATGTGTTTCAATGAGGTGTTAATATATGAACATCGCAGTTAATGTCATTATTTCCAAATTGGTGAAATTTCAGAGATTAATCGTATAGCTTTCATTTGTAATTTGAATATATCTTGGGCACTCCCCCACAATGATACACCGTAACTCATTCGGGAATGAAATGAAGAATGATAGCTACTTTATAGGATACCCTGCTTCAGTAATTTGGAGATCTTCCGAAATGCAAGCAGCACAGGACAAGCTATTTGCTAAATGTGGGGCTTCCAGGCTAGGCGATCGTCATGCTTTATTCCTAAAAGCTGCCGCTGGTGTGTTAGAGGTTACTTTATCAATATTGAATTTTAGGTTATTGTTGGTACTCGTAAACCACCGCTCAGCTTCGCGATCCAGACTCACCATTTTTTCAAGTAGTTTTATTGTTTTCATTTCATTGTTTTCATTTTGATTAAAATTATTTAATTCAATTTTTAAGCGACTTGGTGTTTTAATTTATTTAAGAATTATCATCCTTGATTTCCACCGATGCTGATAAAATCTGGACTTATTGTTACATTTTGCGACAGCAAGGGCCGATCAAAGTAATTACGCAATACATCATGGAGGTAGAAACCTTATCTTGGAATAATGCAATGTTACAGAACTTGTGGCGATCCTGACTTATCATTTCAGATATGTGTCTATACACACTTATCTCTCATATACACTGGACTCAAGCCTTCAGACAAATTTGGTTGTCAGTGTATTTTATTTCTTTTTTCACCGTACACAAAAACTCGTCGAAAAAAACAACGGTCTGACTTAGTCACGAAAAGATTTGCATATACCCCAACCTACGTTACGTTAATGAAAAAAAACGCAACCCTTTAGATTTTTTGTCGTAATGTTTCATGGTTCGTGTCTTCCTACCTGTATTTCTCATGATGCGAGTACTGTCATCTATCTTGTTGTTTGCTCTATTCGTTAATAAAGCCCAATTTGCATAGTAGAAAAGTGGGGGTAAGCCACCCTTTTGCATTGAGCGCAGAGGGTCAGTGCGCGTATTGTGAAATTAGATGAACTGAGCACTCGGCACAGAGTGGGATAAATAGAAAGAATAGAATCGCGCTGACTGGTTCGGGAGTTACAATGAGCTGAATGATGCGATACAAGCGTTGATAATATGGAAAACAGGATTTGCCGTTTTTTACGTTACTAACGGAGATATAGAGGTTGATTAAAATTTTGCAATGAGCTAACGAAAAATTTGCATGTATTTGTATCGACCGATCGAGATCCCCTATGGCACTACATCTTTATTCCTAGAGGCTCAAAATACCTAATCTAGCCGTTTTAAACTGTTATTCTTGTTGGTACAGTTTCCCTGTTGGTACTGTACGAAATTCTTGGTTCTAGTCTAGATTTTCCAAATAACTCTAACAAAGGGCATGTAAGCTTCTATTCTTTTTCCAAATTGTCTTCAGTTGAGACCTATATCATACAGGCCTGATGCTTAGAGGTGTTCTTTCAGTCCGTTGAGCCTCAGAAGCAACGTTTTTGAGCACGGTCCTAGGATACATTTTCTCCTGTGCCTGCATCTGGATTAACAGAAATTTACAATATTTTGTATTCTATCGCTCCAAGTGCCCATTTTACTTACCACACCAACTGGCGTGGTAGTATTGTACCTACCTAATAATTTTTTGGATACACCACGAAAAACCGTGTCACTGATTTCCGTCTATCTGTCCGCTGATCCTTGACCCCTGCTTTTGATGAAATTTTCACACAAGGTTACTCCAATTATAGCCTCGTATCAGTATTGTTGAATCTAGCCAACAGTTTTGAAAGACTAGGATATCACCATTTTTAGACAACAAAGAATTGTAAGTTCTGACCAATATGGAAAAGGAAAACAGACTGCAGACGCAATTTTGGCTGCAATGGATGAAAACTAACTCTAAGGCCCGTATCGTCAGTCGTCCCTACAATTGTAGGGCGCGTTTATGGCCTCCTTGATTGTCATACTGCTTTCTCTCCTTCAAAAATTTCTAGATTACACTTGTCCCTTGTCAGCGTCAGCGCTCTCCTATTGTGAAGATATGTTTTCTTTTTAAATTGTAGGAAATTTCAGGCTGATAAAACGTGATATAACTCAAAAGCAAGCACAATTTGATGCAAATAGATGTTTGTGACATAACCTCAAAATAGAGCGCTGACACGGAGAAGTAGAAAACTATGATAATCAAGGAGGCCATAAAGGCTTGTAGAGGCGACTGACGATACGGGCCTAATGTTGACAAAAAAATACCTACTGGTATCTTTGTTTGTTGACCAGAAGAATGCTTTTGACACGGTGAATCATGTCTAGCTTCTCGAAGTTATGAAAAGATTGTGATTTAGGGGTACACCATAAATGCTTTTGAAAAGTCACCTTTTAGGTCGGACACAAACTTTCAAAATCTCTAACAATTTCTGTAAAAAAATGCACATCAAGTGTGGTGTGCCTCAAGGAACAGTACTAAGCCCTCTATTATTTAATCTCTATTTAAATGATTTATTCAAAATTAATAGTACTGGAAGGATGTTTTGCAGACGGCACCCTCATATTATATAAAGCTGATGAATGGAATACATACACTGAAGCAAATCGTTGAAAAAGATTTTATGAGTATCATTAACTGGTTTGACAGTAAAATTTCAATGGTTAACCTCAAAATACAAAATTTATTGCATTTTCCATCTTATTCAAAAATTTTATCTAGCTTCGAACAAATTTCCGTTAATTATCCTGACCAAAAAACAAAAATCGATAGAGTCAACAGTTTTAAATATCTTATAGACTCACATTTAAGGTGGGATAACTATATTATATTAGCTACAAAAAAAAATGCATATAATCTCAAAATACTTGCAAGCATTCTTACAGAAAGTTATGTTCGGATACTGTACTAGGTATGCCTTAGTTGTACTCATATAATATACTAAGTGACATATAAATCCGAACACCCAGTTTAAATGGTTTTATTTTAATAAAAGTTGGTGAATGTATTTATCTTACTGTAAATAACAAGTGAAAAAATTTTCAGCCTTATCAGTTGGACATTCCGGTTTTTATACTGCTTTTTTTTAACTCACTAACGCTCTAAAAATGAATATTTCAGCCGCAGTAAAGAATCAACGTTGGCGGATTTTGGTTCTTGACATCCTTCACGATCGGTTACGATGCCTAGAGTACGGAGACCTGTACGATTTCGTGAACTTAGTGAGTTTGATAGGGGCCGTATAGTGGGACTTCGGGAAGCTGGACTTTCTTTTCGGGCAATTGCAGTTAGAGTGAAAAGAAGTGTAGACACTGTGGTTAGGTGTTGTCAGGCATGGCTTCGAGAAGGCCGTACGCAAAGAGCAAGGGGCACTGGACGCCGCCGTAGAACAACAGACCGTGAAGATCGCCGCCTAAGATTATTGGCCTTAAGGGACCGTTTCTCCACTACCAGGTCCATTGCAAATGAATGGTTTGCAGAACACTGAAGACCTATTGGCATGAGAAGTGTTTACCGACGAATGAGAAGTTTTGGCTTGTTTTAATACCGGCCACACTGGGTCCTCCCTTTAACTCGAGAACACCGACGTAATCGCCTTGAGTGGTGCAGACAACGGTCACTGTGGCATCAGGAATGGAACAGTATTGTCTTTAGTGACGAGTCTCGATTTTGTTTAGGCATGCACGATGGTCGTGCCAGGGTTAGAAGGCGACGTGGTGAAAGGAGGAATCCACAGTTTTTTGTTGAAAGACATGTTCATCACACTGTTGGAGTTATGGTTTGGGGTGCTATAGCTTATGGTTCCAGGTCATCTTTAATCTTCATCAGAGGTAACATGAACGCGCGGCGTTATATCCACGAAGTTCTAGAACCCCATCTTTTACCCTGTCTTGACACCCTGGCAGATCCAACTTTCCAACAAGATAATGCCCGACCACATGTTGCAAGAGTCACAATAGACTTCTTTCAACATAATGATGTCACATTGTTACCATGGCCACCAAGATCTCCCGACTTATCCCCAATTGAGCACGTGTGGGATATGATGGGTAGGAGATTGCTCAATTTGCAACGTCCTCCTCAGACTCTAGAAGCACTTCGAGAGGAGTTGGTGGTTGCCTGGAATGAGATACCACAGGAGGACATTGACCACCTGATCAGAAGCATGCCTAGGCGCGTTGGAGGATGCGTAGCACATCAGGGTGCATCCACACATTATTAAAGGTCAAAGGGCTTTAAAGCAGTGCAATCATTTTGAAATTTTTATCATTTACTTATTATGCTTCATTAAGTACTTATACAAAATTTTATTAAAATAAAACCATTTAAACTGGGTGTTCGGATTTATATGTCACTTAGTATGTTATCACAGCTTGGGGTGCCACCTACAAAACATACATTTCTGATCTAGATGTACCACAAAAAACTGCTTTAAGGTCATTTTCTATGAACCAAGATTATATCTGTCAATTTATATAAGAATATTGATAGTAAGCAAGTTTATTTCTTACATGGAACCACCGTATACCATAAACATTGTAAGGAACAACATTCACATAAACATGACCATGATACACGATTTGAAATAGGGTGATCAAATATCCAAAGACCACACAAAACATTATTCAATAATCATTTAGCAGCTAAATTACGAGTATACAATATAGTACCTAACTAAGTGAAGATACTTAACTTTGTAAAAAAAAATTAGACAAAGAATTAAAACATTGGGTTTGTACTGTGGAGAGAATGAAAATACATAATTATATAGAAAACTAAAACCTCAACATTCAAAATTATTCTGAAAGTAGTACAAACTAATCTGATGTACCTATTAAAGTCTACTTTAAGCTTTAAATCAATAAATCTTCAAAATTACTGAACTGAAGCTCATGTATTTTACATCATTATAAAGGGAATTGAAAGACCTCTAAAATAAGGTATCACTCGACCCCCCTTTCCATTTAAGATTTTGGGGGTGATGTCACCCCCGCTTAGGGGGCTGCACGTGCTAACGCGATTTTTTGTCAAACTTGTGTCCCCTTCGAAAACAAAATCGAAGGATCTGAGCGTTTTTCCAAAAAAAAAAACTGAGCTGTCAGTAAATGCGTCTGTTTCGTTTTCGATGCGCCACCCTGTATAATCCACACACAGGCAATGCATTCTGTGGAGTTTCTATATTTGTTTGTCCTTTTTTATTTTGGTGGATAAATATTGTTACTATTGTGTGCAAGCGGTGATCAAAATAGAGAATTTTCGATATTCCACCTATACGGTGACCCATGATTTGTGTCTATGGCATCTCCTGTTCACGGTATTAGCAACGTCTCAAGCTATATAGGGGCCCCTGGGCATGTAGAAAGGTCAAGGCAGAACCAAAGCCCAGATCAAGCCGAAGCTCCGAGTTTTTCCGTCTTTGGACACGCCATAAGGTAAAGACTTGAAATATTGCAGAATCTGTCTCAATTATTTCGTGACGCCAAACTCTCTTTTCGTTCTATCGCCTATTTTTCGGGAGGATTCAACGGCATTAGGGTAGGTAGGTAGGTTTCTGCAAAGCAGAGTCGAGTACTACAGCACCAAATCAGGCAATAGTCCAGAGAAGTCCCAATCCCAAAAAATGCCGTGATTTCTCCTAGATTTGAACTGAAGAACCGGAACCCATGGGCAAGAGTTGTCTTAAGCTGTGTAGCTGTACTTGGCACCCAGGAAGCTCGGCGCATACGGCAGATTCGACGAAGTCGAACGCGATTTTGGTAGGTACATAGGCTTCTCCGAATCAGAATCGTCCACGTCAACATCAAACAAGGAAATAATCCAGAGAAATTCCCCAACATCTGTGAGACAATTCTGCGCCTACCATACAGTGACTCCTTCTGAGCTGTGAATCGATGGGGAGATGACGGGACCTGCCGAAGGACGTCCGCAGTAACTCAGGTCAGGTACGCAGGCGGTAGGCAGCCCAACAAGCAGCCTGTGGAGGCAGCAGCCTGGCTGCGGGACTAGACGCTAAGGAGACGGCGGCAGGCGGCGAAGCGGCAGCGTCACAGGAAAATCAATACCAGGGCGGCGGGGGAGAGGTTACCGTAGGGGGACATGGATATGCAGGGGCACAGGGAAAAAAATTGGCCGGAGGAATTTATAAAAGATTCAGTTTCGTCGGAATGTATGTTTTCACTTGGTACGAAGGTACCAAACTGCTAATTCGAAAAACGCGAAAGTTTGCTACTAGCCACAAAATTCTCCTGATCGTGGCCTATTCAGCATATCTCTTTGACTTCCTTAATCTACCATCGTTACCATCTTCTTCCACCACTTTTCCGAACTTTGTGGCAATATCTCGGTAATACATATACTTCGAAGTTGAGTCATTTATTTTAACAGTGAGTAGATCTGATCAAAAGAAATGTTTTTTTCCTTTAACATTTTTGTGGTAAAATTAAAGTAACAAAGTTATAGCCCTTTAGAAGTTTGAGTACCGCCCTGTCTCAATAATAATATTATGTGCTCGTGTTTGGCAACAACGGATATAATCCGCCTTATCGGTTCATCGCATCGGAAACAAAAAAGCGAAAGAATTTGAAACGCTGATCACGATGTTTTTATTCAGTCAATGTGTCAGTCGCTAACGCGTGAGTGAATAGTGGTGTTTGCTGCGTGGCTCAAACGAAATAAAAAATGGCACATGTTTATGCGGATCGGTTTCCCAATCGAGTGCAACCAACCCCTCGTGCCTTTGTTAATGTAGTACAACGGGCTCGTGAATCAGCTGACTTAAGACCTCACAGGGGAGGGCATGCCGGTGCTCCAAGACCTCACGATCAAATACAGGTCCGCACTGAAATACTTGTCGGGAGGATACTTTATAAAACAAGGTAAATTTTTTTTTTATTTTTTTTATTTTTACACACATATTTTGGTTTATCTTCCTTCTACAATCATTATCTGAAAATTAATGACTCAACTTCAAAGTCAGTTGGCTACAAAATGTTTGTACTGCAGTTCATTGCTTGTCAATTAGGTCTTTCTTGACTGGTTGAACTGACCGTCAAATTTGAATAAATATGTGAAATAAACTCTTAGTTTCACAGGTATGCAAAAACATGGATTTTGCTTCTCAGTAGGGTACATTCAGACATCGATTTAGCCGGTTTTGTTACTAAATGGATTTAAGATTTTTTGAATTTGGAATTAGGCGGTTTTGAAACAAACCGGAGAAATAAACAACGTGTTTGATGATTTTGAGATTTTTGACACGTATTTGGTAGGAAAATGGACAAGGGGGCGTTGAGACTAGGAGACTCGGATCTTTTTCAAATATACTCCTTTGGAACACGCTAATGCAAGAGTTTTGTCGAATCATCGTCACTGTAATACCAAGTTCTCGTCCCTATTCTACATTATCTAACACAAAAAAATCTGCGGTCGCGACAAGTAGTACCTGCTGGGTCACCAAGTTTGGTGATAGATCCCATTTACAGAAAAATCGAGCTATTTCACAGGTAGGCAGCGCGGTGGTGTAGTGGTAGACGCTAGCTATGTTTCTACTAATCAGTCGAGGTGGGCTGCGCAGGTTCAAATCCCGTCCCAAGAAATTGTTCTCTTAGCTATGGATGTTGCGATAGTTCGTAGGCAGGAATTAGCCATGGACTGTAATCGCAGCAGAAACGTACTGCACGCACAATCCCGTTAGATTGCTACGAATCTCCTCCTTGTTGAGTAGAAAATCTTCTTGGGTTACCCATTGGTGGATTTAGAGGGGCAGTGATGGGGCGCGCGTCCCCCTAGACACTCAGGTCATGTCTATTGCTATATCTGTGTAAAAATTACCTTGTTAGATGTATCCCACCTGGCGCTCTTCAATCGTTACAATGGTATTTGTCCTTAGAAGCGCTGCTTAAGTGCTCAGGATCTACGCTGGAATTGCTTCTGAACCTTGGTTCTCCTTGAATTGCCTCGAACCTATCGCCCTTTTAACAGATAATCTCCTCAGTAGCCACTCCCTTAGCTTGGACTCGCTCAATAAAGGTTCCCCTCATCTAAACCACGTGAACCTAACAATTCATTTTGATCACCACCCTTCTTAGACAAATGAGCTCTGAGTAAGGTATGATCGATTATCTGAAGCACAACCTTGCTGAAACTGTAAGCTGACCTTTGTTGTCATACTTTTACGAAATGGAGAAACATGTAGGAAAATATACTTTTTATGTATATTCTCACTAATCCTACAATTTTCATACGATTTTTTTTCAATGCTCATAGTTAAAAATCTAGCATATAATTATAGTATTGTAATCGCGGAAAATTTCGGAAATGAGGTATTATTTTTTTTATGTTATATGACATCTACATGTCTGTCCGCTAATCCATAAACCCCTCTATATCTTAAAAAAGTCTGCTTCGATTTTGGTGGAATTTTGACACAGGATTTCTCTTCTGCCAAGGAGGAAAAAGCTCTCTAGCTTTTGAAAATTGGTCCAGTGGCTACAGGCAGAAAACGAAAAAGAGATAAACGCTCCAACTTCGTTTCTTGATGTTCCAATGGCGAGTGATCATTTTCAGAAAAAAATTGTAGAGGTATACGCTTCCAGACCCGTTAGGAACCTATTTGTACATATTTCGTAAATCATAGATTTCCACATTCATTTGCCCTTAAAACTTATTTATTCCATAAGATAACAATCCCGTTTGCACCTGTTCTCCTAGTCTCCTAGTCAAGGTTCCAGTTAGCGGGTGCCAACTGGGACCTTGGTCTAGGGTACCTGGTTCTGCGGTTGCGAGGCCTCTCGTCCGGATCGTAGTCCATGAGGAATCGTAGCTGCTCGTTCGTGTGGTCCTGAGCTTTCTCGAAGGTCTTCTCCGCTTTTTTCCTCATGTACTCGTGGATGGTGTCCCAATGCAGGTCTCTACGCAAGGTTGAGTTTCTTACGTAGGATGGTGCACTGGTGGCGATCCGGAGTAGCTTCATCTCTAGAGCAGCAAGTCGCTTGCGGTAGCTGGGGGCAGCGTACCCCCAGACCGCGGAGGCGTAAGCGAGCTGAGGTCTGGCGATGGCCTTGATCAGCCGTAGCTTGGTCGCTAGCGGCAAACGGCTGTGTCTACCCAGTAATGGGTAGAGTTGAGCCATGGCTGCTCTGGTCTTTGCGATGACAGCTTCTATGTGGGCTTTCCAGGTGAGGGACTTATCAAATATGATCCCCTGATATTTGACTTTGTCGCTCCACTGGATATCTTCGTCGAAGATGGATGTTTCGAGAGGTCTTGCAATCCTTCTTCGTTGAATGAAGATTGCCTGCGTCTTCTGGACGTTGATGCGGATTTTCCATTTCACGCACCAGTCCTGGATGTGGTCCAGTTCATCCTGTAGTCTCCTACGGATGATCTCGGGTCGTCTATGCTTGGCAGCTATAGCAGTGTCGTCTGCATATAGGGCCAGCATTGTGTCAGCTGTCTTCGGCACACCGTGAGTATAGATGTTGTAGAGCAGGGGGGCTAAGGCTGACCCCTGGGGCACGCCTGCTTCCAGCTGTCGTCTTGTTGAATGGCATGTACCAATCTTCATCGTGAACCATCTTTCTGTTAGATAGGTCTGGATCAGTTGGTACATGTTCGCATCGATTCCGGCGGCTTCCATTTTGGCGATGAGTCCATCGTGTCAAACTCGATCGAAGGCTCGTTCCACGTCCAGCAGGACGAGACCGGTTGCCTCCTGGAGATTGAAGCCGCTGGTGATGTTTTCTGTCAGTCGTAGCGCTTGGAGTTCCGTGTTGTGGGAGGATCTGAAGCCAAATTGCTCTGGGGGGAGAAGTTGCAGTTCTTCTGCCTGCTTCTCTAGTCGAACGGCGATAGCCTTTTCGACTACTTTGCCCATCGAGGAAACCAGGCTGATGGGCCGGTAGTTCTGGGGCAACTTCCGGTCCTTGCCTGGCTTGGTGAGCATTATAACCTGGGCTTCCCGCCACCGCCGCGGGAAGTGGTTAAGTCTCAGAGTGGCATTGGCGATGTTGGTGAGCGCAGCAATGCCTTTGGTGGAAAGGTTCTTCAGCATCCTGTTGTTGACTGGAGGGGTGATCCGTCTCCTGGCCAGGTGGTCGACTCCTCATGATTTCGGCTGCGACTTCCACGGCCTCCTCGTGGTTGTCGTCCTCGTCTTCATGGTAATTGAGTCTGCATTCGGATTCTAGCGAATCGGTTGCACCTGACCGCTCAGTGCTGGCTTTTATTTTGGCTGACTGGTGTAGCTCACCAACGTTGCCAGATACTTGACAATGTCTGTAGGGCAGGGAACAAATAAAGCGTTATCAAATGGGTGGCGACTATGAACTTGGATGAGCTTGTTTGGCTGACTCGATTTATTCAATTTTTCTATTATACATGTTCGTATCTAACTTTTACCTTAGAGGGATTGATTTGATTATGCAAAGTCAACTTCCTCGTCGCCATTTTTATAATCTGACAAGGGGAAACATGCCCCGAATCGACGGCAATGTTCGCAGGGGCGGTCGGGGGCGCGTTGTCGCCTCCGCCTCGCCGCTTCGTGTACTTTTTATAACGCGGCGAGCGTGCGCGTCTCCGTTCCCGGCCGAAAAAAAAACTCCGTCGGATCGGCTTTTTCTTCTTGCTTTTTTTCCCTAGCCGGGTTTTTTCCGTTTTTCGCGGCGGCGGCGTCGGCGGAGCGACAGAGACCGAACGAGAGCGGCAAAGCGGCACCGCCGACGATCGAGCGTCGGCTCGACGTACAGGGCAGCGGAAAATATACTCGTACAGGCTGGTGCCAAAATGAGGGCTTACGTATGGTTTATCTGAAGTCACTTGAAATAGCATAAAAACCTTTGGTCGGCGCGTCCTTTGTAATTTCATGACGTATCATAGGCGTGCGGTCATTTATTTAGAACGATAATAATAATGTTTTTATATCACAATAAATGGATTTTACTATCTTCTTATTTTTTTGATTTGGGATAAAAAATACTTATATTGGGAGTTTAATTTATGTTGACTGAAAGTTAAGAAATGGAAAAATTACAGAATTCCAACGTTTGACATAGGCAAATATTTACATAGCAGGTAGGTATATAAAAAGGTATATAAACACTTACATTATAGGTATTTATACGTATATATCATCCTCGCCTTCGGAGCTGTCGCTAGAGTCATCTTGTAGAGGAATTACAACGGGATTTACAGGAGGCAAAACACAATATTCATTTTCTTTTTCAATAATATGCCTAGAACACTGCTTCCATAGGTCTGTGGCAGCAATATGAGATACTGCATCTCTTATTGTGGCCAATAGCGATTCACTTAATTGAGGGGTCTGATTATGTTTTCTTACTTTTTTTTTAAAGCAGCCCAGACCAACTCAATCGGGTTAAAAATGCAGTAATAGGGAGGTAGACGTAATACTTCATGGCCATTTTGCTGAAGCAGATTGTCAACAACATACTCTTTTTCAAATTTTTGTCTTTTAATAAGATCGAATAATATGGCTTTGGTTGATTTTTGTGGTATTTCCATTCCCTTATCCTTGATAAAGTCAATAATGTCTTGTTTTTTTGTGCCTGTATTCGGAATTTTGTTTTTCTGTCGGGAATGGTATGGCGCATTGTCCATAATAATCACTGAATTTGGGGAAATGTTTGGTATTAACTGCTGCTCTATCCACTTTTCAAATAAGTCGGAGGTCATGTCCTCATGATAGTCAGCACATGATTCTTTGATATTTTTGGCAGATAAAAGCAAGGCATTAGGTATAAATCCATTTTCACTGCCAGCATGGAGAATAATGATTCGTTTTCCACGGTTGCATGATGCATTTAAAATGCACTTGTTGCTGTCGTCGATCCAGCCGTACTGCACAACATCATGGGTATCATACCACGTTTCATCCAGGTAAATCAGATTTCTTTTCTGCTCTCTATAGATTTTAACTTTGTGCAAAAATTCTTGGCGCAATTCAACGATTCGAGACGACTCCATAATCACCATTCTTTTATCTAATTTTTTGTATTGAAAACCACACAGTTTTACAATACAGTGCAGTGAGTCTAAGCATTTGTAATTATAAAAATCTTCAGGATAATCTTTTAATTTATCCCGTATCATTTCCAACGTGGGCACCAAATTTTCTTTATAAAATCCGTATATTATACGACGAATATCTTCCTGAAAACCCACGTCTATTCTTTTTAATTTTTACCCTATGCGCTTTCTGTGGAAGGAATGGTTGACTACATCTCCCCTTTTTATAACCCGATAAATGGTAGACCGACTGATTTTTGTCAGGATACAAATTCTGTTTAAAATTCTTTGGGTCTGTTCCTCTAAATCTTTATGAAAGAATTCTACCTGCACAGGTTCATCAACCATCTCCTCGTGGCTTGGAGCATTTTCCCAAGGTCTCCAAAGAGCCATATTTAGGACACACAAGAACAATCAACACAACAATTAAATCAACAAGTAAACTGGGTATTCAAAAGTCAAAAGCACACAAACTAATAAAATCTATGAAAAAACACGGACAGACTAAAGAAAACACGTTTATTCACCGCTACACGGCACTGGCTAAACTGTTTCAATTTTCAGTTGCCACCTGCACTTGTTCGGAGCTCTGAAATACACGCTTTATCATTGGCTATGTCCACGCATAGGCGTGCTTTACTCCACGTGGACCGGTGAAATTGCCTTTGATCTTATATATCTATCTTTCTATCTTTTATATATATATTTGCTGCGAAATTTGGCGATTTTTGCAGCAACAGAGCGTGTTAAATATAGATATAGAAAACGCACCCGGTATTTCACAGTGTTTCAAGTGACTTCAGATAAAGTAGACAAAGAGCACAACGTCGGCTGAGTCTAGCTGGACTGACATCGTTATGTGATAATAATAGGCGCCACTTATTTTGTGCAATGACCCGCTACAAATATTCATAGTAATAATTCATTGATGTTAATACAAAAAAAAGTCTTTGAACAGGACAGTATAAAAATGCTAAGGAATATCTAGTGAAGTACATTGGACATGGAAAAGAATTACAATTCAAAATAAACTACAATTTATTTTAATATTTAGTAACAAGTACATGGGACATGACAAAAATTACAATTCAAAATAAAATTCAATGATGCATAACGCATAATTGTTGAAAAGGAATAAAATAAACGTTAGAATACAAAAAACTGTTCTAACATGTAGAGACAAGCAAAGAAAACACATACAAAAGTGAGACAGTAAAACAAAAAATTAGCAATTATAGCATATCACAGAAATAATTTTTTAAATATTCATCCGTGCTGAAGAATGCCTTTCCCATTGAGTAATTTGAGTTTCCCCTGGAAAACGTCAATATTTAATAATTTCTCATTATTAGGCAGCATACTGAAAAGCTTAATGCCATTAAAATTTGTGCCGACTCTAGATTTTTCAAGGTGATACGTATTGACATAAATCGTTTCGTGTTGCATAACAAACCCAATCTACAGCTTTGCTAATGACAGCACTCTACGTGGGGGACGCAAAAATCTTGTACAGTTTAATGCTTCCAAATACAGTCATTGTGCCTTGACGAACAAAAACCGTCCTAGCGGTTTCAATGGATGGCCGATTTCTGTCAAAGAGCCGTACATTTCGGCTGGTGGGAGTCCAGATCACCGAGAATTTGATATGGCACGAACACAGCTCGTCAATAACGGCAGCTGCTGGGAAAAAGCTAGGCTATTTGTTTAGGGCTAAAAATGACTTTTCTTCGCATTACCTTCTGACTCTATATAAGACTCAGATAAGACCTAGCCTCGAGTACTGCTCTCACGTTTGGGGTGCTGACGCCCCAACTACATTATTTATGCTCGATGCTGTCCGACTAATCGGTAGCTCTTCTCTAACAGACAGCCTCGGGGACCTTTCGCACTGGCGGGCAGTTGGCGATCTATCTGTCTTCTATCGCTACACCAGCCAGACAGACCCGCCTGACTTCGGCCTCCCATCCTAACCGTGCCCCGAACTTCGTACATCCAGAACTGGCCGGTACGACCGCTCCTTTGTACCGAGTCTCGAGGGTATCAAGATTGTCTGCCTGCGTAATCTTCGGTTTTTCTTTGATCTTCTACTTCTTTCTTCTCTTTACTTTTTTCCTTGACATTGTCTGGTTTCTGAGCGAGGAGGACTGGCGGATAAAAGGTTTGGCTGTTTTGTGGTTTTTGGTTATGTTTGTTTTTATGACGTATGTTTGGATGGCTCGGATGTGTGATTTAGAGCATCACAACGCAAAATGGTGGGTCAAGAAGGGCAGTTCGCAATATGGAACACTAACAGTTCAGAAAGTCGGTAGTATGGATGGTCACGATCGCGTTCAAAAACCCCTTTTTTTCTGGAAGAAAAGTCAAGGTTAATAGACACAAAATTAATCACAAGAATAACAAAATTGACGTTTGCAGTCGCTTTCAAAAAACGTTCATTAATATTCTGCCTGAATATAGCCAACCTAATACTATATTCTAACGTCCAGAAAATGAATCGTGATGAAACGAGATACCGCGGCGTGATCTATGAGAATTATTCTCAGCTATGTTTCACCTCTCAAAAGAAAATACATTATAGAACAAACGATCTAAATTTGGAAAGTGTTAAGATTTGAGCAAAAGATTTTAGATTCAGTTTCTCATGTTAGGATTGAAACCCAAATGCCGGCTGACTTTGGCTTTACAAAGGCACGCCACGTCGCGTTAGCATTGGCGTATGACGTGCTGCTACTCTCTTCCGTTTTGCTATTATAATTGAGCAAGTATTGAAATTATTTCCCGAATTCAAATTTACTCTATGTCTGAAGATCAATGAGTTCATAGAGTATATGAAGGATCTCCTGAAGAAAATGTATGTCATTTGATGAACAGGTCTTCACTGAATCCTGACGGCACAGTCGCAAAATGAAGTGATTCAGAGTCTTTCAAGTGTAAAAATCGAAGTCTGAGAAGAATGAGTTCAACATTCTGAACTTTTTGGAACTGAATAAATAGTATTATTACAACAGAATTAAAGTGAATGAATATTGTAAAGTTATAGAGAGTCATTTAAATGTGATTTCGGATCATTATTGTTGTTGAGGCCTAAAGTAAATGATATTCTGCCTTTAATTGTTGTAAATCAAAAAGTTTTCATAATCTATTTATATCTATTATTTTACCAAAGGAAAAACCCAGTAATGCAGAATTTTATTTTATGTTTGGTACAAAATTAAATCTTTTAAACATCTAAAAAATCAATTTAATAATTACAATCAACAAAAATATTTATACATACAGTAATGGACAAAAGTATATATTAGAGAAAATTAATATTGTTCTTTTTTAACTACATACACCGACCTGTAGGTATACATAATTCTCCCTTCGATAAACAATTAATTGAAAAAACTGGAACTATGAAGTACAAAAATATATAGACAAAGCAAAGCAATTGTAGAAAAAAGAAGCAAAGTTCACTGAATTATAGAAAACCAACCATGTTTGTGTTAATATTTTGTAGCATAGGTAACCATTATTATCAATCACCGCCTGGCATCGTCTCGGCATAGATTGTAGAAGTTTCTTGATATAACATTCATCAATCTGTCTCCACTTTTGCTCTAAAGCGGAAAAAATTTAATCCTTGTTTGAATTATTTTTATCTCGTATTTGCTTATCTAAGTATTCGTATAGATTTTCAATGGGGTTTATATCAGGAGACTGTGAGGGCCATTTGAGAACTGGTATTTTTTCATCCAGAAAGAATTTCTTTGCGAGATTTGAAGTGTGCTTCGGGTCATTGCTTTACTGAGAGATCTTAAGGGCATATTGTCTTCGATATAGGGTAACATGACATGCTTCAGTATGTCATTGTATACAAACTTGTCCATAATGCCATCTATTATATGTAAACGTCTCATCCCAAACCCTCAAACCATAACAGACCCGCCTCCATGTTTGACAGTGGGCAAAGTGTACTTGGGGTTCAATCTTTGTCCTCTAGGACGTCCAACGTAATGAACACCATCTGATCCAAACATATTGAACTTGGATTCGTCACTGAAAAATACCCTCTTCCAGTCACAGATGCTCCAGTTAAGATGCAACCGTGCAAATTGTAATCGGTCCTTACGGTTTTTCCTCGAGATTAGCGGCTTGATACTCGGGCGACTTCAAATCATTTAATCGTCTACTCGTAGAAATACTGACAATTCATTTCGTCTCGATTTCGGCTTTTATTTGTCTTGGGGTTTTAAACGGATCGTTGGACGCAATTACTTTTATTAATCTAACTGATCTAGCATTAAGTTTTCTAGACCGACCACTTCTCTTAGATGCTTCCAAGATACCTTTTTGTTTATATTTGTTCAATATTGCCCGCACTCTTCAGCTTCAAATTTTTGGCAATGTCGAATTGACGTTGACCATCTTTGTATAACTCAATAATCTTAGTTTTCACATCGAAAGAAGCTTCTGTACCACGCGGCATGGTCTTACAATCACTCAACTTATTCCACAATACTTGATGAACACAAACTAATCCTCCTTCCATTGTTTGATCCGCCGCTGTTTGTCTTGGCACTAAATTTGGTCGCGTCTATGGTTTTTTGGAAGAAAGAGCAAGCAGAACAACAAGAGTCGCAGTAGCATCGCTAGAACCGCTGCTAGAAGCATGCACTTTTGCTAGCGTCGTTTTATAAACGCTGATGAGACCAGGGGCCCCTGCCGACGTCCGCAGAGATCCAGGTATACTTTATCTGAAGTCACTTGAAACACTGTGAAATACCGGGTGCGTTTTATATATCCATATTTAACACGCTCTGTTGCTGCAAAAATCGCCAAATTTCGCAGCAAATATCCCCCGTATAAGATCAAAGGCAGTTTCACCGGTCCACGTGGAGTAAAGCACGCCTATGCGTGGACATAGCCAATGAGAAAGCGTGTATTTCAGAGCTCCGAACAAGTGCAGGTGGCTTTTCAGGAAGATATTCGTCGTATAATATACGGATTTTATAAAGAAAATTTGGTGCCCACGTTGGAAATGATACGGGATAAATTAAAAGATTATCCTGAAGATTTTTATAATTACAAATGCTTAGACTCACTGCACTGTATTGTAAAACTGTGTGGTTTTCAATACAAAAAATTAGATAAAAGAATGGTGATTATGGAGTCGTCTCGAATCGTTGAATTGCGCCAAGAATGTTTGCACAAAGTTAAAATCTATAGAGAGCAGAAAAGAAATCTGATTTACCTGGATGAAACGTGGTATGATACCCATGATGTTGTGCAGTACGGCTGGGTTGACGACAGCAACAAGTGCATTTTAAATGCACCATGCAACCGTGGAAAACGAATCATTATTCTCCATGCTGGCAGTGAAAATGGATTTATACCTAATGCCTTGCTGTTATCTGCCAAAAATATCAAAGAATCATGTGCCGACTATCATGAGGACATGACCTCCGACTTATTTGAAAAGTGGATAGAGCAGCAGTTAATACCAAACATTTCCCCAAATTCAGTGATTATTATGGACAATGCGCCATACCATTCCCGACAGAAAAACAAAATTCCGAATACAGGCACAAAAAAACAAGACATTATTGATTTTATGAAGGATAAGGGAATGGAAATACCACAAAAATCAACCAAAGCCATATTATTGGATCTTATTAAAAGACAAAAATTTGAAAAAGAGTATGTTGTTGACAATCTGCTTCAGCAAAATGGCCATGAAGTATTACGTCTACCTCCCTATTACTGCATTTTCAACCCGATTGAGTTGGTCTGGGCTGCTTTAAAAAAAAAGTAAGAAAACATAATCAGACCCCTCAATTAAGTGAATCGCTATTGGCCACAATAAGAGATGCAGTATCTCATATTGCTGCCACAGACCTATGGAAGCAGTGTTCTAGGCATATTATTGAAAAAGAAAATGAATATTGTGTTTTGCCTCCTGTAAATCCCGTTGTAATTCCTCTACAAGATGACTCTAGCGACAGCTCCGAAGGCGAGGATGATATATAAATACCTATAATGTAAGTCTTTATATACCTTTTTATATACCTACCTGCTATGTAAATATTTGCCTATGTCAAACGTTGGAATTCTGTAATTTTTCCATTTCTTAACTTTCAGTCAACATAAATTAAACTCCCAATATAAGTATTTTTTATCCCAAATCAAAAAAATAAGAAGATAGTAAAATCCATTTATTGTGATGTAAAAACATTATTATTATCGTTCTAAATAAATGACCGCACGCCTATGATACGTCATGAAATTACAACGGACGCGCCGACCAAAGGTTTTTATGCTATTTCAAGTGACTTCAGATACATCATACCTTTGTGCGTGTCTCTGGACGCTAGCCTCCGACGCCCGGCATCCTTGAGAACCGACGTCGCCGTTCGACGCGTCAGAAGGTCACCGTAGGCCGTGGAGGCTCACAACGCGTCTCGGCAACCCCCTCCCCCCTGTTTCTGCCACCGGGTAGTAAGTGGGTGGGCTCGCGACCTTGCCGTCACCATAGCAGCCAGACGACGCTCCCCTACAACTCCCCACCATACCCCTGAAGCACGCACTCCCACCGATGTCTTTCTCTTTTAACCTGAGTAGAGAACTCTTTATTATAATATATTTATATCGGATCATTCGGGTCGAGGAATATACAAGGTGGTGAACATATTATTTACACGAATCAGGGCCCAACATGACGAAGTGCTGCAATTACCGCCGTGATGAGATTCGTTGCAAATATACAGGGTGTCCCAACAAAAATGAGATCTTACATCGAAACAGTGATTTTTTTCGCACAAGACTCATCTTAACCCAAGACAGTCATTCATATGAAATTGTTGTCATACAGTCCAAATAGTTCTGTTGATTCTCAGATATTTGATCTCAGGTCCAGTATTTTTCCACAACGACGTTATTTCTGCAGCTTGGGAGACACAATTTTCTATTGTATTTAACTCAGAGGATCATACATATATCACCGATGTTTAATAAATCTTATCGGATCTCAGAATCGAATAACTAAAAAAACCAAAATGTATGGTCACTTGATGTACGGACTGGCATCATTGGTGATCAAACTATTGCACCACACTATTTCCAAGGAGGACTGTCAGGTGAAATGTACAATGTGTTTTTAAGGAACGATCTACCTCTTTTACTATAGAATGTAAATTCAACAACTAGGAGAAATTTTTGGTACCAACATAACGGTGCCCCACCACATTACCATCGAGCTGTACGGGAGAACTAATAGTTGGATAGGGAGAGGCGGACCGGTCAATTGGCCAGCGAGATCTCCCGATCTCATGCCTCTAGACTTATTTTTCTTGGGCCATGAAAGTGTTGCGCTGCTGGGTCGGATTTAGAAAATATTTTTGAGAGGGGTCCATATGGTGAAATGAAAATTACCCGCTCAAAAATTTCTGTTGGGCGCGATTCATGCCCAAGAAGATGCCCGCCTCTGGGAGGGGGTATCGGCTATTTAAAATTAAACAGAGGGGGGGGGAGGTTGTTTACGAATAGAAAAACACGTTCGAACTTTTTTGAAGTGGGATCCGGTCCTCCAGGATACCCCCTGGATCCGCCGCTGAAGGGTTGTTAAAAAATCATACCCTAGCTAACAGCAAATACAAATTATTTGTTCATAATAAGGAAACCAGTCGAATATGATCAGATTTTTAATCATTTCGGGGTACGTACGCACTAGTTCCCTTGGGCAGTCGGGATCCGGTAGTGCCAGTCGTTCATGCTAATGAGTTTTACGAGGAACGGTGAGCTAGTTTCTAGTTAGTCAGTTCAGTCATAAGAATCGTTCGTTTGAACTAGTTCCTTCGCGAACTTCACATCGTTAGGGTAGATGAAGCTGGAAAGGTTTCAGAATAAACTTACTCCACGGATAGTTGTAGGTACTGACTTCTCTTTAAATAAAATACACCGAATTTTCAATCAGCCAACCAAATGATGACATACAAATCCTTCGCTCGAGCTATTTTTGCAACACCCTATGTCACCTGCGTGTTAACTTTCGCCCACCTTATAACTTGATTAAGTTGATATCTCCTTAACTGTTATCAAATTAAAAATTACCCAGTCAGGACGTGTACCCACTTCAGGCATTCTTTTCAACGTAGGCGCACTCAGACTCCCTCCTTTTCCTTTACCTTCCCCTACTCGGTCCTTCTTGTCCTCTATCACCTTCACATTCTCTTTCTACAAGTATGTTTGGGCCCGCGCAACAAGTTTGAATCAACATTGGGCTGAAGTAAGAACAGAGGATCCGAAATAATTACATATTTTAAACAGAAAACAGTCAAACAGACTGGATACATGTTGCTATAAAGCTAATTTCAAATTCATCCAACTGTTGTTGTCCGTTGACTTAATATATACTAAGTGACATATAAATCCGAACACCCAGTTCAAATGGTTTTATTTTAATAAAAGTTGGTGAATGTATTTATCTTACTGTAAATAACAAGTGAAAAAATTTTCAGCCTTATCATTTGGACATTCCGGTTTTTATACTGCTTTTTTTTAATTCACTAACGCTCTAAAAATGAATATTTCAGCCGCAGTAAAGAATCAACGTTGGCGGATTTTGGTTCTTGACATCCTTTACGATCGGTTACGATGCCTAGAGTACGGAGACTGTACGATTTCGTCAACATAGTGAGTTTGATAGGGGCCGTATAGTGGGACTTCGGGAAGCTGGACTTTCTTTTCGGGCAATTGCAGTTAGAGTGCAAAGAATTGTAGACACTGTGGTTAGGTGTTGTCAGGCATGGCTTCGAGAAGGCCGTACGCAAAGAGCAAGGGGCACTGGACGCCGCCGTAGAACAACAGACCGTGAAGATCGCCGCCTAAGATTATTGGCCTTAAGGGACCTTTTATCCACTACCAGGTACATTGCAAATGAATGGTTTGCAGAACACGGAAGACCTATTGGCATGCGAAGTGTTTACCGACGAATGAGAAGTTTTGGCTTGTTTTCATACCGGCCACACTGGATCCTCCCTTTAACTCGAGAACACCGACGTAATCGCCTTGAGTGGTGCAGACAACGGTCACTCTGGGATGAGGAATGGAACAGTGACGAGTCTCGATTTTGTTTAGGCATGCACGATGGTCGTGCCAGGGTTAGAAGGCGACGTGGTGAAAGGAGGAATCCACAGTTTTTTGTTGGAAGACATGTTCATCACACTGTTGGAGTTATGGTTTGCGGTGCTATAGCTTATGGTTCCAGGTCACCTTTAATCTTCATCAGAGGTAACATGAACGCGCAGCGTTATATCCACGACGTTCTAGAACCCCATCTGTTACCCTATCTTGACACCCTGGCAGATCCAACTTTACAACAAGATAATGCCCGACCACATGTTGCAAGAGTCACAATCGACTTCTGTCAACATAATGATGTCACATTGTTACCATGGCCACCAAGATGTCCCGACTTATCTCCAATTGAGCACGTGTGGGATATGATGGGCAGGAGATTGCTCAATTTGCAACGTCCTCCTCAGACTCTAGAAGCACTTCGAGAGGAGTTGGTGGTTGCCTGGAATGAGATACCACAGGAGGACATTGACCACCTGCTCAAAAGCATGCCTAGGCGCGTTGGAGAATGCGTAGCACATCAGGGTGCATCCACACATTATTAAAGGTCGAAGGGCTTTAAAGCAGTGCAATCATTTTGAAATTTTTATCATTCACTTATTATGCTTCATTAAGTACTTATACAAAATTTTATTAAAATAAAACCATTTAAACTGGGTGTTCGGATTTATATGTCACTTAGCATATATAATACGGACCCGTACATTGGCCTGCGAGACCTCCTGATTTGAACCCCCTGGATTTCTTTTTGTCGGGTGCTTTTAAACAATAAGTATGCTGAACAAATTAATACTGTTGATCAGTTACACGAAAAATTCTGCGGAAATGCGTTTTTCTTTATTATAAAAAGATGTCGCTCTTGTATCCGTCACAGTGGTGGTCTTTTTGAACATTTATTGAAAGAAAGCTTTGACTGTCTAATTTGTTTTATTTTTATTTTTACGAAAACAATGTATTCTAGGAAAAAACACAAGAGTAATTATTTGTAGCAAATCGTGGGTGAATTTCGAAAAATTGCGCGTTTCGAAAAAAACAGTGGCGTACTATTTCTATTTGGAAAATAATGCCACTAATTCCCTGCATCTCCACCGCTAGTGCACGTTAATTTTAAGTAAATACTTTTGAATGAGGAAAATAGTTAGGTTAATCCGCATATCAAATTTTAGTTCATTCCAGTTGACGGTTTTCAAGATAGTAAAAAAATTGTTTTTTATTTTTAAACTTCAATGAAGCCCTCGAGAAAAACATGTTACATAGAAGACCCCCCATAAAATGCGGCCCTGTGTATGATGTTTTATTTTTGGTCACGACTTGTAAATCACCCTGTATATTCTCTTTTCTTTTGGATGACCATTTTCTCTCTGTGATAATTTTGCAAAATACGTATATCTCAATATTATGTTTGTATCTATATGCTTTTTTAAACTGACAGAATGTGGTTATTTATATTTTATTACTCATTGTGCCGTACTCGTATAATACCAGCATACTGTATTTTATAATTATAGACTTTTCTTTTCCATCATATTTGCTGACGAGCAAATATGACTTTTTTTATATTATAAAATTGTTTGAATAATTGCTTAACAAATGTCAAATTTTTTTCTGCTCCGGAGTTTCATTATAATCTTTTTTGAAAAAGCCCAAAAACCCCAAAAAAAATGTAAAGACGTAGCAAGTTTTTGGAATTTGTTTATAAACTTGCTTAAACAACTGTGATGCAATTTCGGGACTGGTAACAGATTCGCCAAATGGAGTCATTTTGAATAAGCAAAAAACGTCCATGTGAAAATATTTTCTGGACTACATCACGGCTTTTGCATGATTTTTTTTACCTGATTCATAAAGAAAAATAAAAGCATTTAGAATATACCTTTGGAGGCAAAATGTGCAAAATCCTTTACTCCATTGTTATTGTGAAAAGAATAAAGTTCGAACAAATGCCTCCCTCAACTTGACTTGTTTTTATGCAACAAACAATGATTAATGAATGCAAATCATTTTTTTTTTCAAAAATAATAATTTATATGAGAACATGACAATGAAATATGCATGAAGTGAAATAGCGTAAATGTTAATCACACCGCATTAAAAACATTAAAAACGCGCATTAACATTATTCAACATTGCACCTTTTCGAGTAGGCGGTTAACGCAGTGTGGTTATACACAATTATGGCGAATTCGAACAGTGATCAATCTATATGTGGAAGCTGTTATTGCACTCTATATTAAATGTATTTTAATTAATTTTTAATTAGTACTTTGAAGATGCTAATACTGCTTTTTGATATAAATCGTATCTTTTTATAAGGAAACATCTACACCCTAATTGACACATCTTTACGTAGAAGACTAGTATTTACCAAGAGCTAACGAATAGATTTGAAGGAGACAAGTACCCCAAACCATAACTCCAACAGTGTGATGAACATGTCTTTCAACAAAAAAATGTGGATTCCTGCTTTCACCACGTCGCCTTCTAACCCTGGCACGACCATCGTGCATGCCTAAACAAAATCGAGACTCGTCACTAAAGACAATACTGTTCCATTCCTGATCCCAGAGTGACCGTTGTCTGCACCACTCAAGGCGATTACGTCGGTGTTCTCGAGTTAAAGGGAGGACCCAGTGTGGCCGGTATGAAAACAAGCCAAAACTTCTCATTCGTCGGTAAACACTTCGCATGCCAATAGGTCTTCCGTGTTCTGCAAACCATTCATTTGCAATGGACTTGGTAGTGGAGAAACGGCCCCTTAAGGCCAATAATCTTAGGCGGCGCTCTTCACGGTTTGTTGTTCTACGGCGGCGTCCAGTGCCCCTTGCTCTTTGCGTACGGCCTTCTCGAAGCCATGCCTGACAACACCTAACCACAGTGTCTATCTACACTTCTTTGCACTCTAACTGCAATTGCCCGAAAAGAAAATCCAGCTTCCCGAAGTCCCACTATGCGGCCCCTATCAAACTCACTAAGTTGACGAAATCGTACAGGTCTCCGTACTCTAGGCATCGTAACCGATCGTAAAGGATGTCAAGAACCAAAATCCGTCAACGTTGATTCTTTACTGCGGCTGAAATATTCATTTTTAGAGCGTTAGTGAATTAAAAAAAAGCAGTATAAAAACCGGAATGTCCAACTGATAAGGCTGAAGATTTTTTCACTTGTTATTTACAGTAAGATAAATACATTCACCAACTTTTATTAAAATGAAACCATTTAAACTGGGTGTTCGGATTTATGTGTCACTTAGTATATCTCTTGAACTATAATATTTCGGACCACACATATAGGGGTTTATCCAATAGGTTTTGAGGCCATCTATCACCTGACTTCCGTTGATTCACTACTAAGTTTACACCCTATATTTGAAATATTGTTAATTAATTTACTACAGTGTATAGGTTAGGCTAACGTGTGTTTCATTGTTCCAGCAATGCGGGCAGCACGGCAAAGACGATTACCCAAACTGGACCAGGAACACGATGGGTATCAACAAACAGGGATACGAGTCGAAAATGAACGAGCACAATCAAATGCAGAAAGGTAAGAGAAACTTAGAAGTTTGCTATACATGTTGACTCAAACAGTACAAGTGGGAATGTTTATCGACCTTCAACCGTTAAAGGTCGACAATATGGTTAGGATTAAGGATGGAATGCTAACGATAGTAATAAAAAAATTGCGTTATCACATCATAAAAGACTGTGTTCAGCATAAGTTAGACCCTCTGAGAAAAAGGTTAGTCACGAACATGTACAACGGAGAAATGAAACGGATCATGTCAGTAAAACAGACCCACATAATTAGTCGTTACACGTTATTTGCCTGTCCAGCTGTAATCCATCTGTCATCATCGCCTTTCCCCGAACATTAAAAAAAATCAAATAACCCTCAACCTTCTAATTACCCCTAAACAGTTTTTCAAAATTTTTCAAAATTTGTGCGATTTTTATTTTGTTCGTTTTTGGCCTTTTTCTTCGCTGCCACTGGACCGATCTTCAAAATCTACTTGGCATGGTATTAACCTTGTGTGAAAGTTTCTTCCAATGATTAGCGGACAGAAAGTCCGACGGACATACAGACCTTTAATCAACAGTGAAATATAAAGCTCTCAAAAACAGTGTTTTAAACTATTAATATTATTTCCGGCGGCATTCTTTAGGGGCATCTAGCTCTTTAGGGGTGAGTTTCAGAACATATTTTATCGAAACTTGTCACAAATTCTCTTATGTTCTTTTTGAATTTAGAATATTTTCTATATCCTTGGACATCCTTTGTGCTATAGTCGTATCTATACCTCGCGTAAGATTTAACCAGTACAGTTTGCACTTTTTATTTGTTTCATGTTCCTCCAAGCACCGATCTAGATTTTGCCATTCCCTATAATTTTTATACGTTGTTCTAACGTTCAGTAATCCTTCGTTATCCGTTTAATGTCTACGTAATAGGTCCATCGCTGATAACCTCCAGGTTTATTCTAAAATAAAACCAAGCGTAATAAAGCGGAAGGGTAGCTTGGATGTGCTTGCCTGGCTGGTGTTGTACGTTCAGTCTCTCGCTCCGTGTTAGATCCTATATACATCGCCATTTTTATAGATGTACTTAAACGGAAAATATTTTTTATTGCCGTAGAACATAAAAATCAACGTTTTATTTATAGTTGAGACATGAAACAGAAATTTTATGACGATCGGTTATTTTACTTCACGGAATCTAATCAAAAACGCTGAACAACGACATACAGATCAAAACAGAAAAGTCAGAAGGAAAAATACAAAGAGGGTAGTTCCGTTATTTTGTAAAACTTAGAATTTTTGTTACCATGAAAGTTGCTCTAAGTACGAGGTCTGTAAACTGGCAACGTCGCGTTCGATCTGGCAACATTGGAGTCGACAGGCTGCGAGGTGAGACAGGGAAACGTGATCCGTCTTTAGTACAAGTTTGAACTCGCTCGAGTCATTTGACTGTCGTAGAGATTTTTTTTGCGAAACAGTTTTTCGTGTTGTGCTCTAAAAATGAGTGACATCAATTGGGTTGTTATCAGGTTTTACTTCAGACTTGTTCACAGTGCCCTTGCTAAGCTTAGTAGGCTTACGGAAATAGCGTTTTGTCAAGAGCCCAGGTTTTCCGGTGGTTTAAGGCATTTTAAGAATGCTATATTCAAAGGTGGGTGGCTATTTTATGTTCCAAGATTATGAAGTAGCAGGTTTCAAAATTAAATTTCAAACTGCCACTTACATGCTAAAATATAGTATTTATGCATCAATTTCATTATGACTTTGCTAACTTGACCCTCTCGAAAAATGAGGATAGAAGCGTTTCTAAAGCACTTTGTATGGAATAGCTACTTATCCGTAAAGTTTTTATATTATAGTAGTGTTGGTACCCCCATTCTAAATCCTTGCCTGCTGAAGTGTTAAATATGAACTAGTACCTAATTGTGAAAACCCGTCATTTCAATCCAACGACCTCCGAAATCCATTACAGTTCCTTTGGCCCGTAAGGTATCCCGACGGTCGCAGTTTCATAATCAAATCGAACACACAACCCGTCAAACAGGAAATCTCGGCGTGCGAATTTTTATATTCTCTTTTGGCCCCCCGCTCGAAAATACTGCAAGTTGTCGGTTATTTTTTTTTTCTATCGAACGTCAGGCCCGCGGGCATGTTACGGCTATCAAGGCCAACGTGACTTTATCTAGTATGTTGCTGCTATATACAGGGTGATATTTGCAGAGCAGAAGATACGAAAAGTAACACCGGAAGTTGCTATAAAAACTGTTACCTTGCAGAGTCTATGGAAGCATCAATTTAAGATTTTTCACATGTAGTACGAATATGATTGTTCAACCATGCAAATATCTCTTGAAAGACAACAGTGTTGTAATTTCTGACATTTAACACCTGCAAAAAATGCTTTTTATGCCTCTGGATTTTACTAAACACCTATCGGTTTATCTCTCTTGAGAAATTCCCTTCACATCATTTCTTTCAAAACATAATTGGTTTGAATATACAAGAAATCCGTATAAATAACATAAATTCAGTTAGCTACAGTTATTGAAAGTATACAGGGTGTCCGAAAAGTTGGGGTTGTCCTTTTCAGAAACAACTACCCTTGAAATAACAAAGGTAATGTGTAGTGAAACGTGGGCGACCAAGTAAAAAAAAAAAATAAAGGAAAAAGTACTCACTCTCCAGTTGACGAGAAGGGCTAAGTACGTCTCTGCCCGAAATCATACCGCTCCAACAGAAAATGGAATCAGCTGATGCGCTACCGAGCAGACGCAGGCGGTGGTGCGGACCACGAACAGAGGTAACAAATATGACGGCGTTTTTAGGTAAACGTACTTTATAGGTATTGTTCGAAGTTATCGCCGTTTGATTCAAAAACACAGGTGCGTACACGACGTAGCCAAGCGTTGGTGCAGGCTTTGAGAATGAAAGCACCAGCTTGTTCAATTCTGAGACGAAGTTCGTCAACCGTATGCACTTCAGTTTTGTACACTAAGCGTTTCATTTCTCCCCAAAGAAAAAAATCACATGGTGTTAAGTCTGGAGATCACGGAGGCCACGCTACGGGTCCATTACGTCCGATCCACCTATTCGGAAATAATTCATTCAAAAACTCACGCACATCGCGTCTAAAATGGGGCGGTGCACCATCGTGCAGAAACCGCATTGATTGTCTTACACTTAATGGCACATCTTCTAACAAGGAAGGCAAAATGTTGCGTAAAAAGTCTAGGTATTGCATCCCGTCCAATCGATTTGGGAGAATAAATGGTCCAATGAGCATACCGTTCACCATGCCAGCCCAAACATTCACCGAAAATGTTTGTTGAAAATGTGCCCGACGGACAGCGTGCGGATTTTCTACTGACCAAACATGAGTGTTGCGAAAGTTATTCACCCCATTACGCGTGAACGTAGATTCGTCTGTCACCAATATGCACTTCAAATTATTGTCATGTTGATGCAACAACCACTCACAAAACCGCACTCTTGCTGGAAAATCGTCAGGTTGAAGGGCTTGTACACGTTGGAGGTGAAACGGATACAGCCCCTCTTCACGCAGCGTTTGCCACACTTTAGTTTTTGATACTTGCACTTCTCTAGCCACGTCTCTAGTGCTTGTTGAGGAATTCTCGTCTACGCGATTCAGTAGTTCTTCCTCAACTTGCACCATTCATGGTTGTCTAGGCCTCCCACTGTGCACACCTCGAAATTCCTCCAAATGGCCCGTATTCCTGACTCTCTGGACCAGGTACACAAATCTGCGGGACCTTGGATGATGTCGTCTAGGGAAACGATCTGCATATACTCGCGAAGCCTCTGTAGCATTTTGAAGACATTCGCCATAAATTAACAACATATCAATGAGTTCATTATTGGTGTATGAGTGTGCCATTATTATTTTTTTTTTGAAACGCAATCGATTATATGGGTTCGTTTACCTCTACACGCGTGACCGTAACCGTCGGTTGAAGGTTGCATACTGACCTGACACACTGACTCCGACCCAGTTCTGTCGTCGCGTTGAGCCAGTGACCTTGTACCACTCGGTGATGTCGCGGGTCGCGGCTACAGGACGGTATTCAGGTATTTTTGATGTTGCAGAGCCCTTTATCTCGGTTCCCTTAAGACATTGGTGGATATGGTACTAAGAAAAATTGCTTATGTTTTAAAGATCTACACGTCGTGTAAAGGAAAACCCCAACTTTGCGGACACCCTGTATATTTGTACAGGGTCTCTTCAAAGTTGGGACTTTCCTTTACAAGGCGTATAGATCTCTGAAAATCTAGTGACATATACACCAAACTCTTAAATGAGATTAGATGTTACACTTCGCAAAGTAAATCAAACCTAAACAAAACCTAATCCGGTCCTGCACTTCGATCAAATCATGCGTGACGTACGCATCGGTTCTAAGCGAACAAAACAAAAATGGCACACTCATACATCAATATCGGAGATGTCCATATTATTTTAATTTACGGTCAGGACTTCGAAGTGCTACCGAGGCTTCGCGATATATCGGAGATGTCCATATTATTTTAATTTACGGTCAGGACTTCGAAGTGCTACCGAGGCTTCGCGATTGCATGCAGATCGTTCTTCAAAATCGTTCGTGATTTCTTTTTTTTTGGGTGGGGACGAAATGAAGGGTTCAGTGTATAAAGCTGAGATATTACGGTTGACGAGCTACATGTGAGGATTTAGCAAGTTGCTGCATTTATTTCGGACCGGCTGTTTGAATCTAACGCAGACAACTTTGACCAATACTTAATTTCTTTTCGATGAACGGTGGGTGCTTTTTCATTTGCTTTTTTTACTTTTTGCTGTTATTTCACCACTCATTAGCTTTGTTATTTCAAACGTAGTTATGTCGAGAAGTTCCAACCTTCAGAATATTGTTTCTCTCTCGATTTAATAATTCTGATTTTTATTAACCTTCTGATTTGTATCGGTCGACATGTATGTGTTGGGTGTTGCGTTTCGTCCTCGCCATTAGATGTTGTTTGCTAACATTTTTGGCTACGAAATGTAATATATACATGGGACTAGTACATGTTAATGGTTGCAACGTTTTTTTTTTTCGTATTCAGCACTGTGGCACAGTTACGCATAAATGTATCCAGATTCTATTGTGTCTGTGAGCATCGATTAATTATACTCCATGAGAAGATACTGGGCCTGTGCAAAAACGCCAGTAAATTTACCCTCTCTATCTCTTTTAAATGACCTTCTAGAAGGAAAATCTGTATATGAAAGATATTGGGTCTAAATGAGGTTTTCCTATATTTTTTTGAATACTGTATACACTCAGAAAAGTGCTTAAAAATGAAGTTGATTTTTCAAATGGAACACCCTGTAGATTTTGATTGAAAACGATAGTTCCTTTTTCTGATCTCAGATGTATATGGTACTTATTTTTATTACTGTAGTCAAAAGCTTGTGTGTCATTTAATATGTATCCCAGCTCTCTACTTCATTGCATAGGCGAATAGATGCAAACTGGTTCGAGCTCGGATACACATGAGTAAATGACTCACATTATTTTTTGGCCAAACTAATGAAAATAAGTATGTTGAAGCAGAAACAAGAGGAGGTGGAGGAGCGACATCATTTGAAAGGTTAATACAATGTTTCTCTAAAAGGAAAATGTAGTCTGAACTTTCAAATACAGCACAGGATTGAGCATCTTCTGGACGAATATGGACTGCTTCGGCAGAGAAAACTAGGTGTCTACAGAATTATCAATGGCATAGAACCAAGTGACGCAATCTGGTAGAATGAGCCTACCATTCAGTGTTCAACTCGTACTCAAATATATCAATCACCATACGTACTTGAATGTCCTTGCGGGTAAATGTGACAGTCGAAGAATTAATGTATGTAAAATTTTGATTGGCATGCATTAACATATGCGGTTTGGAGCCCACGTAGGCAACCTTTAAATGTTTTACCTTGCCGTTCGGTCACCTGTGACGTGAAGTGTGTGTGTTGATTGGTGTGGCCAAGACCACGAACGCTGGTCGGGGACAAACATGCAAAATTCGGCTGTTTGTGGACAGTGTTGCCATGCTGAACAAAGAAATGCAATGGTTTCGGTCATTTGTCCGTGGTCAATTGGTCTTGGAATCCATCTATACGATCTTCAAAATGGCAAGTGTCATCTCAAAACTGTACTGACCAAGTATGGAACCTTGGGGTCTTCTTGGTCATATTTATATAACATCGAATCAAAGTCATTGCGCTATTTCGTAAGATGCTCGGCCCGCTGGATAAACCGAGGAGCGCATAGAGGTCCAAGTATGTAACCTTTTTCCCAACATTTGATCTCCAGCTTTCTGTCTTATACATTTCATTTCGTCCCAAAACAAAAAAAGGATCCATGAAGGATCTTGAAAAACGATCTGCATGCACTCGCGGAGCCTCACTCACCATAAATTAATATAATATGGACAACTCCGATATAGCTGTATGAGTGTGCCATTTCTGTTTCGTTTCTTTAGAACCGATATGTAAATGTCTTGCTTACCAACGCGGCCAGTGGATTGAGTACTGATGCACATCGTAGGTGTTCACGTTCGACTGATCGAGGTGCAAGACCGGATTAGCTTTTGTTTAGGTTGGATTTATTCTGCGAAGCCTATTATCTCGGTAATCTTAAGATTTTGGTATATACTAGAAAAAATTGCTCATTTTTCAAGATCTATAACCCATGTAAAGGAAAGTCTCGACTTTAAAGACACTCTGTATATGCTGGACCAACTAGGCAAACCAAGGGGCGCAGAGCGGTCGAAGTAGGGAACCTTGAGGAACGTTCAAATATAACGAGGCGACTGCACTCCTACAAATGTGGCAGCAATGGATGAAATTCGGCAAAGGTATCTGGCGTCAGTGCGTTGTTACGTAACATGCCGGCAGACCGAGGGACGTAGAGCGGTCCGAGGGGCAAAGCGGAACACTGGTTTCGGCTTATAATTTATCTAATTTGCATAATTCGCCGTCGTTTTTTATGGAATGGCACCGGAGGCGATGCTGCTAATACATCTCCCGACCGGAGACCGAGCGATTTTTTTTTCGCGTTGGTCTCTCGACGCAGACACACCGTCAGCCGCGTCAGGCCACGCCGAGTTCATGTAGGCAGGTTGGAGGTCAAACAGATTTGTTTCCTATTTGATTGTTAAAGGTATGCAGAAATCAGCCATGATCACACAATATAGGCGACACTGAACCTTACGAAGACCTTCTACCTCCACCAACTGGTAAACGCCGTGTTATTTTCTAACATTGGTCGTGGAAGACCAGTGGACCCAGATTAGATCCGATCAAATTACGCTAAAGGTTTGGCAATCCTGACATCAACGTAACCCGCTTTTGTCTGTTGTATTTCCTATATACACAGGTATAAGATGCACAAATTTCATATCTTTGACATGTGACTGTGAAGTACCATTGCCCTTTTGGAATCGTTTTCTCGCTTGAATTTGCCCAGATTAAATAATCCGTCATTATTATTTCAAAATATGTAGAAATGAGCAATACTATAAGCTCATGTACAAAAGGAAAACGTAGTCTACTGATAGGTAGCATAAATTACATAAAATAAAAACAAAGTCCATAGGTATAAGGTTTGTTCATTGATCCACCTATCTCAATTTGAAGCTATTGACTGACGTAGCACTAACCACACTTTCTGGTGAACTGTTCCAAGTGTTGAATATGCGATTTTGGGAGAACTCTGTCGGACTGTCGTTCGTTTAAAGCTGGGACCACGGATATTGCTGCACGACAGTTAGTATACGTGCTTCAGGTATCAATCAAGTCATTCTGAAGGTAACTATGAGATCGCCTAGAACTCTTCGAGAGAATGTGGTGAATTGTAATAACTCTGTTCGATCTTCATATCTGGGTCTGCGAACTGCAAATGGGATACAAGTTACTCGACGCTGTAGTGCTTCAATGAGATTTCTGTGGCGCACAGGGCCAGCAAATTTAAAAATTAGCCTTGCAAATGTCTTACAAATGAAGGCGCAAGTGTTGACGTCTGATCCTTTGGAAGGTCTCACCAGCATGTATGGGAGCTTCTTTGTCTTGATTGTTACCAGGTGTATATGCTTTGATCAGGATAAACGATGGTTGACTACAACGTCAAGATCAGTATGACTAGAGTCCGGCATAAGCAGAATATGTGGAGGACATAAGACTTAATCTTGGGGAACACCGATAGAGGAGAAGACTGCCTATCACTGACGCGCGCAGAAAAAAATCTCCCGGTGAGGAAAGTCTCGATCCCCTGCAGCAACCCGCCTCTATTTCCAAGACGCTCCAGCTCGAAAAAGAAGTCAAAAGCCCTAGAGAAGTTCAGATATATACTAAGTGACATATAAATCCGAACACCCAGTTTAAATGGTTTTATTTTAATAAAATTTTGTATAAGTACTTAATGAAGCATAATCTGTCTGAGGAGGACGTTGCAAATTGAGCAATCTCCTACCCGTCATATCCCACACGTGTTCAATTGGGGATAAGTCGGGAGATCTTGGTGGCCATTGTAACAATGTGACATCATTATGTTGAAAGAAGTCTATTGTGACTCTTGCAACATGTGCTCGGGCATTATCTTGTTGGAAAGTTGGATCTGCCATGGTGTCAAGATAGGGTAAAAGATGGGGTTCTAGAACTTCGTGGATATAACGCTGCGCGTTCATGTTACCTCTGATGAAGATTAAAGGTGACCTGGAACCATAAGCTATAGCACCCCAAACCATAACTCCAACAGTGGGATGAACATGTCTTTCAAGAAAAAACTGTGGATTCCTCCTTTCACCACGTCGCCTTCTAACCCTGGCACGACCATCGTGCATGCCTAAACAAAATCGAGACTCGTCACTAAAGACAATACTGTTCCATTCCCGATCCCAGAGTGACCGTTGTCTGCACCACTCAAGGCGATTACGTCGGTGTTCTCGAGTTAAAGGGAGGACCCAGTGTGACCGGTATGAAAACAAACCAAAACTTCTCATTCGTCGGTAAACACTTCGCATGCCAATAGGTCTTCCGTGTTCTGCAAACCATTCATTTGCAATGGACCTGGTAGTGGAGAAACGGTCCCTTAAGGCCAATAATCTTAGGCGGCGATCTTCACGGTCTGTTGTTCTACGGCGGCGTCCAGTGCCCCTTACTCTTTGCGTACGGCCTTCTCGAAGCCATGCCTGACAACACCTAACCACAGCGTCTACACTTCTTTGCACTCTAACTGCAATTGCCCGAAAAGAAAGTCCAGCTTCCCGAAGTCCCACTATACGGCCCCTATCAAACTCACTAAGTTAACAAAATCGTACAGGTCTCCGTACTCTAGGCATCGTAACCGATCGTAAAGGATGTCAAGAACCAAAATCCGCCAACGTTGATTCTTTACTGCGGCTGAAATATTCATTTTTAGAGCGTTAGTGAATTAAAAAAAGCAGTATAAAAACCGGAATGTCCAACTGATAAGGCTGAAAATTTTATTAAAATAAAACCGTTTAAACTGGGTGTTCGGATTTATATGTCACTTAGTATATTATGTCAACTGGCGTGTTCCTATCCAGAGACTCTGTCCAATCGTTGAGACAGTGGACAAGGTTTTCAAAAGCAAATGCTAAAAGATTTTCTGTTGTGCTTGATGATTTCGTCATACTGGTATCCAGTCATAAGATGCATCATTGGGGGTACCAACTTAGCAAAGTGGTTCAGGAACGTAGCTACTTATAAAGCAGCAAGCTCTGATTCGATCTCAAGACGAAGATTGACGTGATTATTCGTCGCGGCTAATTAAGGAAATCAGCATCATAAACAAACGTACCCACTCATTAGTGCACGTTTAATTAAAACAGTGTGTACCAAAAATTATCCAATCATGCGTAGTTTCTTCCTATAATTATTTTTTGTCGTTGACCTTGATATCTTTTTTTTTTCATTCACATCGAGCGCCCTGCATCGTAATGGAACGTTGCATGTGTGGACAAGCCACATACGTATACAGGATGTCCCAGTAAAAGTGAGATATATGTCCGCTAATCCTTGGCCGCACCATAACTTGGAAAGTACCGCTCGGATTTGGATGTGTTTTCGATTAAAACTTACGACTATACCACGGACGAAAAAAAATCGCCTAAACTTCATTTTCCGATGTTTCAGAGATTCCTGGCAACTTTCAGAAAGTATTTTGAGTGTGCTGAAAATTGAGGATTGAGAGTTGCAGGGGGTGGGGGACAGTGGCGTATATAAAAGCCGAGTCCAAGTGGTTTCCATTGGCGTCAAAATGGTAAATGGTCGTAACGTGAAAAAATCAAAGAATCGATTAGACAACGTGTATTTTACGCTATAAGGCGATTCCGAGAAGGGCGCCAAAAATAAAATTAGACGATGATAAAAACAATGGATGCTTAAATGAAATATAGAACAAAGATGTTTCTGGATTCAGTTGCGAAGCACAGACATTATCCTCTGACTGATAGCAGCTCTGATAGTGACTGTGAGTGGGTAGCTAAGGTAAATAAATAAATTCGTGGCTTATGATTTTATTTCCGTTACAGAGAGATGTATCTTATGCTTTTGTTGCGTAGGGAGACTAATGTTTTGTATTAGTTTCATTATACCACCAAATACTAATTCCAGACCATCTGTTTATCAGAATACGTATATCATTATCCTTATCGAAAACGAGACCGCAAATAACTTTAAGACCTGCCTGCTTATGCCTTTCTTGACCAGATATATTTACGTAGCTTGTGACTTTCTACAATCTTCAGGAACATTAATATTTTTTTCAAAAAACAGAAAAACAGAACTTTTACGCTTTGTCTTCATATTCATCATGAACACTTAACCTATATGTTCATAAAACAAACTATTTTCAAATTATCCCTTGAGTACAACATATTTAATAAGCCACCAAGACAGTATTTTCAAAGATTAATTTATTTCACGGAAATAATAATGATAATAATAGACGTCTTTATTTCTTTACAGCAACAATGCAATGCGGCTAAAGAAATACTTAAATGGCAAAATTTAGCATTCGCTTCTCTTACATTTAACCATAAGTCACTAGCAGATGTTAATAATGATGAAATATTATTCATAGTATACATTTTTAGTAATAAATTATCACAATAAAGCGAAGGCCGGCATACTTTCCAAAGCAAAGTACACCAAAAAATAGGAAGGCAAAAACGGTGATTAGAAAAGTAAACAAAAGCGTGATTGTGTAATTAAAAGTTATGATGATTTCATTTTTTGTCGAAAAGCCTGTCAGGTGTATTGTATATACAATTTTAATAAAGAATTATGTATGGTGACAACATTGTAGGAGAAACTGCGTTGCAATAGGGTTGTTGAATACTGAGGTAGCCTCGTAATTATATCTATATTAAGTGGTCTAGAATTCATATCATTGCCGAACGTTTTTTCTTTTCGCTACTAAGGCGATTTAGACGTAAGTAGTATTCATGGATGGAAACTGAATAGTGAACCAGAGCACTAAAAACTCCGGACGTAAACTCACTCCACTCTCGGAATGTCCGGGTGGAGGGTGGGCTCGAGGGAACAACATCGAAGATAAAATTTGTTTTTCGAACATCTGCGGGATCAACAGCAACATTGATGCTGTTCATCACTACCTGCAATCCAATCGTCCCGCCGTGCTTTTCTTGGCGGAGACAAAAATCTCAGAGACTGCACCGATTAACCATCTCAACTTCCCAAACTACGAGGTGCACTCCAATCTGAGAAAGAACGGGGGAGTTGTGGCTTTTGCCGCAGCAGTCTTTCCTGCTCCAGGTATCTTTCTTTGGAATCAGACCGGAAGGACATTCTGTGGCTTCGCCTCAACTCAAAAACATCACCCAAATTTATTTGCTGCCTTTATCGCTCTCCCTCGAACCATAACTGGGATGACCTACTCGAATACCTCGCCGTCCAGATCGACTTCCTGAACATCAATCACCCCGCTTCAGAGGTAGTTCTTCTCGGTGATTTCAATGCCCATAATGAGCTTTGGTTGGGCTCAAATAAGACCGATGCAGCAGGTCGTGCAGTCGAAGCGTTCGCTCTTACTCAAGGGCTGACCCAGCTGGTGACGAGCCCTACTTTTTTCCCCCGCGTCTCGTCACACGCCAGTAGCCTGCTAGATCTCTTTCTGACCACGCATCCTGCCCCTTACAGCACTGCTGTCCTGTCCCCCCTGGGTAATTCAGATCACGGTGTTGTGGTGGTTAGGTTTCGGTCAGAAGCCGCTGTGGCAGCAGAAACTCGCACAGGCCGCAAAACTTGGCATGACGGACATGCCGACTGGGAGGGGCTCAGAGACTTCTTCTCTAGCTTTCCTTGGAGAGATGTCTGTTTTACTGACGCAGATGCGTCGACTGTCTGTTCTTCAATAACCAAAATTATCCACGTCGGAATGGAGGAATACATCCCTCACACAGTGAAAGTTCCTAAACCAGGGTCCAACGGCTGGTTCAACAAATCGTGTGACACTGCTCGCCAGCAGAAGATCAAGGCACACAGAACCTACTTACAAAACCCCACTGTAGAGAACAGACAAGCCGACGTCGAGTCCAGAAACAAATATAACGAAGCGGTTCGCAATGCCAAAAACCAGCATGATATAAAAGTTAGGCACAGGGTAATGTCGCAGCGCAATGGCAGTCGGTCTTTCTGGACGCTGGCCAAGCAGATTGAAAAGAACTTCTCACACAGTAGCCTTCCACCACTTACGTGTCAGGATGGAACTATTGTATTCGACTCAAAGGCCGAGGCGGAAGTGCTAGCCAAGATCTTTGCTGCCAACTCCACCATGGACGTCCCCACCAACGCCCAAGTGCCGTCAATCCAAAGGGTTCCCCACACTATGCGGGAAGTAACATTCAGGCATAAGACCGTAAGACGAGTGCTCTTGTCGCTCGACATCAACAAAGCTTCTGGTCCGGACTTGATTCCTGCCATTGTACTGAAGAGATGTACAGCGGAGCTTGCTCCAGTTCTTTCGCGTCTCTTCCAGATACCTTATGAATCCGGCACCTTCCCAGAAAACTGGAAATTTGCTCATGTACAGCCCATCCCAAAAAAAGGATCTAAAACCGACCCTTACAACTACAGGCCTATAGCTCTGCTTTCTGTTATAAGTAAAGTGATGGAGAGGTGCATAAATCGCGAGCTTCTGGACTACCTCGAACGTCACAGCTTGATTAGCGACAGGCAGTACGGTTTTCGGCACCAACGATCCACAGGGGACCTCCTAGCTTACGTCACGCAACTGTGGAGTACACTCATCCAGTCTCATGGTGAGGCTCATGTCGTTGCTCTTGACATAACGAAAGCGTTCGATCAGCTGTGGCACGCTGCCCTCTTAAGCAAACTTCCATCCTACGGCCTCCCAGAAAAGCTTTGCAGATGGGTGGCTGACTTTATCTCTGGCCGCAAGATATCCGTCGTAATTGACGGATTCTCCTCTTCATCCCACAACGTCAACGCGGGTGTTCCCCAGGGATCGGTCTTGGCTCCAACACTGTTTCTCTTACATATCAACGACCTCCTTTCCTGCACGATCAACCCAATCCACAGCTTCGCTGATGACAGCACTCTACATGCAGGAATTCAGAGTGACAAGCCGATCTCTGCCGCTGAGCTGGAAAAAAGAAGACTAGCGACGACTTCTTCTCTGACAAGAGACCTGGAGGCTATCACTGCTTGGGGACGCAACAATCTTGTACAGTTCAATGCTTCCAAAACACAGTACTGTACCTTGACGAGCAAAAAGCGTCCTAGCGCTCATACAGTTTCGATGGACGGTCGAGTTCTACCAAAGAGCCATTCATTTCGGCTGGTCGGAGTCCAGATCACCGAGGACCTGATCTGGCACGAACACATCTCTTCAATAGCTGCAGCTGCTGGGAAAAAGCTAGGCTATTTGTTTAGGGCTAAGAAGTACTTTTCTCCGCATGACCTTCTCACTCTATACAAGGCCCAGATAAGGCCTAGCCTCGAGTATTGCTCACACATTTGGGGTGCTGCCGCCCCGACTACATTGTCCATGCTCGATGCTGTCCAGAGGAGGGCGGTCCGACTGATCGATGACTCTTCTCTAACAGACAGTCTCGGAACTCTTTCGCACCGGCGGGCCGTCGGCGATCTAGCTCTTTTCTATCGCTACACCAACGGGCTTTGCTCCTCAGAGCTCTCTTCCATGATGCCGCCGCGCGATGCGCCTGCCAGACAGACCCGCCTGACTTCGGCATCCCATCCTAACCGTGTCAAACTTCGTACATCCAGAACTGGCCGATACAACCGCTCCTTCGTCCCGAGGGTGTCTAGATTGTGGAACAATCTACGGGAGGAAGCTTTTCCCAGTTCTACTAACCTTAGGCAGTTCAAAAATCGTATTAACAAAATTTCTTTGGGATCATCATAGCAGCCGCGGTGTTCCGGCATTTAGGCTTCTGCCTGCGCGGCTGTTTCGACATAAAAAAAAAAATATCGTTTATGTTCGACAAGTTGCATTATTTGCTGATACTTGATCAAATTTACGGAGTCCAAAAATAAAACGAACACAATTGTTTTGAGTGATTTGAATTAGGTTTTTGATATAGTTGTGTAAACATTGAAAGTATACTATTGAGCACGTGTGGGATATGATGGGTAGGAGATTGCTGAATTTGCAACGTCCTCCTCAGACTCTAGAAGCACTTCGAGAGGAGTTGGTGGTTGCCTGGAATGAGATACCACACGAGGACATTGACCATCTGATCAGAAGCATGCCTAAGCGCGTTGGAGAATGCGTAGCACATCAGGGTGCATCCACACATTATTAAAGGTCAAAGAGCTTTAAAGTAGTGCAATCATTTGGAAATTTTTATCATTTACTTATTATGCTTCATTAAGTACTTACACAAAATTTTATTAAAATAAAACCATTTAAACTGGGTGTTCGGATTTATATGTCACTTAGTATACTTGTTTCGATTCATTGACCACCAAATTTTTTTTTCAAAATGTATACCTATTGTAGTATTTCAGTCAAAATTAAACAAGAATCATATTTTCAGAATTTACATAAAGCTTGTTACTTTGGATTTCTCGAAATAAACTCAATGTGGCCTAGGTATCTTATTGCCCCAAGCCCTTGATATTAAATTTTCTTTTGTTATTTAAAAGAAGTTTTCTCGTACTCACTCTGTACACACACATGCCCAATCCTTTTCCGTGACGAATACATTTTTATAAAGGCGCATTTCGTAGACAGTTCGCTGACTAATAATTAATTTTCCACTAGAACGTTTTGATCTAAATATGTTGTTAATAATAAACCCAGAATAATAATATCGCGATGTATTAACCTATTTCCTAAGCGTAACAAAACGGTATTGATATGAGCGTATTTATCGAATATGAGATCGACGTAGGCTATGTCGAAAGAGAAAATTACATGATTTTTCCTATTCAACTGGATAACCGCATTGTAGGGCAATAAGTTAATAACATTTTTATACAACGGCCAATCGATAGTTAGTTTGCTTAGAAAGATTAAAGTGGAAGGACTGAATGGATATGGTAGTCAATAACACTGTCACAAGTTCTTCTACTGCTATGTCTTTGTTATAGTATCACGCATGCAATGATTTTCGTCATTGATCGAGGTGAAACCATAGATGAAATGTCTGCAAAAATCTCCGTTTTCCAATTTGCTTCTAAACAAGGTGGACTCAGTAATTACGGATTTTCTAGCACTGTGTCTTCAAGACGATCTTTATCAAAATTGTATATTTGCTTACCCTTTCCAAAAAGTTTTTGAAATAAAAAATGTAAAAGAAATTGATGAGTGCAGCTCGCTACCTTACCAACCTAGATCAAGATTGCCTCCGTTATATACTTGTTATACTTTGAGGCCTAAAATGTTCGTTACGTTTTTTAATGCATTTTTAATTAACTGCATTATCTTATTTAATTAAGTGGATTAAACAGTATCAGGTGTGTTATAATGAAAAAACTTCTTATTAACTTATTAGATATATGCAAGTGTATAAAATGTAACTGACAACCAACAGCAGTTGTCTATCAGAGATAAATCATACAAACTCGCTATCATGTTTGGAAGTGACAATTTACCTTTGAGGATACAGAAACTTCAGCCAAGAATAACACCTTAGAGTCTTCATCTCTATAGGCTCAAGCTTTTACATTGTTACAGGTTGGTATGGTACCATTACCCTCTAGGTGTAACTATGGGTTGCAGAATCCAGTTGAGCCTCACGGCCATCTTCTTCTTTTTCCACTTCTTTTTTCTCCTTTCTTCTTCTTTTTCTTCTTCAATTTTCCATTATCCGACTTCGTGCGTTGGTTATTTCATTTCATTTCTGCATTAGTTCTGTTAGATCATCATAAGATGACATAGAACACGCCATTGGAAACAATTGGATAAAAAATATACAGAAAATAAATAAATAATAAATTTTTTTTATTGCTAATTGACGGTGATAAATACACAAACAACAGATAGTGAATCAATTTTATTGGATATGTTTTTCCTGATGCGCCAGATCTTTATGCTGGGGATAATCACTTGTATAAATAACATAAAGGACTAACCCCCAACGCTGTTCCTTGTGGAACTCCAATTTTTATTTTTCAATTGGACAGTAACTAATGGATAATAAAGGATAGTGGATAGCTAATGAAGGATACTAGTTATGCTTCTTCTTCTTTGTTCTAGGAACCTGTTGCTAACTAAATTTCGGCATTTGAAACCAGATTTTCTATTCTTCTTGCCGTCATAATCATATGTGTGATATGGAAATTGTTTTATAGGATCAAAATTCAGTTAGAATCAGCCCCCTGACATCTATACAGGGTAACTGAAGTTGAGTCATTAATTTTCAGATAATGATTGTAGAAGGAAGATAAACCAAAATATGTGTGTAAAAATAAAAAAAATAAAAAAAAATTTTACCTTGTTTTATAAAGTATCCTCCCGACAAGTATTTCAGTGCGAACCCGTATTTGATCGTGAGGTCTTGGAGCACCGGCATGCCGTCGCCTGTGAGGTCTTAAGTCACCTGATTCACGAGCCCGTTGTACTACATTAACAAAGGCACGAGGGGTTGGTTGCACTCGATTGGGAAACCGATCCGCATAAACATGTGCCATTTTTGATTTCGTTTGAGCCACGCAACAGACACCACTATTCACTCACGCGTTACCGACTGACACTGACTGTATACAACGGAATAAAATAATTGTAAAAACATCGTTCCAAATTCTTTCGCTTTTTTGTTTCCGATGCGATGAACCGATAAGGCGGATTATATCCGTTGTTGCGAAACACGAGCACATAATATTATGATTGAGACAGGGCGGTACTCAAACTTCCAAAGGGCTATAACTTTGTTACTTTAATTTTACGAGAAAAATGGTAAAGGAAAAAACATTTCTTTTGATCAGATCTACTCACTGTTAAAATAAATGACTCAACTTCGAAGTCAAGTATATGGCTTGAAAAACATTTTGAATAAATTATGTAGATAACTGGCCCCAACATTATTCCTTGTAGGACTCCAGTTTGTATTATTTGATCAGACAGAATAGATAGAAGATGGGGATTTTCTCTGCTCTCTTCGAGAACTTCATTCCTTCAATTACTTAGAGAAGTTGCCCTAACACGTTTTGAATGGAACTCTGGAACTGGAACTTGGTTTTATTTTTTGATTGAACAATGACTAATGAATAATTAAGTATAACTGATAGCTGCTGGAGGATATTGGACATGTTTTCCTGTGGTTCTAGATCTGTATGGAATGGGAGATTATTGTATCTAGTAGGAGGACATGGGACATGTTGAGTACTGAATATTAAGTTTTAACTGAACATATTTTTTCTCTTGTTGCAGGTCTTTATGGTATGGAGGAACATCATGGCATGGGCAGTGGCGGTGGAGGCGGGGGTGGCGGTGGTGGGGGCACTCCAGGATTGTACCCCCCCTCAGGCAGGTCGACGTCGAGCAGTTCCAGCCCAGGAGTGGCGGGTTCGAGTCCCGCAGCGTTGCTGGTTGTACCGCAGCCGATCAATGCTACCAAGATGGCGGCCGCTGCTGCGGCCGCCGCGGCTGGCATGCAGAACGGCGGGCCGCAGCCTAGGAAGTATCAGTGCAAGATGTGCCCACAGGTAGGTGCTATTTGGGCGATTTGATGTTTGGGTGATGGTATTGTTTACAGCAAGGTGGGTGCCACTTCTGGAAAGTGCAGAGGTTGTGTTGAGGTAACCCTAATGTCAGGATCTTAACCAAGGTATTAAGTTATCTGGTGTATAGGTATATAAATTTGAAGTCGTCATTATTAGTCCACTAAGTACAATTAGGAAGTTTATTTTTTCATCACTTTCTGGAGTACTTTGGTGGACGATCAGTTTTTGAAGGAGAAAGGACTCATATTGTCGATTTTTATCCAAAAAATGGCGTCAAGTAAGTTGACTATATACTTCCCATCTATGCTGTCATCAGTTCGTAAAGGATTATGTTTGGCAAAATTTAGCCCTTCTGAGCAAACATAGCTACGAACATATATAGCAAAGATTTAAGTGACCTTCCTCCTCCCATTGAGAGGAACTGAGAAGGCCACAGCAGTGCGGAAGCGATTGCCGACTGTGACGTACGACCACCGATGACGACGCTTGTCCACCGGAAGACCACGTTGCGCGTATCGACACCCGACCGTAGGAGGTATTTCTAAGTTTTAAGGTTGAATGTACGGGAAAATGTATGATGCAACCACGAATCTCCAATTTCCAAAAAGGATCAGTATCGTGTTAACCATCAAAAAACGAAGTTTGACCGATTTTTATTTTTGTTTTGTTTGAGTGACATGGTTTTTCGTGATGTACATGTCATACACCATCCAAAAAACATTTCTATCTCAGTTTCGAAAATTTTCGCGATTACATTACTTCAGCGCTATTAAGCGTGGGAAGGAAAGCCTCAAATTGCCGCCCACTATATTTGAAGGAAGGATGCGTGAATCACTACGTAATCCCAACATCTATCACATATGCACTTGCTTATTTCTCCACACATGTACGCATATAAATCAAATCTGTGCAAGCTTAAGCACCAATTTACGGCGTGTTACGCCTCCCGATCATAATTCTCGAATTCCACCCGCTGCAATCCGTCATCGGGTTTCCTTTCTATAATTAAACTTCCCTGAGAAACTATCGAAAGTAACTGAAATAGTTATTTTTCTGCCGCGACGTCGGTTCCCGCGACCCTTACCTATTAAGGCCGCGCTTCCGCTCTCGAAAACGTGGATTTCCTGTTTAAAAAGAGGGTGCGAAATTGATTTTTTTCGTGAAACGAGATATTTTTAGGAATCTCTGCTACCTTAGATCACCGTCGTCTGTGTCCCGCGTTGTTGCGTTGTTTAATAAGGTGGGGTGGATGTGGGAAAAAATAGTGCGGATGCCAGATTTTGCATGCAGGTGTGCCGGTTCATATTAGGAAATTCTAATTTCTTCAAAAAAATGTTCTCTGTTTTATGGAGTAAAAAGGTATACTTTATCTGAAGTCACTTGAAAGACCATAAAAACCTTTGGTCGGCGCGTCCTTTGTAATTTCATGACGTATCATAGGCGTGCGGTCATTTATTTAGAACGATAATAATAATGTTTTTATATCACAATAAATGGATTTTACTATCTTCTTATTTTTTTGATTTGGGATAAAAAATACTTATATTGGGAGTTTAATTTATGTTGACTGAAAGTTAAGAAATGGAAAAATTACAGAATTCCAACGTTTGACATAGGCAAATATTTACATAGCAGGTTGGTATATAAAAAGGTATATAAAGACTTACATTATAGGTATTTATATGTCATCCTCGCGTTCGGAGCTGTCGCTAGAGTCATCTTGTAGAGGAATTACAACGGGATTTACAGGAGGCAAAACACAATATTCATTTTCTTTTTCAATAATATGCCTAGAACACTGCTTCCATAGGTCTGTGGCAGCAATATGAGATACTGCATCTCTTATTGTGGCCAATAGCGATTCACTTAATTGAGGGGTCTGATTATGTTTTCTTACTTTTTTTTTAAAGCAGCCCAGACCAACTCAATCGGGTTAAAAATGCAGTAATAGGGAGGTAGACGTAATACTTCATGGCCATTTTGCTGAAGCAGATTGTCAACCACATACTCTTTTTCAAATTTTTGTCTTTTAATAAGATCCAATAATATGGCTTTGGTTGATTTTTGTGGTATTTCCATTCCCTTATCCTTCATAAAATCAATAACGTCTTGTTTTTTGTGCCTGTATTCGGAATTTTGTTTTTCTGTCGGGAATGGTATGGCGCATTGTCCATAATAATCACTGAATTTGGGGAAATGTTTGGTATTAACTGCTGCTCTATCCACTTTTCAAATAAGTCGGAAGTCATGTCCTCATGATAGTCGGCACATGATTTTTTGATATTTTTGGCAGATAACAGCAAGGCATTAGGTATAAATCCATTTTCACTGCCAGCATGGAGAATAATGATTCGTTTTCCACGGTTGCATGGTGCATTTAAAATGCACTTGTTGCTGTCGTCAACCCAGCCGTACTGCACAACATCATGGGTATCATACCACGTTTCATCCAGGTAAATCAGATTTATTTTCTGCTCTCTATAGATTTTAACTTTGTGCAAAAATTCTTGGCGCAATTCAACGATTCGAGACGACTCCATAATCACCATTCTTTTATCTAATTTTTTGTATTGAAAACCACACAGTTTTACAATACAGTGCAGTGAGTCTAAGCATTTGTAATTATAAAAATCTTCAGGATAATCTTTTAATTTATCCCGTATCATTTCCAACGTGGGCACCAAATTTTCTTTATAAAATCCGTATATTATACGACGAATATCTTCCTGAAAACCCACGTCTATTCTTTTTAATTTTTGCCCTATGCGCTTTCTGTGGAAGGAATGGTTGACTACATCTCCCCTTTTTATAACCCGATAAATGGTAGACCGACTGATTTTTGTCAGGATACAAATTCTGTTTAAAATTTGATTTTGCGAGGAATCTGGATTTTCGTTTTTCAGACAATCATACATATTTAGGATTACTCTTTGGGTCTGTTCCTCTAAATCTTTATGAAAGAATTCTGCCTGCACAGGTTCATCAACCATCTCCTCGTGGCTTGGAACATTTTCCCAAGGTCTCCAAAGAGCCATGTTTAGGACACACAAGAACAATCAACACAACAATTAAATCAACAAGTAAACTGAGTATTCAAAAGTCAAAAAGACACAAACTAATAAAATCTATGAAAAAACACGGACAGACTAAAGAAAACACGTTTATTCACCGCTACACGGCACTGGCTAAACTATTTCAATTTTCAGTAGCCACCTGCACTTGTTCGGAGCTCTGAAATACACGCTTTCTGATTGGCTATGTCCACGCATAGGCGTGCTTTACTCCACGTGGACCGGTGAAACTGCCTTTGATCTTATACGGGGGATATTTGCTGCGAAATTTGGAGATTTTTGCAGCAACAGAGCGTGTTAAATATAGATATATAAAACGCACCCGGTATTTCACAGTGTTTCAAGTGACTTCAGATAAAGTATACTTTTTAGAAAGTTCCACCTACTTATTTCTTGAACGGGTCAAGATAGCAAGCTGAACACAGGATTATGATGAAATTGACGTATGAATATTGAACGTAATAATAACAGTTGAATATTTCGAGGTGGCGACCAAACGCCATCTTGTAACTTTTGTTCATGTGGAACGGGAGGTTTTTTCAAGGCTCCTCATGAGTACTTTGTAGCTCTATGTCTCTATTTATTTATTTATTTTCCAACAGGTGAAACCCAATTACAGGAAACGCTGAAAAAAATAACAATTAAAGAGGCATGGTTCTTGGCCTTAAATCTATAGTATCACACATTCTAAATGAGATTGGATGATCTATAGCAGTTAATAATCGATGCACAATTGTCACTGTAAATATCACACGATTCAGTAACACTGTTCATGATGCAGCACATGAGATTAATTGGCGATTTTGTCATAACATTTAGAATATAACATCATGAGCTTTCAAAATGGCGGGTTGTCAAGATGCCAAAGTTGAGCATTTTTGAACATTGAATGTCAACAACTAATTTAGGTGTCATTTTCAACAGCAAATGTTGCTTCAATGTCATATGGATTCAGTTATTGCAGAGAGTTACAAAAAGCTGGGCTTCATCATACGCTGTGGTTGCGAGTTGCAGGATATTAAAACAATTAAGCTTCTATATAACTCACTTGTAAGATCGAAGCTTGAATATGCGGCAATTATCTGGCAGCCCTCTTACTTCTTCTGGATAGAGAAACTCGAAAATATCCAACGGCGTTTTTTGAAGTACCTTTACTTTAAGGAAAACGTCATCTACCCACCGATTGGCTATCCACAAGAGTCTTTAGAAGAAGCTTTCGATTTTCAAAGTCTTAGCGAGAGGCGTGATAAGTGCAGTGTTAAGTTCGTGACTGATATAATGCACAATCGTATTGATTGTTGCAATATATTGCACGATTTTAATTTCCTTGTCCCGCGTTTGAATGCTAGACAATGCAACACCTTCTATTTGCCTACCCCTACAACAAATATTTTAAAGTTTTCTCCATTGTATAGCTCATGTGGTAAAGCGAATGACATTGCGGATCAATTAGATATATTTCTCTGATGTCTTGTCTGCTGCGTGGTTCCTTGTGATGTCTTGTCTGCTATTTGCTATTTAATTTTTTATCAACACAAATATCTTAGGCGAACTTCATTTATTGTCATTCCTGTTTAGTTATTTGTTGCTAAGGTAAAGAAAGAATTAAATTTGCCTTCATTTACCTTTGTCACAAGCTTGGAATAGTGAAAATTCATTTATTGATTCATATGTTACTTCCAACACAGTAGCCGAAATAGTGGAAATGATTTTATTTTATCGTGTCCAAAATCAGTGTGCTCGGCAAACTGCCGTCAGGTTTAACGCTATACATCCGGGGAAGATAACTTCGCATAGGTATGTTTTGGACTGTGTTACTGAATTTACTCAAACTGATCGGTTGCAAATAAAAAATTTGATCATCATAGAGTTTTGGGTGAAGCACCACAAGTTTTTGGAATAAATCCTAATACTTCATTACGCAAAATTGTTGCTGCGACTGGTATTTCATTATATTCTATGCAGACAGTCACTAAACTCCATAAATTTCATATACAGGGTGTCCCAGAAGTCGACGTCAAGCCGAAACCGGGTGATAGGCAAAGTCATAACAGCTATCAGAAAAATATTTAACAAAATTGTATGTATGTGTTTTGAAAATTATAGGTCTTTGAAAAAAATATAGAAATTTCACACCCTACGGCAGTCTGTCAACTATTGTTACTACAAATATTAACTTTTTTGGATTTTATTTTTACAATGTAATGATGAATAATGCATCTTCAAACTGGTGTCTCAACCTTACTGCCAACTTTTCTCGTTCAGGAAAAATTGCCACTTATTTCCCAACCAAGTATTCCAAAGTAAAACTTTGCTCAACTTTAACTGGCTGTACTGGAAAAAAATGTACTACGAGAGTTTGGCAAGTAACCTTAAAAGTTGGCGCATTTAATAACGATTCCAAAATGGTATAACGCTTAGAAGATTACTCGTTAACTTATGCACAATTTTTATTTGAAGAAAAACTGATGAAAATTTTTCAAAATTTCCTAATTAAACAGCGATTATGAAAACGCACAAGCGCCCTTAAGGATAACTGTTTGCACAACAGTGGGCGTCAAAATGCTGCTGATGATCATTTACCTTTACAGCAAATGCTCAAACTGTTTTCCTTCAGCCGCAATACACGCTCGACATCTTCTTAAAAAAGATCGGGTTATTAAACGAGCAAATCCACGGTTATTAACAAACTCAGCTGCTTCCAATAGTATTTGCCGTAGCTCAGCTACAATTTGAATCGGCTTGAAATACACTTTTTCTTTTACAGTTCCCCAGTAAAAAAAATCTAACGGATTCAAATCTGGTGACCGGGCTGGCCACGGTATTGTACCAGACCGCCCTATCTATCTGCCTGGAAAGTTTTGATCGAGATACTCTCTCACTGAGAGTGCATAGTGCGCTCGGCAGCCATCATGCTGAAAAAAAAACCTAAATAAACCTCAGCAGTCAAAGTCTCTGGGAACTCAAACGGATCGATTATTTTACCATTTAAAATTCCTGTCCAATGGTTTATCTTGAAGCGATATTGAGATTTATCTTCTCTCATCAAATGTGGGTTTGCTACGTGCCACTCGTGTAAGTTATGCAAGTTCATATACCCGTCTTTCTTAAATGTGGTCTCATCTGACCATAAAATTTTTTCAAAGAAGCGTGGATCTTCCCTGTGTCTTTCTAACATTGTACGACAAAAAGCAACTCGGGGCTCATAATCCCGGGGCAGAAGAGCTTGAACACGCTGTACGTGGTATAGATGGAGCACGTTTTTTTGCAAGATTCTATGGGCTGTACTTTTGGGCACACCTGTTTTTAGTTCTATTGCACGCACTGAAGTACTCGGGTCTTCTTCGACAGACAGCTCCTAGCACCACGTCTTCGTAAGGAAGGAAAGATCTTCCCTCACCGTGTGATTGGTTTGGTAGTTAGCCCTCTGAGAACAGTAAGCGGTGCACATTTGTGAACACTCGATGATCTGGATGACGAGCTGCATTCGGGTACCTCTCACAGTAAAGTCTCGCTGCAGCACTAGCGTTGCATCTGCATTCCCCATAAATGAGGTGCATGTTAGCATATTCTTGTACGGTGTACACGGACATAGCGGCACTGCACAATCACACTATCAAAGATAGTCTAAGGAAAGCAAATGTTGTTTTGAAGAGCAATTAAACAGTCCAAATCCAAATCACAAGCGATTAACGCTCCAGTTCACGCATCCAAAATTAGTAACAGTACGAAATCAACAAGCACGAACATGTAAAAATGCGCAGTAAACGAAGGAGTACTGATCGGTATCAAAGTGTGCAATAGCAAGTAAGTCATGTGCTTCATCCATACCACATACAGCGGGATTATGAGCCCCGAGTTGCTTTTTGTCGCACAATGTTAGTAAGACACAGGAAAGATCCATAGTTATTTGAAAAAATTTTATGGTCGGATGAGACCACATTTAAGAAAGATGGGTACATGAACCTGCATAACTTACACGAGTGGCACGTAGCAAACCCACATTTGATGAGAGAAGATAAATCTCAATATCGCTTCAAGATAAACCATTGGACAGGAATTTTAAATGGTAAAATAATCGGTCCGTTTGAGTTCCCAGAGTCTTTGACTGCTGAAGTTTATTTGGATTTTCTGAAAAATCATGTACAAAATTTATTGGTGGACGTGCCACTTAGTATTTACAGGGACATGTGATTTCAGCATGTTGGCTGCCCAGCGCACTGTGCACTCTCAGTGAGAGAGTATCTCGATCAAAGCTTTCCAGGCAGATGGATAAGGCGGTCTGGTACAATACCGTGGCCAGCCCGATCACCTGATTTGAATCCTTTAGATTTTTTTACTGGGGAACTGTAAAAGAAAAAGTGTATTTCAAGCCGATTCAAAATGTAGCTGAACTACGGCAAAGACTATTGGAAGCAGCTGAGTTTGTTAATAACCGTGGATTCGCTCGTTTAATAACCCGATCTTTTTTAAGAAGATGTCGAGCGTGTGAAACTGTTTGAGCATTTGGTATAAAGGTAAATCATCATCAGCAGCATTTTGACGCCCACTGTTGTTCAAACAGTTATCCTTAAGGGTCCTTGTGCGTTTTCATAATCGCTGTTTAATTAGGAAATTTGGAAAAATTTTCATCAGTTTTTTTTCAAATAAAAATTGTGCATAAGTTAACGAGTAATCTTCTAAGTGTTCTACCATTTTGGAATCCTTATTAAATGCGACAACTTTTAAGGTTACTTGCCAAACTCTCGTAGTACATTTTTTTCCAATACAGCCATTTAAAGTTGAGCAAAGTTTTACTTTGGAATACTTGGTTGGGAAATAAGTGGCAATTTTTCCTGAACGAGAAAAGTTGGCAGTAAGGTTGAGACACCAGTTTGAAGATGCATTATTCATCATTACATTGTAAAAATAAAATCCAAAAAAGTTAATATTTGTAGTAACAGGAGTTGACAGACTGCCGTAGGGTGTGAAATTTCTATATCTTTTTCAAAGACCTATAATTTTCATAACACATACATAATTTTTTTTTTAAATATTTTTCTGATAGCTGTTATAACTTTGCCTATCACCCGGTTTCGGCTTGACGTCGACTTCTGGGACACCCTGTATGTTTGACGATGAGTTTCCAGATAAATGGATAGGGCGAAGAGGGCCTGTAGAATGGCCTGCTAGATCTTCCTTTTTTCGATGGGGTCATTTGAAATCTATTGTGTTGACTCCCCAACCTGAAAGTTTTGATGAACTTCGTCAACGCATCATCGAAAGCTGCCGCGATATCCCACAACATGTTTTTGAAAATGTGTGTCAGGAATTTGAGCATCGCCTATATCAATAATTGTTTGGTCAATAACGGGCAACATTTTGAACATTTATTGGAATGAAAAGTGTGTCATTGTTTTCTATCTGAACAAATTAAGATAAATAAAGATTTTTCTACCGACCGATTTTAAAAAATCAAACGTCAAAATAAAGAACTTTGAAAGTCCTTTCATACAAGCTATTACCCCATGCCACAATTTTTAGAAGGATGACCCTGGAGACAGAAGGTGAAATGGGGTGAAGTAGTTTTTGGTTAAAAAGTTGTCCCCCTTGACAAATCTTTTGACGTATCTCGGCATTTTTTCTTTTAATCGGAGGTTTTCGATAAATCCGAGGTGGGAAGTTTTCAAATGAACACCCTGTATACTATAAAATCGCATGTTCTTATTCTTGTTCTTGATTTTAGCATATCGTAGCCCCCCTTATTCCGTCCTCCTTCTTCAATCTTCGCATACTGACATCCGAGACAAGATATTATGTTGTATGAACTTGCTGTCGAATTCTTGTCTTTATGTCAAAGCACCACACTGCCCATTTCCCTCAACCACAATAACTCATCTGTGCTGTTTCAAAATACCCTGAAGACGCTGAAGAAGATTGATGTTGTTCTCATGTTCCTCCTAGTATATTAGATGTTTTACTCTTAAATGACTACGATATTTCATAGATTACTGCGTGTTCTATGAGATGCGAGATACCACGGTGTTAATAATATGGTAGCTTGGATCTTACGGAAAATTAGATTATGGTCATTAGAATGATTGGCGTTATGATCATAAATATCTCTGCTTAAACACACCTACCGCGTACGTAAGTGATGTGCTTTATAACAGTCAAGTGTAAAGTTTCGCAGAGATTGAGCATTTTTGTTGGGAGAAGCAGACCTAGGTGGTGGCGTGAATGATGCCAAAAATGACGTAAGTTGGCTGACTTAGTACTACTCACTCAACGCTTTCACCGGTTCAAAAAAAATGTTCGCACCTCTTAGAAAAAGGTAACGATGGAATTAAATAGATCAATCAGTCACATATAATCTAGAATTTTTCCTCTGCCTAACCGATCATCCGACAACGTTTCGTTATCACTATGAATGTTAAAACTGAATGCAAAGGAAAATCTATGCATTGGGGATGACAATTGATACGAGGGAGCCTAAACACTATGTGTGAAACATGTCAATAGGTGCGTATAATTACCGGGGTTGGACGCATATAATTATACTAACAACAAAAACTGAAATATTCTCTCCCCCACCCCCTACACCGATCTTTCTATAGTCTAATCATATTAGTAAAGTTCCCCGAAATAATTGTAAAGTCTGGTTTTATTGGTGCAAGTTGTTTAAGGGGGTATTCAAAACATGGACGCCTAAAATGGGTACACCAATTTTTGTAGGAAAACTTTTTGTTAGACAACCAAGAATGAGATAACGTGTTTCTTGGGATTCAATCGAGAGTGTTTTTAGGTATTTATGAGACCTACAAAATGAGACTGACTACATGTAAAAAGATCCGACTAATAGCAAAAATGTTATAGCCGAAAACCGAGGCAAAATGCAGGTTTTGGCACTTGTTGGTGATGCGACGTTAATTTCACGCGACTACTTGAGATTCTTCAAATCCATTGGATTCATACTTCTAAATAACAACAATAAAATTGCAGAATATTGGTCAAGTAGTTTTTTGAGAATTTCTAATTGTTTATTCCAAAACACCTGTTTTCCTGCCATCACTAGTAATTTATTGAGCAATATACAGGGTTAGTTCAACGAGCATTTAATAGCAAAATACACGTGTTTATCTTGTGGATACAAATCACAAACCATTCCGAAAGATAAATGTTATTTTTATGCGAGAAACAGAGGTTCAGTTTTTTCTTCTGAACAAATTCAAACACTTCGTATTTGTGAGTAATTAAATTAAACAAATGCGCCACGATTTTCGAAAAACATACGTTATCATACACATTTTAAAACAAAGCGGATGCTTCTAACATCTTTTGTTGCAAATTACTCACAAATACGACATGTTTGAATTTGTTTAGAAGAAAAAACGTAACCCATCCTTTTTTGCATAAAAATAACATTAATCTTCCGGAATGGTTTGCGATTCATATCGGCAAGGTAAGCTAGTGCATTTTGCTATAAAATGCCCTGTGAACTAACCCTGTACATTATTGCTCACTAGACTAGGTAGTGATGGCCGGAAAACAGGTGTTGTGGGTGTACTAAGTGACATATAAATCCGAACACCCTTCACACATCCTTTTTTTTTTAATTCACTAACGCTCTAAAAATTAATATTTCAGCCGCAGTAAAGAATCAACGTTGGCGGATTTTGGTTCTTGACATCCTTTACGATCGGTTACGATGCCTAGAGTACGGAGACCTGTACGATTTCGTCAACTTAGTGAGTTTGATAGGGGCCGTATAGTGGGACTTCGGGAAGCTGGACTTTCTTTTCGGGCAATTGCAGTTAGAGTGCAAAGAAGTGTAGACACTGTGGTTAGGTATTTATCAGGCATGGCTTCGAGAAGGCCGTACGCAAAGAGCAAGGGGCACTGGACGCCGCCGTAGAACAACAGACCGTGAAGATCGCCGCCTAAGATTATTGGCCTTAAGGGACCGTTTCTCCACTACCAGGTCCATTGCAAATGAATGGTTTGCAGAACACGGAAGACCTATTGGCATGCGAAGTGTTTACCGACGAATGAGAAGTTTTGGCTTGTTTTCATACCGGCCACACCGGGTCCTCCCTTTAACTCGAGAACACCGACGTAATCGCCTTGAGTGGTGCAGACAACGGTCACTCTGGGATCAGGAATGGAACAGTATTGTCTTTAGTGACGAGTCTCGATTTTGTTTAGGCATGCACGATGATCGTGCCAGGGTTAGAAGGCGACGTGATGAAAGGAGGAATCCACAGTTTTTTGTTGAAAGACATGTTCATCACACTGTTGGAGTTATGGTTTGGCGTGCTATAGCTTATGGTTCCAGGTCACCTTTAATCTTCATCAGAGGTAACATGAACGCGCAGCGTTATATCCACGAAGTTCTAGAACCCCATCTTTTACCCTATCTTGACACTCCAACTTTCCAACAAGATAATGCCCGACCACATGTTGCAAGAGTCACAATAGAGTTCTTTCAACATAATGATGTCACATTGTTACTATGGCCACCAAGATCTCCCGACTTATCCCCAATTGAGCACGTGTGGGATATGATGGGTAGGAGATTGCTCAATTTGCAACGTCCTCCTCAGACTCTAGAAGCACTTCGAGAGGAGTTGGTGGTTGCCTGGAATGAGATACCACAGACAGAAGCATGCCTAGGCGCGTTGGAGAATGCGTAGCACATCAGGGTGCATCCACACATTATTAAAGGTCAAAGGGCTTTAAAGCAGTGCAATCATTTTGAAATTTTTATCATTTACTTATTATGCTTCATTAAGTACTTATACAAAATTTTATTAAAATAAAACCATTTAAACTGGGTGTTCGGATTTATATGTCACTTAGTATATTTACAAGTACGAATCCTACGAATTTGAAGAATTTCAAATATCTGCGAAAAACCATCGTCGCATTAGTGCCAAAACTTTTTTGCTATTAGTCGGATCTTTTTACGTGTGGCCTCATTTTGTAGATCTCATAAATACCTAAAAATCTTATATGAAGAGTTTTTTCGTTCCTGTCAACACCTTCGACTGAATCTCAAAAAAACGCGTTTTTTCATTCTTTGTTGTCAAATAAAAAGTTCTCCCATAAAAATTGGTTTACCTATTTTGTGTCCATGTTTTGAATACCCCCTTAAACGAATTGCAGCAATAAAACCAGACTTTACAATTATTTCGCAAACCAGGGGTATTTTCGTCTAATATGATTAGACTACACCAGTATTGTACTCCTCAAATATATTTCAAAATACGTGCTAAGGCCTTGGAAACGTCGAAAAACGAACGATTTTTTTCGTTAATTGAACATAACTCCGCCGTGACTAAATCGGTTTTCGAAATCTGCAACGATTTTTCGTAGTAGGAGCCTTGTGCCAAAGTTTCATCAAAATCTGAGCTGTACATAGACTATAAGTTACCATGACAGATACCTCACATGGTACACAGCATATCATGTGATGGAAGAACTAGCTCAACAAATTTAAAGGTGTAAGTAACCTTCAGATCTATTCGTAAGACTGTTAGAGAGACAACGAGCTAGCTCAATATCAACAAGCTCTACAGTATATTCAGATAAGAGATAGACCGGACATAAACAAGACCACGTGATCATCGAACGCTGTAACATTCGGCAGGGACGTATTAAGAGTCACGCAGTACATATTTTAGATAGTAGATGCTGCTTTGCGTAACTTTGTAGTAAATTAGCACAATTCGATGTGTATACGATTGGTGATGGATATAGGATCATGTGGGGGTGGGGTAAGAAATATATAATGATGTAAATATACATAAGGGTTTCAAAATTTTCGCTTCGATTTCCAGCTTCGGATGCCGCCTGATGTTTGGTGAAATACAGTCGAATATAATCTCAAAATGGCGTTTAAATTAGCCTAAATTAAAAATAATCGTATATCTCTTAAAATTGCTTTTAGAATATTGATTAGTATATTTTTTGATTTCTAGGTAAATATGTAACCAAATTAAAACGTTCAAAACGTAAAAAAATGTGCATGGTTGAACATTGTCAGAAAGTAGATTCTTGAATAGGTTTTGCCAAAATGGGTTCAAAAATGTCAATAATTAATTAAAAAATACAGTAGCTTTATAATTACTTATAACTTACCGAATTTGATGAACGACATCTTTTATTGGAAAGATGAGCTTGATGAGCTTTCATCATCGCTACTGCCTGAAGCACCAACGTCAATAATGAATGGCTCGACTTGTTCCCCTAAAATACGGTCCAGTTCCCACATTCTCTTTTCAACTTTGTCTTTCACGTGCTTAATACAGTTTTCCCATTTTTGCGCTGTTATTAATTCTAGTGCTTCTTTGAAAAGTCCTTTGAGGTCACAAAATTTAAAAGTTGTATTGTGCTTAGCTATATAATTTTTAACCTCTGCCCATATGAGCTCAATGGGATTGAGCTCGCAATGGTATGGAGGTAAACGGAGCACAGTTTTATTTTGACTTGCTGCCATTTCGTCAATGGCGTATTTTTGATATTCCGCCTTGTGGTCCTTGACAATTCTTAATAATTGTACTTTCAGCATTGCTTCTTCAAAGTTGATATTTTTCGAGCGGAGCCAATTTTGAACATCAACTTTCCTTGAAGCCGTTGTTGGGACCTTCTCCATTCTTCGAGAATGATAAGGCGCATTATCCAACACAATTACTGCGTTTTCCTCTAAGTTCGGTAAAATTTTTGAAAACCACTGTTCAAACGATTCGCCATTCATTTCCTCGTGGTAATCTCCAGTTTTCTTAGACTCAAAGCACCACAGACCGTCAACAACAAATCCATCCTCACTGCCAATATGGCAGATAATGAGCCTTTTCCCTTTACCTGGAAATCGAAGTATTAACTGGTGTAGATTTATTTCAATAAGCGAACCTTTTTCAAATGTTTTCATCACATTCAGCGAAAAAACATTGAGACATGAGTATCAGATTGCTATAATTGGAATTATTTAGTCATATTGAAAGAAAGAATATTGAACGTCGTATGATTACTCAGCGCTTCACAATTTAATTTAAAGTTATAAACCTTTAAAAAATGAATCATCAGGAACCTGAAATACGCGCAAATATTGATATTAACAAATTATAACTTTATAAAGCTTAAAGTATGAATTAAAATGATTAGAAATATTAGGAACGGTACACAATATAAAACTTAGTAACTTTTTTTAAGTTTATAATATTCGACATATTTTAGGATTATATTAAAAAATTATTGAAATATCGAAAACACATAAAAACATGGCTTAAAAAAAGTTCTAACAAATGAAAATGACAATAAAACATTCACGCATTTTATCGAAAGTTATAAAAGTTTTGTTACTTGTAATATGTTTTATCTGCCCCCTGGAATTAATGTTTAGAACCTTGTTCCCAAGGTTTGAAAAACATCCGATTGTTGTCTATTACTCGTATTTACCTGTTGGATTTTTTAATCCGGTGGACAGTCCATCTAGAAAGGCCCTCCTGGATGAAGTTACAGAATCATCAACCCATACTTTACTTGTAGTGTGTCCTGCGTTTACCCACGTTTCATCAAGGTAATAAATCTTCCTGTTTTGATTTCTATATTTCCCAATTTTTGTTAAATAATCTCTCCTCCATAGCACAATTTCTTCTCTATCCAGTAGTAATCTATTACGACCCCGTCTTTTCCATTTGAAATTTAAATGCTTCAGTAACGCATGGAAAGTTGATCGTTTGAAATTTGGCAACGTTGTATCTCCATTTACCTCCTGCAGTACTTTATCTATAGTAGGTATTTCATTCCTAAAGAAGAATTCATGCACTTTCCTCCTAATCGCATGCTTATCAGCTTCATCCAATGATTTAACAATACTTTTGCGATGTTTACTGGTCATTGGCTCAGAAAAGGTGTGATTTTTTTTTGTATTGTCTTAACACATTAAACACTGATGCGCGACACACCCCAACTTTGTGAGAAACCTTCACAACAATTTCTTTGATGGTTGATGCCTCGTTCTCCTCGCGCTCGATCTTATATATATTCAAAATGACCTCTTTCATTTCTGCACTCAGGTGTCTTTTTTTAGAGCGTTTCCTAGGTGGACTACAGGAGTTTACAACTTCATCGGCAGTATCTGTACTACTGGGCATTTTGCGCAAGCAGTTGATAAAAATAACAATCAATAACAAGGTATAACAATAACAACGACAAACTCAACAACTTAATAAGATAACAAACGAAAACGTCCAAAGAAATATCAAATTGCAATGATGCACACGACATACGTAACACGTCTGAACCTGAATGTGACTCTGCCTTGATACGACTGCTCTGCCGCTCGGCATAGGCATTTAATTGCGAATTGGCCAATGAGGGCTCCTGTTTTACGTCGAGACGGTGACGTTAGCGTGAAAATCACCCGAACCTTTTGTTTACATCCGGTCTATCTCTTATCTGAATATACTGTACATGATTCTAATGAGTCTTGACCAGTTATCTTGTTCCAGTATTTTCTCGACTCATTTAGTTAATTCAAGTTCATGTTTGAGCTGCCCCAAGACATTATAAACATTGTTGTAGCGCATAAAGTATAGCTGCTTGCCGCGATATTTTCGAAATAATGTTGCAAATGAACCTCAGAACAAGCTACTCCTCAGAATAAATTGATCACGTCCTATCAGCAGCTTTTGCCCGTACCATTAAGCAATAATCCGACATAATTATTTCTGATTTACAGCTTTTCGAATAACACCAGCAGCGAGGTGTAATTTAAATCGCTAATGCAGCTTACGTGCCAGAAGAAAAATACTCTAAATTGGCCCGTAACCATAAAACTATTTTTCATTCGAGATGAAACCACAAGAGCAAATAGTGTTTCTTATACAACACATAAGCGCGGTTAATAAGAATCAGTGGCGTAACGATTTGGAACAATTGAATAGGTCCTTTATGTATAGACATAAATTTTAAAAACAACTACGTTTGAAATATGTGCCGTAACACATCAGCGACAAAGTAAAAAAATTAGTAAAGTACTTATTGTTGCTCATAAATCTTGCCCGAGGTCACCGTTTGATTCATAAGCACGACTTTGTTAACCTTTTCCTGAATTTCCAAAAGTCAGAATTGTCTAGATTGCTTAGTGTGCATCTTAAAACAGTCGTTGTACGAGAGATAGACAAACCTATACGGCGCGGGATGGAAACGTCCAGGAAATCGACCTGAATATACCCGCCTAGCATCAGCAGCATTTTGAAGACACTCATCGTAAATAATATCAAATCGGCAGGTTCGATATTGCTAAATGAATGTGAGGTTTTCTCTGTTTTCAAATCAGATTTTTATACAAACAGTTAAGCTCAGTACACTGCTCGGCAAGGTTATTACCTAAAAAACCTGTAAAATACAAAATACCAACAAAGGGTCAACTTGCTGCGTAGATAGTTCCTAGTTTGCAAATAGCCCATTCCGAGTTTGCTCGCTATGAGCGCCGGGAGCGTCACTAAATGAGTCATCTATGGAGGAATGGCTCGACAACATGACTCGCTCAATGACCTTGATACAAGTCAGTTCCCCAGCATGCTTTGTGGGTTGCAGAATGCCAAGATCTGTAGAATATGTGACAGAAAGAAAATTAGTGGAGTAGCAGAGTAGCAAGAACGCATCTAGATGATTGTGTGGTGATTGTTTGTATTGGACAGCATGTGTATAAAATTAGTGATATTTGCTATGTGAGAAAATTATTTCTGATGTATCAGTGGTCTTATTTGTATTGTCCTTTCCATAGAGAGGTTATGTTCAAAGTTATAAATTACAATTTTCCTCGTTTTTTGCGTTTTCGAAAACCTTGAGAAGCATTACGGGAAATCACCACCGCAAAAATAAGGAATCGCATACAAAACAGTCCCTTACATCTAGGCGCTGATTTGTATTTTCTACATAACATCGCAAAATAAACTCCAATGAAATTTAAATGATTGGAAATAAAAAATGTATAATGTAATAATATTTTCACGTTTCATTGATATTCCTGTCTGTAGCATATTTTCTGTATTGTTAGTTGTAATATACTTCACCAGCCAGAGATTTTCTTTTTCACTTCTCTATTTTTTTAAATTCGGCAAATTTGAATATTATGTGGTTTCCAGGAAGAAGCAGACATCTCTAGTTATAAGTTGACATCTTTTAGAAAAACTATATAATATACTAAGTGACATATAAATCCGAACACCCAGTTTAAATGGTATTATTTTAATAAAATTTTGTATAAGTACTTAATGAAGCATAATAAGTGAATGATAAAAATTTCAAAATGATTGCACTGCTTTAAAACCCTTTGACCTTTAATAATGTGTGGATGCACCCTGATGTGCTACGCATTCTCCAACGCGCCTAGGAATGCTTCTGATTAGGTAGTCAATGTCCTCCTGTGGTATCTCATTCCAGGCAACCACCAACTCCTCTCGAAGTGCTTCTAGAGTCTGAGGAGGACGTTGCAAATTGAGCAATCTCCTACCCATCATATCCCACACGTGCTCAATTGGGGATAAGTCGGGAGATCTTGGTGGCCATGGTAACAATGTGACATCATTATGTTGAAAGAAGTCTATTGTGAGTCTTGCAACATGTGGTCGGTCATTATCTTGTTGGAAAGTTGGATCTGCCAGGGTGTCAAGATAGGGTAAAAGATGGGGTTATAGAACTTCGTGGATATAACGCTGCGCGTTTATGTTACCTCTGATGAAGATTAAAGGTGACCTGGAACCATAAGCTATAGCACCCCAAACCATAACTCCAACAGTGTGATGAACATGTCTTTCAATAAAAAACTGTGGATTCCTCCTTTCACCACGTCGCCTTCTAACCCTGGCACGACCATCGTGCATGCCTAAACAAAATCGAGACTCGTCACTAAAGACAATACTGTTCCATTCCTGATCCCAGAGTGACCGTTGTCTGCACCACTCTCTCTCGAGTTAAAGGGAGGACCCATTGTGGCCGGTGTGAAAACAAGCCAAAACTTCTCATTCGTCGGTAAACACTTCGCATGCCAATAGGTCTTCCGTGTTCTGCAAACCATTCATTTGCAATGGACCTGGTAGTGGAGAAACGGTCCCTTAAGGCCAATAATCTTAGGCGGCGATCTTCACGGTCTGTTGTTCTACGGCGGCGTCCAGTGCCCCTTGCTCTTTGCGTACGGCCTTCTCGAAGCCATGCCTGACAACACCTAACCACAGTTTTGCACTCTAACTGCAATTGCCCGAAAAGAAAGTCCAGCTTCCCGAAGTCCCACTATACGGCCCCTATCAAACTCACTAAGTTGACGAAATCGTACAGGTCTCCGTACTCTAGGCATCGTAACCGATCGTAAAGGATGTCAAGAACCAAAATCCGCCAACGTTGATTCTTTACTGCGGCTGAAATATTCATTTTTAGAGCGTTAGTGAATTAAAAAAAAGCAGTATAAAAACCGGAATGTCCAACTGATAAGGCTGAAAATTTTTTCACTTGTTATTTATCAGTAAGATAAATACATTCACCAACTTTTATTAAAATAAAACCATTTAAACTGGGTGTTCGGATTTATATGTCACTTAGTATATAATGTTAGAAAAAACTATATAATGTCAAAACCGACATAATGTGGGATGTACAGGTTTGATGTTGAAGACGTCTTATCTTTTCACCTAAACATTTTCTGGAAACTGAGCTGGAACCATCAGGGGACCTTGGCGTTACAAAGGAGTCCACCATCTCAACCTCATTACTTGCCTTTGCAAATCACTAAATGTAATCTGAACGAATGATTTTAGTTTGGTATACAAGAGCAAATCATGACCGTTAGCGGTCTTCTATAAAGTTGATCGTTCAATTTTGTGGATGTATTGAATTAGTACTTAGTGAATATAAAGTGACCAATACCATCAATAATACACAGCCGGTGATCATAGGTAAGGTAAATGGCAACATTGGCTTCATGATGACTGCCTAATGAAGGGATTTAGACGTTTAACTGGATTCCCTATTCTCCGATTTTCCAAGTCGGATCGGTAGCATTATTATTGGGGTGTCCTTACCATGTAACACTGAGCCGGTCCAGTCACTTACACTGATGACCCAGCTGTGTAATATTCGTTGCAACATACTGTGTGTAGAAGATCATAACAATATGAAAACCGCATGATAAGTTTCTGGTGTTAATTAAAATAGCCTTTGTTGTGCTTAATATAAAGTTCCACATAACAAGTTGAATGTTAGCATAAGGCCGGTGAGCTGGAGAAGAGACTAGCGGCGACTTCCTTTCTTACCAGAGTTCTGGAGGCTACCACTGCTTGGTAAAGCAACAATTTGGCAAAGTTGAATGCTTCCAAAACACAGAAAGCGCCGTAGTGCACATCCGGTTTCGATAGATGGCCGAGTTCCACCACCTGACTTCGGCCTCCCATCCTAACTGGTTCGAGCTTCGCACATCAAGAACTGGCCGGTACGAGCGCTCCTTTGTCGCTAGCATGCCAGCATTTTGGAACAATCTGCCTGAGGAAGCCTTTATAAGTTCTAATAACCATAGGCAGTTCAAAATACGAACTCATAAAGTGCATTTAAGCTGGTAACCGCGGTGCCCCGGTACTTAGGCTTGTTCGCAAGCGGCTCCTTCGATATATGAAAAAAGGGTGGGTGGTTTCCTGCTGTAATTGTCGTGGTAATGCCAGAATAGCATTAGGAGCCAACAAAATACACTATGAGTGGTCATCCGAGAAGACGGGTAAGCCGCAATGGGAAAAAAGAAAAGCTGGAGGAAATACTCGAAATCTTATGCAGTTGGTTTTCTTAGATTTTTCTGTCCACATGTATAAACCTGAATACAGTTGCAAAAAATAGTCGGTAAATGATGTGGTTTGATTTTTTAGATGATGAGCATTATACATAATTTCCCTTTATGTCGTCAAACTAATTAAATCCGAAATTATTGTTAATTATAATCTGATTAGTAAATGAAAAATTACAGTATGTTATTAAAATAAAATTATTACCTGCAAATGATGAAAAATAATTTAATGAGTTAAATCGGAAATAATTATTATTAACCATTCATGTATGATCATTCAGAAATTAAATCTGTGCTGATTACGGCAAATTTCTTGCAATTTTATCAATAAAGTTTTGTCTATGTAATAAATAAAGAGTGACACACAGCCAGCAAAACGTCACTAAAGCTTTGTCCTTGAAAAATATACTTTTGCATTTGGACCTTGGACTTTGTTGAAAGAGCGCACTCAATAAGCATATTCTCATGTACTTTATTTGTGAAATAAGATACTTATACGATTTTCTTTCATTGTATGCTTCCGGGAATGAAGATAGTTTGTTACTTAGTGACTTTTTCCATAATCTCAAAAGTAATGCAACCAAAGTCGAAATCGGGTTTGAAATCCTGCCAAATTCAAATTCATTATTATCCTTTTAGACATTAAAATACATGTATCGGATTCGTCAATTTACATTTATAAGAATAAATAAAACCATATCCGTGTCAGCCCGAATTCCGTTCGCTGCGGTATGGGTCCATTTCAAGGCGGGTTGATAACTGAAAAATATCCCCCTCAAATATCGGTATGTCGTGACCGAACACATTGTACAGTCTTGGCTAACAATCCTTCCTAGAAAACAGAGTATAGAAATGAGGCAACTCGGTAATGCTATCAGATTGCTATCCGAGGCTTCAACCGACTGTCCCAAACCTACGCCTCTGATACAAAAACGTGTTGCATTGTACGCCCATGATAATAGAAACAGACAAAAAAGCTGTACGGTAGCTCCCACTTTTTACTAGACAACAATAATATCCGTCGAAAAAAGTCCTAGAAAAAAGCGGAGGTGCTAAATGTCGAGATACAGCAGTGTTAAGCTAATCGTAACCCATAGATTTTTTTCGCCGTATCTCCATGCCACAAAAAAGATCGGCACACGACCGCTGATGGTTTCGTTTGTCTGTATGTATATAACAGTCGTAGTTATACCGTTTTTGTGTGACTTTTTTCTAGCTGCCACTATAAATACGGTCAAATTAACATAAATCAACGGCAATAGTTATTTATGATGCTTGTTAAATAGGCGCCGTAACAAGCTTTGGTGTTGACAATGTTTTTTTTTTGTTGATAGGTACTTTATATTTTACATCGTTTTGTTTAACGCATTTATCGTAAGGACTGTGTCATAAAAAATATGTATTAATAACTGGTGCATATTTTTTCTACCCGGTCACTCTCTGTAGAAGTTCTTCTAAATTTTTGACACTGGACAGTTGTTGACTTATAGTATGTTATAGCTGATGAATTGTGATCATAAGCATTAGTGAGTTTCAGGTTGGACCATCACCATTGGAATCACGGAAACAGTAAGATGATCTTACTTTATGAATCTGACGATTTGGATGGGTTAAGTCGTAAATTTATAAGATCAAACGAACTTACCTTAAGTGATGTTCGATCTTGATTATATTACGGTCCCGTCGAAGTAAATAAAGAAGTCTGTAGTACCTCCGTTCTGCGTTTCCGGACCACAATTTTTAAAGAAATCTGCATCTGGCAACACCGCACCCCACTCCGAACCTTCAGGTGCCTCGCTGCTTCAGTCATTTTAAAGTTGTTGTTGCAAAGGGGAATTCCAGTTGATTATTTTTTATAATAACAGGGCAGGGTGGGACTTTATTTACTTCGACGGGACCGTAATATAATCAAGATCGAACATCACTTAAGGTAAGTTCGTTTGATCTTATAATTATATTACGGTCCCGTCTCCTAAATAAAGAAGTCTGTAGATGTTTAAAGTAATTGCAACAACGCATAAATTTATTTGAATAATGGTTGAAATAACATGGTAACTAAAAATAATTACTATCTCAACTAAATTAAGTTTCAACTCCTTACTTATTTTAAGATACACAAGTTTATTATAATTTTTTTTTTTTTTTTTTTTAACAATTTAGTATAACTTTTGCAAACTTAGAATTGTCTACGACAGGGCGATTATAAAAGTTTGCGAACGTTCTAGAATCGTTAGACCAACCTGCCGCTAATCTTATGGAATCAAAACTGACCCCAGCCCTTGCTGCAGAAGAGGTGGATGCATGTCTTGTACTTTGTGGTTTAAATATGGTCATATCTACTCCACTATTTTCTAGCATATCTTTAATCCATCTGGATATAGTAGAAACAGATGCCTTGTTGTGTGGTTTCTTAAAGGTAATAAAAAGCCAATCACAAGAGTTTCTTAACTTCTCGGTAGCACTAAGATATGTTAATAGTGTTCTAGCTACGCATAGTTGCGGATCATTATCAAAAAAAGGTAAAACTAAAAGGGGTTGCGGTTTATTTATTGAGGATGTTTTGATACGGTCTGGTATCTTTATATTGATTACGTGAGATTGAACTGAGATATTATTAATCTTTATAAGTGTTAATGTTTGTATACGTTGGCCGGTGGCCAAGGCCAACAAAACCGCAAGTTTTTTGCTTAAGGTTGCTAGAGAAAGAGTTTTAGTTCCAAGCGTCTTTACATATGATAATACTATTTGGGGATCCCAAATATTCTCATATCTAGCTGTAGGTGGTTTTTTGCTAAAAACTCCTTTGAAGAAACGCTTGACCCTAAAATCTTGGCCAAATTGTGGCCCTGCAATCTGAGCTATGGCCGATCTATAAGAATTAAGGGTTCCATAAGTTGCGCCTTTCTCAAAGTGAATGGTTAAAAATTCCAGAACGTCCTCCACAGCTACCTCATATGGAATAATGTTTTTGTTAACACAAAACTCCCACCACAGGCGTAGACCCCCATTATACTGTTTCAAAGTTGATTCTGTGATCGAAGCTAAACAAATATCCAGAGTAGCTAAAGGCACCTTCCCTTGTAGAAGTGCTTCCCTGATAACCGCCCTGCTACCAGGGAAAGGTTTTTCCATAAGGGGTGTGGGGTCCCGCTAAATGAAAGTAGAGTTTCGTTAGGGCCAAAAACTAGGGGTTCCTGTATCAATAAGGATTTAAATAGTGGGTACCAGGGTTGTGAACACCATCGAGGTACAACGACAATGCCTTCCGCCTTATCTCTAATTATTTTTTGCAACGTTCTTAATATTAAGGAAAAAGGTGGAAAGGCATAAAAGTTCAACCCATTCCAACTTAAGGTGAAAGCATCTATTCCGTGAGCCTCCGGGTCTTGAAACCATGATATAAAGAGTTTACATTTTTTGTTAATGCGACTTGCGAACAGGTCAATTTTCGGGTCACCAAATTTACTGGAAATTTTTGAAAAGGCAGCTTCGGAAATTGACCATTCTGTTTCTCTGTGAATCTGACGGGAGGCTCTATCGGCATGTACATTATCTTTGGAATTAATATATGATGCAAAGATAATTATATCTTTTCTCTCGCAGTAATTCCAGATCTTTCTGGCTAATTTATTCAGAGCTGGAAACCGTACGCTTCCAAATCTGTTAATAGTGGAAACTGCAGTGGTGTTATCAATTCTGCATAGAATATAACAATCAGATAGACCCTGCGTAAAACACTTTATCGCAAAAAAGACTGCCAATAATTCCAATTCATTAATATGTTTTTGTTTTTCTTGAAGTGACCAGAAACCAAATGTAGTTTTACCTTCACAGTACGCCCCCCACCCAGATTTAGAAGCGTCTGAAAAGATTTCAAGAGCGAATTCCTCATTATGAATGGAATTATTCGATAAAGTGACGTGTTTAAGCCACCAAGACAAATCAGATAACAAATGCGGGGAAATATTCATTTTTGCGTCATAGTTTCCCTGAACATGATATAAGGCCTTCATTTTGGCACGTTCAAATAGTTTAGTGTACAAAAAACTATATTTTAGTGCTGGAGCGGCTGAAACCAAATTTCCAATAAATTTGGAGAACTCTCTTATGGTGCAAGTTTTAGTTTTAGTAAAACGTAGTAACAATTTTTGCAACCTAGCACGTTTTTCTTCGGGTAATGACACTGTCATATAAATAGAATTGTATTGAAAACCAAGAAAAACGCAACTTTGATTAGGAATGAGAGAACTTTTTTTATAATTTATAATAAAGCCTAAGTATTCTAAGAGTTTAATAGTTTCCCTTGTATTAACTACACACTCTTTGTAAGTTCTTCCAAGAAGTAGAAAATCGTCTAAATATATGACGGAGAGTAACCCACGTTTTCTAAGATGAGATACAACTGGCCTTAAAATCTTCGTAAAAATTAGAGGCGCGCAGCTCAATCCAAATGGCAAACAATTAAATTCATAAATGTAGCCCTTAAACTGAAAACGTAGGTACTTTTTATGTGAATCATGTATTGGTACTAAATAATAGGCGTCCTTCAAATCAATATTGCACATGAAACAGTTTGGTGTAACTATCTGGGTAACTGTCCTGTGATTTTCCAACTTAAAATGTGATGCTGCTACAAATGTGTTAAAGGATTTCAAATTAATGATCAATCGATTAGTGCCATCAGGTTTTGGCACGATAAAAACATTTGAAATAAATTGATCTTTACAGGGTTTTACTATAGAAAAAAATCCCTCTTGCAAGGATTTTTTAATAATAATATCAATAGCATCACATTCTTTTTTTTGACCTTAAGGGCTCTAAAGGAGCCGTTTTTTGTCTGGGTTTGTTAATAAGAGGAATTTTTAGACCAGTTATATATGAAATAACCTTCTTATGAAAACCTAGCTTTTTCCACCTATTGGAAAAAGGTAGTAATCCGCCACACGGCTTACTAATCTCTAAGAACTGTGTCACATCTAGACACTGCTGCTGCTGTGATAGTGATTCCACTGAATCATTCAATGACGGCGTCTCCTCTCGACGCTGCTGTTGATACGATGACTCTGAGAATAGTAATGAGTCTTGGATCTTCTCGGGTTGTTGTTTTGCGATGGAGTGCGTCTCTGAACTTTTTGACCCATCTGTTGCACTCCCTTTGCAAATGGGCGCCGGAAGTTTCCCTGTTTTGAAGTAGTGGCCATGGTGGAAAACGATGGCTTATATTTTTTAATCTTCAGCTGCTCCCCAGACTTTTCAAGCTTCTTTGCAGCCTCTATGGTGGTTTCTAGCTCTTTACCAAATAAATACTCTGAAATGGTGGTATTTTTTAAGGTTTCCTTAAGGTCCTTATTCAAATTTAGCAGTAAAAGCTCCCTTCTTGACACTGATTCATGATAAAAAACATCACAAAGCAGGCGTAACGCGTCATTTGTAGTCTCAATATGTTTAATATTTTCCTCCCCACTTTCTTTCGCCAATTTTGATGTGAATTTTATTAATATTGAAATGACAGCTGCAACCTGTCCTTGTAGATTAGATAGCCTTGCATCCCTCTTCAATGTGTTTTCTTGAACAGCTACTTTGACCTCGGGGTTGATTACAGGAGGTACAATGACCTTAAAATTTTCCGGAGGAAGATATTTCTTGATAAGGTCCGTTTTTACCTCCTCTTTCAATCCGCCTAGCAAAACCTTGGTATAGCGGGGAACTAACTCTTCAAGTATAGGCTCCGAAAAAACCCTTTCTTGAATTTCATCTTCACCGAGAATAGAACTAATGTTTACTGTTGTTGGTATCAAGTTGTCTGTAACACCAAAAGAAAAAAAGGGGCATAACATATCTATAACCACTCTAGGTTAGATAACGATAACAATAGGTGCTAATAAAATGGAGAAAATCATGAATTAAAGGAGCATCCCATCATGTGTCACTCTACACACATTTCACAAACTGTAACCACTCTAGATTAAGTTAAAAAGCCTTGTGGAACGTGTCACTCTAGACACAGGCTGTTTTTTCCGAAAAAACTTGAATCACTCTAGATTAAGTTGAATCAGAAGCATTATATGTCCTGCGTCACTCTAGACTCGGGCTGCTTTAGTATAAGTACATATATCTATACCACTCTAGGTACAAATAATGTCGAAAAAATAAATATAGTATCTTAACATATGAATCACCAAATCAACAAAATTCCTAACCAAAAAAATTTTTCTTACCAGCGGCAACGCTCTCAGGAGCGTTGTTGTTTCCTTGAACACTCTGTGACTCATCTTCACCTGTAATCAACTCGTCAGCGTCAGCATCGTCGTCATAATGATCCAAATCATTATCACTTCCCGTCGAATAGTCAAACGAAGGGGTTAGGGATCGACGATAACGTTTCTGTTCCTGTTCGATTGCACTCAACCTCCGCATCACTGTTTTGAACATTGATTTAATCTCAGAACTATCCAAATGTTTTCTGTCTGAGCTCCTTGGTCGTTTTGTACTTCTGTCCGCCATTATGCACAATAAATTTCGGAAGCGATAGCGTATCTATGTGATCCGTAATACACAAAAACGAAGACTGAAGCAGCGAGGCACCTGAAGGTTCGGAGTGGGGTGCGGTGTTGCCAGATGCAGATTTCTTTAAAAATTGTGGTCCGGAAACGCAGAACGGAGGTACTACAGACTTCTTTATTTACTTCGACGGGACCGTAATATAATATGCTTTGTAGCATATTACGTACGTATACGAGGAGGTATCCAAAAATAACCGGAATAGCATTGCAGTGGGCGGAGCTTGTGTAGTATACATTTCTGTCCCTAGAGGCGTACAGCGCAACTCATTACCGGTTCAGTGCCACCTGAGTTGTCGATCTGGCTTGTTTCCTTCCCCTGTAGTTATTATTTTTGCTAGAGCTGTTTCGTGCTTGTTTCGTTTTTTACGATGGCAAGGTTCAGTGAGCAACGTGCAGCTGTGAAATTTTGATTTCTAATTGGTAAAGAGGCTGCTGAAACCGTTTTAATTGAAAATAGCTTACAAAGATGATGCTGTGGGAACAACTCAGGTGTACGAGTGGTTTGCTCGATTTAAAAATGAGGACATATCGATTGATGACAGACCTCGCTCTGGACGTCCGTCAACTGCCCGTATCGACGAAAATGACAAAAAAGACCCGATTTGTGGCAGTCGGAAGACGATAATGCACCTGCGCACACAGCCATCTGCATGCGGCTCGCGAACTCCTTTCTTGCGGGTCATGTATACATCACATGTATAAATTACTCTCAAATACCGAATATGCACAATTCTTACATTAACTCTGTAATAATGTTGTATAGAAAGATTTTATGACGCGGCCCTCCAAACTGCATTTTTTTTTTTGAAGTGGCCCTTGGGCCACATTAAGTTGGACATCCCTGGACTAGAACAATGTTGAAGAGTGATAGGGACATCAAAAGTGTATATCAGGAACAAATAGGCGTTTTTCTGAATGTATATCTTGTATCACGGCATATTGCATATTTAGATAACAATCTATCCATCTCAGAGCCAAATTGTCAAATCCCATGTATGTACATTATCTATTGTAGAATCAAATATTAAGAATTGAACTATGCATATAGAGCAACAAAAGAGTTTATAGGCATTTCTATTCATCTCCGTGAATGCGCCCAACCTTCGAAATATAAATCACCGGCAGAAAAAAGAAGTAAAGTTTTCATCGAAAGCTTATCTCGCCGTATTCCGTTTCATCTCAACCATCACATTTGTTTACCCTGAACACATTTTTCTATCCGAGCGTGTATTCTTTCATCGGCAGAAAAGGTCATTGCAGTTCAGCCCAGCGAACGTCACTTCCAATTTCTGGCCTACTGCGATGGATGTGGGAAAAAACGGCGGCTGGTAGACGGAGCAACTAAACACTAACCACCCACCCCTCGATCTTAGACGTGTACACCTGTTCTTCGAGATTTAGACGGCCCCGAATCAGACGGGGATCTTAACCGACAAATTGTTTTCTGATTTCGAATTGAATGACTAGCATATGTCCGGTTTTCTTCGCTCTCACTGCTTTTAATGAAAAGTGCGGGATATCTACTCGAGGATCATTGGGTCAAGGTTGAAGCAAGGAAAAAGGGATGAACCAAAATCAAATTTTCCATCGAAGCAGCCGCGCAGGCAGAAGCCTAAATGCGAGGGCACCGCGTCTGCTATGATGAGCTTTAAGAAAGTTTGTTTATACAATTTTTGAACTGTCTAAGGTTAGTAGAACTGGGAAAAGCTACGTCATGTAAATGGTTCCACAATTTCGATACCCTAGGGTCAAAGAAGCGGTCGTATCGGCCAGTTCTGGATGTACGAAGTTCGACGCGGTTAGGATGGGAGGCCGCAGTAAGACGGGTCTGTCTGGTAGGCAGATCAAGTGGCAGCATCTTGAAGGAGAACTCTCAAGAGCAAAGGACCCTTCTTGTCGGTCAAGGTACAATACTGTGTTTCTGAAGCATCAAACTGTGGCCAGATTGTTGCGTCCCCAAGCAGTGATAACCTCCATCCAGGTCTCTGCTAGTCTTCTTTCCTCCAGCTCACTCGCAGAGATCTGCTTGTCACTATGAATTCCTGCGTGTAGAGTGCTGTCACCAGCAAAGATGTGGATTGGATTAAACGTACAGGCTCGCCTTCGTTTGCCCTGCTTTTGCCTCCCTCACCGAAAGCAATTGCTAAACAACTGGTGGCCTTGATTTTAGATTGGTGAAAAGGTCGCCAAATCTGTATTGACTATTTTTATTCTTAGAAGCCTTGACAAACAAAATCGTATATGTGATATATTTGGCAAATGTTCTTCTTCAACTCGGAATTCGAACCAGACATTCTTGTTGAATTTCTTTTGGACTAAATCAGGCATATTAACTGAATTATTGATTTACGATTCAAACAATATATTGACAAATGTATACAAAGGGCTTACTTTTCCTTTTAACTTTTATATCCCCGTACATATCACACATTTCTGATCTTGTCACAATTCTCATATGCTATTCCTGTTTACTCCTTTGCCTATAACATGAAACATCAACTCGAATACAAAAAATGTGTACAGCATTGTTAGTGGTGATCAATCGTGGATTTACTGTTATGAACCAGAAAATAAACGACAGTCGGCTATTTGGGTGTTCCAAAGTGAAGAAAAGCCAACAAAAGTCCTCCGTTCTCAAAGTGTTTCGAAAAAGATGGTCGCGACATTTGTGTCAAAAGCGGGCCATATTGCAACAGTTCCTCTTAATGAGCAAAGAACTGTTACTGCGGATTGGTATACCACCATTTGTTTGTCAAAAGTCATCACCGAGCTTTGAAAAATCAACTCCGAAAGAAGAATCATCCTCGCCCAAGACAGCACGCTCGCACACAGCCCAAAAAACAAGGCAGTATTTAACGGAAGAAAAGGTGGAATTATTGGTCCATCCTCCATATAGTCCCGATCTAAGTCCTAACGATTTCTTTACTTTCCCGAAAATTAAAAACAGACTGCGTGATCAAAGGTTCCAGTCACCAGAAGAAGCAGTTGACGCATTCAAAAATGCCGTTTTGGATCTGCCAGCAAACTAGTGGAATATGTGCTTCGAAAATTGGTTCGAGCGCATGTAGATGTGTATTAATCTTGGTGGAGCATACTTCGAAAAACAATAAAGTCATTTAAAACTACCTACCGTGTTGTTTTATTTCCATATGCAAAACTTAAAAGACATCCCTCGTACAATAAAGTGGAATTCAGAAAAACAATACATGATGTCACCATTCGCTCCAAAGATAATAATATTTTGGCTCCGTCACATAAAACGTCAATTTCCAAAGAAGCTTCTAATATAATATATATAAAACTTACAGCTCTATCCCTAGGCATCTCAAACTTTTACATGTATGTTATCCATGAGGAAAATGTATTTAGATGTATAGTATGTGATTAGTTTGTCATGTATTTTCAATTAGTAATGTTACGAATTTTTTTTATTATAAAAACCAAGAAACTGAAAAAACATATAACCTATTATACTTATTCATATTATTATGTTTTGAATGTAGATTGTGTGATTTTATCTAATAGGGCGAATGGAAGAGCACCCTGAGCTAAACTTCCCTTTTTTGGCCATAACTTTTATTTTAGCATATCTTCTGTTATATGTACATATATCATATTTGTAACCGTGAAAGTTCAAAATAAAGGCAGTAAAAAAATGACTGTGGAATTAACGTGTGTTTCGGATCTTATAGTCAGTCGGTATTCAAAAAGATTCCTTCTCTTTGTCTAGAGGTGGAGTGCCTCGAGGTACATTTAAACAAGTTTGCTTAGGCATTTATTTAATTCCCGAGTTTAACCAACTTTTATTAACTCGAACAGAAGTTCAACATTCAACAACGAAAGATATACGAATAGGACGAAAAATAATATAAACATTGTGTTCTCTACTTCATTATACCGAGATTACTTAAGTGGCCTTTACAAAGAAATGGAAGTAGGAGGAATAAAAAGCTTTCAATTTACTGAAAAACATTCGCTTGTATTAATGTAACTCCCCAAACTTGTTTTGTGGTTGTCTAGCTGATCAATCTCGATGCTTCCTGGCCGCCAAATGAAATCACGGATGTTGAATTGAATCACTTACTAGCAGGTCGGCCACCGTGGTCGCTTTTCTTCAGAGTGGTCACAGTAGGCCTGTGAAGTAAAAATTGAGGGAACTCCTTTTTAGATCTTGTAGTCAAGGTATTTGCACGGACATGAAACATTTTTTCTCTAAACCATTCTATGGACTCAATAGCCTATTTATTCAGCTGATACGAGATATCGAATTATTAATATAAAAGGACCCTTTTCGCTTTGATCATCGATATCTCAGGAACCAGTCATAGTACTGAAAATTTCCGGAATAAAGGCTCTAAGATGATCAATAACATTTACGGAAAACAACTGTTCTTCATCTTTCATATGGGTTGGAAAAACTGGAAAAAAGAGGTAATTTTCTTAAACCTACGGTTAAATTGCAAATACCGGGAATATAACTGATACTACTGATAGTTTATACTTTTGACTTGCATACTGTATTACAGTTTTGTAGTATTCATACTTACGCAGACGATACACAATTGACCTTCACTTTTGACTCTACTAATGTGGATCAAGCTTCGTATAAAATAAATTTAGATCTGGTAAATATAACTGACTATTGCAAGGCTAACTGTTTGAAGCTCAATCCTACCAAGAGTTTTGCGGTGTTGTTCTGTCCCAAAACCAGCTACGAGCATTTTGAAAGGATGATTGATTTGAGGGTAAATAATGACCATATTCCACTCGTCAGGCATGCAAAAAGTCTAGGTGTTACTTTGGACGTAAATCTTAGATTTCATCACCACGTCAGTAATATATCTAAAGCTACATATGCAAGCCTAAGACTCCTATACTCCAATCGTTCTATTCTCAATTTCAAGACTAGAAAGAAATTGGTGGAAAGTTTAGTTATGTCTAAGCTGCTTTACTGTTTTATACTGTTTTATCCTTGTCTTGACTCCATAACAAAAACCAGATTGCAGAAAATTCAAAATTGTTGTTGTCGTTTTGTTTTCGGCCTTCGTAGGTATAGCCATGTTACATCCAAGATCTGTGAGCTGGGGTGGCTGAAGCTCAATAATCTTTTCAAGTTTCATATGTTGGTTTTTGTACATAAAACAGTCGTTACCAAGAGACCTATTTACCTTGCAAATAAGTTAGTTCCGCGTAGGAATTTAATTTCAAGAAGGTTACGTCATGATGAACAGTTCAATATTCCTCTTCACTACACCTCATTATATCAGAGATCTTTCACGTATAATGCTGTTGAGCTTTACAATTCAGTCAGTGCGGCTAACAAACAAGAAAGTTTACTCTCTTTTATGAAATCAGTTGGAAAACAGCTATTGGAGATGCAATCGTCTCTCAGTGTTTGAGTTGTTGGTTTGTTTTATTTTTATGACACTTTATTATTATTATTATTATTATATTAATAGTTCAAGTGTGCATTTGTTACTTTTTCTTATTATTACTATTGTTTGTTTGTGTATCGAGTTTAACTGTGTTACTCTTTCGTACACAGTGAGGTTAAGTGTAAGAGTAGCCATTTGGCTAAACTTCGCCTCACTGATGTATGCTGATTAATAAAGACATTTATTATTATTATTATTATTATATTGAGAGTGAGTTTCACAGCTCCATATGCCCAAAAGAACCTCGTAAAGGTTCACTTTGATCTACTAAGGCGTTTTTCTGTTTTGAGCAGTCAAAGTTTTGAAGAAATAAAAGGATCACGTTCAAATTTACGGCAACATTTGTTTTTGATTTTCCAATTTTTATTCGATCTCTTAATTTTTACTTATCACGTCTAGTGGTGGAAAAGTATAGTAATCGCAAAAAAAATCGAATAGATGTTTCTAGAGAAGAATCGCTCGGATGTTGATGAAATTTTTACGCAACGTAACGTTACTACTATGCCAAGGACAAGAAAGCTTTGTAATTTTGAAAATCCGTCCAGTGGTTGCAGAGAAAATGCCAAAAACGAAAAAGAAATAAATCTTCGACTTTTGACGTTTCAGATTATCTTGATCGCTCTTAAAAAATGCTATAGGTAAAATATTTGAGGTGGCAATATGTTATATCTCAATATTTCGATGTTAGTATATTTACACGGTTCCAACCTTGGTAATTCTACGCTCCCAACAGACATATTTCACACATCATAGATTTCTCCGTACATTGGCTCTCAGAAAAATATTCTCCGCAAACGGATGGCGTACCTATCCGCCACGTCTGCGTCTTGTCCCAGCGACGTGCCGCTTGTGTTGATGAGTGTTCTGGTATTAAACATTTTACTGAGGTCTGCCGCGCCACAGCATAGTGTTTCCTATGCTCTGGCCGCTCTGCCACGTCTGACGGGGTTAGGTATCGGGCAGAAGCGACTTTGCCAGATGGACTACTGGTGGGGCAGGGAAATAATGTATATGGACCTGTTTAACTGACCTTTTTCTAAGAGGGTCTAGTTGGTGCCGAACATGATCCTTTATGAACTGATAACGGCGTTACGTGGGAAGTGCGAAGTCAAACTACTTGACGCAATTTTTCCATTAGTATATTTGCTATGTATCTGTACAACACACCTGCAAGTACGGATGAAGCAAAGTCCCTATTTAGTAGCCTGACATGTAAAGATCCCATTGTATTGAATCATTGCGGCTAACATTATTCCTTTGTCATCGATCTAATGATCCGCAATCCCCTATTTACACCTATGAGAAAGCTGACATGCTAACTAGATCGTCTATTTCGAAATACCCCAACCCTTTTTTATCTATTGTTAACCGCGCTATTTACGATTCAAAATATTTATCGGATATCAATATTAATGATCTTGTAATATTGACAAATCTATCATTCAGCGAGGGATCGAAAGGGGTTCAAAGAAGATTTGCATGAAAAATGGGGCACTGTGGTAACGTGTGCTTGCTTGGGGTTTTCTCTTTGGGTCAGATAAGGGGGTATTCTGGCAGCGGCGTGCGAGTTTTCTAATTTCGTTTGATATAATGTAACATCTGAAACTTATCTTGCCGTTTTCATGCTGATAATTTTCTATTTTAGTCTTTCTCTCTTTATAGTTTCGATTCCAACAGTGACCTGTTTCAAGTACAATTGGCTAGTTGTTACTTTTTTTAGTAGGTCTCAAATAGTTAATATTTGTTCAATTAGATCAAAAGAATAATATTTACTATATTTTTCAAACCTAAAAGACTTTAAACCTGTCAAACTTTTGAACATATAAACATGTACTAGCTTACATGTATTATATGTATTGTAATGATCGTTATCGCCGAGAATGTAAAGACACTTCCATAAAGAATATGTGAATTAGAGTACCCGGGGAAATAAATATCCGCAACACTGTGTGTTGCTTTGATCATACCTCATGTTCCGGAAATATTTTACAATTTACTGTGCAGATCTTTTCGTTTCGTTTGAGTTTGACATAACCAACGGCATTCATCACCGTACGATTCCCTTGCAGATCTGAAATAAGAAATAGAATATTAGATACAATTATTCAGAGGTTATAACCCATGAGCTTAGTTTTGAATGACTATGAAAATGAAGATTCTGTAAGTGTATTACTTATTCTTTCTTTTTATTTCTATCATTATATCAGTTGTATTGTACTTACATGATACATCTTGATGTTCCTCAAGTCAGCAGATCAGAAACCCGGGTTGAAGGCAAAATATTACCAACCATCAATGTGCCATTTCTCTGGAAATTTGTGGTTTCTGCTTTTACGAATCTAACGTCCATGATTGTTTTTTTCAATAAAACGATGAAAAAATGTTTACGTTGATTAGGAGTTATTTAGAAATATTCCAAGAAGACTATGTTAGTTTCTTTGTTTGCAATTTGTATGACGTCACATCATGACTGATAGTCTTTTCACCGTTTCATATTGAAAATAAAAAATATATACTTCAAATTGGGCTGATATATCCATCTTCCTCTCTAAACATTGAAATCAGTGTATTTCGTTTTCATAAGCCGAATACTATAGGAAATACTCATTTATTCTATGAAATTAGATATGCGCCGAGTAGCTTATTGACACTTTTGTTTGTCTGTTTTCCAGATGACACTTTGTTCATATTTTTTTTGTTTGCGTGTTGCTACATATGTATGTGTACCTATGTGGTTTGATTCGGCTAGACAAACATGGAAACTTATCGTTCGACATCTGAAATTTCGTTTCTGGGATAAAACGGTTGTGTATCATCATTCCAATAACCCTATTACAGGAAGTTTTGCTTAGATTGGATTTAGAAATTCTTAGAATCCGATATCACTTTTTCGTTGAGGTAGACACGATGATCCCAAAAACTTGATTTGCTTACTCCAAATAAGGTTCTGCGATACTGCAGAATATGTTGATGAACATATTCGAAATCAGCGTGCCAAATAGCCTCACTATACCAAAATTTATTCCATTGTAATTAATCATGAAAGACAAAAAAATAAATATCTCATTGTTCACCTAACATTAAAAACAATATTTGAATGATCATGATCATTTGCTGATTATGTATTGATTTATTTCAGTCTTTGTTTTTAATGTGAGCGAGTGGAGCAACACGTTTATTTTCATGTTGAAAATTGGAAAATGGGTACATTTTGGACTAAAGTGCAAAAGTTGCGTTTAGCAGCGATCAACTTGAAATTTCAGATATTTTCAGTGCAGAAAACCACGTTTTACGCTTCATAAAAGCTCTTGTTTATCGGCAAATATATAATCTAATTTTAAAAAAGAGAACATATTAAAATAAAGATCACCCATAGCCAGTACTCTTTAAATAGATCACTATCAGAAGCTGTCGAATTTGAGCGTTTTGTATAGTGAATCGCTTTTAACTCGGCAGCTAATCATCTGAATGTTCTGTGAATCTTCCTCTCTTGAAGGGGTCTGACTGAAGATGCAATAAATATTAAAACATTCACTTTAAAGAAATTTATCGATTCTGACAATTTTCCTAAGTGGAATGCCATATTTCATTATATAGACTTTCTCAAGAGAAGAAACTTGATATATCATTCTATGGCCTCTGGATCATTGGTTGTTGAGCTATAAGCGTATCAATGTGCAAAAACGCCCACCTCGAGACAGCTTTCCAGTTCGCCCTAAGAAACTTTAGAACTAAGTATCCCATTTCAAAAAATGTTCCAAAATGGCGCCCAGTAGCTTTCTTGAAATTTTCAACTGCCACTTTTATGCTAAATTTCACTATCCCATATTTCAGCTTGCTAACTTGACCAATTCAAAAAATAACCGGGAGGGACCTTTTTGAAACAGAGGCAGATGCCCCATTCTGTGCTATACACTACCACACCACACATTTTCGCCCACAAATTACCGCAAGGGTTAAAAACACCGTCTGCCTTAGGGATTTACCCCGGCACTGTTTTCGTTCCAATGTGTGCAAAGAGTAATCGGCAAAGCGGCACCCCGACACAGCAGCCGTCTCGCATATATCGAACACTTATCGATACTTAAAAAGTGGTGATCTTTTATGTCAGGTGTTGCGGACACGTCGAACAATACAATGAATGAGGTTAGAACGCGACCATGGACCCTTTTTCGATCCTATCGCCGTTATTATGTAGGGCAGATATTGGGAAACAGAACGGCCCCTGCGTGCGTCTGAATAGGAATTGTTGTGGATGAAGTTGATGATGTTATGGAGGGGGGTAGAGAAGGGCATGTTTGCTTTTCGTCTCCTGTAATCATGATCAACCGCAGATCGCGTTGTTTCGTGCTCATTAGCAACACGTCAGTGAAGTCTAGTCGTGAAGACAGACGAAACGGAAAGCAAACAAGTGGATGTGGTCTTTAAAAAATCTCGAAAGATTGTGCGCAAATAGATGGAAATTCTCGAGAATGCAGCCACACGCGCTGAATATCAGGGCAGAACGAAGGTTTGTCTTGTGTTCATGTCAAGTTTTTGAAAATCTTTACTTTCCTCTTTAGGACGTGCTACAAGCGTATTGCTTAAATGAACTCATTGCAATATCAATAAAAAACTATTTACAAAGTTGAAGTTTTCTTTCAGCACCAGCAATCCCTGAAAACGGAGGAAAGCATCAATAAACATAGTCTGCGAAAATCAAAAATTCGCCTATTGTTAACCTACTATCGTTAAAAACAGCTTTAAAGTAAGCTAAGCCTAAAATACTCTTCAAAGTGTTGAAAGAATTTAAACTGTATGACGACGTTTGGCAACTGCAAAAATTGTGATGTTTAATCGAGTTTGGTCAGGAGCGAAAAAACATCTACATGGATGCAGACTGAAGTTTAGGAAAATGCTTTGCCATTCCAGGGTCTCACCGATCTGTAGAAATAGCCATGAAAACTGTTTTGAAAATAATTATTTTTGAGTTTGCGAAATTAAAATTCAAATCATACATAAGATCCAGAAGAGTATTTTAGACGCATACTGATCTGGGAAGACATAAACATATGATCAATAATCAGCCTAAAGGGTATCCCAAGACTTACTTGAATACGCTATATTTTTGGTAAACGCCGTGTGGAATCATAGTAAAATACAAAATTGTGAGACTTGGATGAATGAAAACGCTAAAGCAATAAACGCCGCCAACTCTCATTCACTTTCCCGAGTTAAAAAATTCAATAAAACAATCGGCTATGATCTATTCATAAAATGTATATATATATCGCGCCCGCTAAAAGCACTCCGCAAAAAAGTGATTTCGGGGTGGATTTATTGAAAATTGTCGGATTATTTGCGTTTTTATTTGATTTATACACTGCATAAAATTCTGTAAACGAGGTTATTCGGCAAAGCAATTTATGTGCGTATACTCCGGGTTTTCACTTTCATTGTTGAAAAGTGGCAGGACTGGACTTCCCAATAGAGTTTTTCAAAGTTTTCACCGCAAACGCAGCATCTCGATATTTGAGTTGCGATATCTTTGCTGTTTCTTCAATTCTACAGGATTCCATCTAGAGTTCATAGTATACGAAAAAATTATGTAAAACAATTTAAATGACGAAGATGATGTTTCAAGTCCAATAGTTTAAATTTTCTAGGGTATGGCCGGGTTGGGGAATTGGTGGGGTTGGGGAAGGTACAGGTCAATTTTTTTACGGCCAAACATAATCCTTTATAGACTGACGCTATTTTCTTTCAAATCTTTTAAACATGTATACATATTCCAACTGTAACGTAGGCCGGAATATGCTTGCAAATTTGGGCGAGTACGATCCTGGTTGATTCAAACTCTCATTGCTGACAAAAAGTCGTGTGCACTTGTGGTGTAAGAATTCAATTCTGGCTCTGATACGGTTTAAAGGACAACATAATGGTGTTTCGTAAAAGCTATTAGTTTCCTTACACAGACCATAGGTGTTCGATCTAGGACATGTAGCAAACACATTTTTACACCTCGATTTTTTTCTACACATAGCTTATCGTATTTTCGTATACATACAGTTACGTTCAAATAAACACAAAGTTGGAAAAGTACTTTTGATATCTGTGAATGGATTACCGCGCAGATTGGTTGGTCCGTTTGCGGAAGATTGAAATGAAAATCGAATACCGAGTAGATTCAATTTTATTTTCTCACGTATCTGTTATAGATTTTTCAGGAGATGATACAGACATGCTGAATACATGAATGAATACCAATTTAAAACAGTGGCGTGGCAATTGAGGAATGTGGTATACATACGGTCTACGAAAATCAAGGGTTCGTCATTTGTTAACCTACCAGGCAACGTTAAAAATTGATTTAAAATGGGTCAAACCTAAAACAGTCCAAGATCTTTTAACGAAGATTTTAACTATACTAAGTGACATAAATCCGAACACCCAGTTTAAATGGTTTTATTTTAATAAAAGTTGGTGAATGTATTTATCTTACTTTGATAGCGGCCGTATAGTGGGACTTCGGGAAGCTGGACTTTCTTTTCGGGCAATTGCAGTTAGAGTGCAAAGAAGTGTAGACACTGTGGTTAGGTGTTGTCAGGCATGGCTTCGAGAAGGCTGTACGCAAAGAGCAAGGGGCACTGGACGCTGCCGTAGAACAACAGACCGTGAAGATCGCCGCCTAAGATTATTGGCCTTAAGGGACTCCACTACCAGGTCCATTGCAAATGAATGGTTTGCAGAATACGGAAGACCTATTAGCATGCGATGTGTTTACCGACGAATGAGAAGTTTTGGCTTGTTTTTCATACCGGCCACACTGGGTTCTCCCTTTAACTCGAGAACACCGACGTAATCGCCTTGAGTGGTGCAGACAACGGTCACTCTGGGATCAGGAATGGAACAGTATTGTCTTTAGTGATGAGTCTCGATTTTGTTTAGGCATGCACGATGGTCGTGCCAGGGTTAGAAGGCGACGTGGTGAAAGGAGGAATCCTCAGTTTTTTGTTGAAAGACATGTTCATCACACTGTTGGAGTTATGGTTTGGGGTGCTATAGCTTATGGTTCCAGGTCACCTTTAATCTTCATCAGAGGTAACATGAACGCGCAGGGTAAAAGATGGGGTTCTAGAACGCTGCGCGTTCATGTTACCTCTGATGAAGATTAAAGGTGACCTGGAACCATAAGCTATAGCACCCCAAACCATAACTCCAACAGTGTGATGAACATGTCTTTCAACAAAAAACTGTGGATTCCTCCTTTCACCACGTCGCCTTCTAACCCTGGCACGACCATCGTGCATGCCTAAACAAAATCGAGACTCGTCACTAAAGACAATACTGTTCCATTCCTGATCCCAGAGTGACCGTTGTCTGCACCACTCAAGGCGATTACGTCGGTGTTCTCGAGTTAAAGGGAGGACCCAGTGTGGCCGGTATGAAAACAAGCCAAAATTTCTCATTCGTCGGTAAACACTTCGCATGCCAATAGGTCTTCCGTGTCCTGCAAACCATTCATTTGCAATGGACCTGGTAGTGGAGAAACGGTCCCTTAAGGCCAATAATCTTAAGCGGCGACCTTCACGGTCGGTTGTTCTACGGCGGCGTCCAGTGCCCCTTGCTCTTTGCGTACGGCCTTCGCGAAGCCATGCCTGACAACACCTAACCACAGTGTCGACACTTCTTTGCACTCTAACTGCAATTGCCCGAAAAGAAAGTCCAGCTTCCCGAAGTCCGACTATACGGCCCCTATCAGACTCACTAAGTTGACGAAATCGTACAGGTCTCCGTACTCTAGGCATCGTAACCGATCGTAAAGGATGTCAAGAACCAAAATCCGCCAACGTTGATTCTTTACTGCGGCTGAAATATTCATTTTTAGAGCGTTAGTGAATTAAAAAGAAAGCAGTATAAAAACCGGAATCTCCAACTGATAAGGCTGAAAAGTTTTTCACATGTTATTTACAGTAAGATAAATACATTCACCAACTTTTATTAAAATAAAACCATTTAAACTGGGTGTTCGGATTTATATGTCACTTAGTATATATCATAGACTCTTGGCCACCTCAGAAATAGAAAAAAATAGCTGAGTTTTTAAGCATTATAATCGTGCCATTTTTAGGCTTCTTCAGCCACTAAATCGCTTATAACACAAAAACAGTTAACTTTTAAGAAACGTTTCTTAGGACTTTTTTGTTTAAAATGATCCGATATACCTGAAAAAAGATTCGCACTGCCGTTAGCGATATGGTTTTCTTTTACAGCTATGTCAATGGGCTTTGCTTCCCAGACCTCCCCTTCATGATGCTGCCGCGCTATGAGCCTGCCAGACGAACTGTGTCGAACTTCGCACTTCCAGAACTGGCATATACGACCGCTCCGTTTGTCACTAGGGTGTCAAGGTTGTGAAACAATCTGCCTAAATTAATGTTTAGAAGGTTTCAAACAAGACCGACGCACTAGGTCGTGCAGTCGAAGCGTTCGCTCTTACCCAAGGCTGACTCAGCTGGTAACGAGCCCTACTTTTTTTTCCCGCGTCTCGTCACACGCCAGTGGCCTGCTGGATCTCTTTCTGGCCACGCATCCTGTCCCTTACAGCACTGCTGTCCTGTCCCCCCTGGGTAACTCAGACCACGGTGTTGTGGAGGTTAGGTTTCGGTCAGAACCCGCTGTGGCAACAGAAACTCGCAGATGGGTGGCTGACTTTATCTCTGGCCGCAAGATATCCGTCGTAATTGACGGGTTCTCCTCTTCATCCCACAACGTCAACGCGGGTGTTCCCCAGGGATCAGTCTTGGCTCCGACACTGTTACGACCGCTCCTTTGTCCCGAGGGTGTCAAGATTGTGGAACAATCTACAGGAGGAAGCTTTTCCCAGTTCTATTAACCTTAGGCAGTTCAAAAATCGTATTGATAAAATTTCTTCTGCTAAAAAAAAACAAAAAGATATCAAAAATTCACTTACCAGACCCCGAAGAGTATTTTAAACTTAGCTTATTCTGAAGCATTTTTTAATTTTGCTTGGTAGGCTAACAAATGGCGACCTGTACATAGGCGTACCTACGGCGTTGAGATTCTAAAATATTGGGAAATCAAACTCTACGTAGGTCTACCGGAACAATAGTCGAAAAACATTGATGCAGGTGAAATAATCTGGTTGCGTCGTTATCCATTCTTGCTGTGGTATCACCTCGGTCATCGGGAAACCGTCTACCAACAAAACTAACGTTTACAGCGTTAAATGAATTAGAACAGTTCTTCAGGATATTCCTAATGCTATTAACAAAAGCACCATAATTATACGTTACCTTTTGTTTATAACACTCAATATTCTTCTTTGGCGTTAATTGCTTATTCCTGACTGAGGATTTGACCGTAGCTTCAGATTATCAGAATAAGATTTATGGGTTTTTAATATGAAAATAATGTGTATGTTATTACCATCTATTATTGAATGACTAATCATTAGAAAGGTTATTGTACAATTTTAAGAGATCTTGACTATAAGCTCTTTACGAATCTGATGGTTACCTAGATTCACAAAGTTGACCTGAAACTTTTAATTAAATCCTTTTTTCAAATGTTTCGTTACTAAGCTTTTAGCGTGTTCGTGTACTGCTTAGGCACCTTGTAAAATACTGGCAAGCTGCTACTAAGATTATTCCTATCGACCTACCCGTGAATCGTATTAATCATTCATAGGAACTAGACAAAAAATTCATTAAGTGTAGTTAGGATGATAAAAACATTCATCGTTCAGCATCTGTTCCTACTTTTTTTCATCTGCATATGCATACGCACAAAAAATGACCGCCACTAAAAAAACTATCCCTTTCTCACAGAACGTCATAAAAAAGAATCTGGGCCAAGTAGTAACCAACCACCTGTATTTACCTGACTTTTAATATTCAAATAATTTCACTTTCGACCGGTTCCGATTTAGTTTAATTTCTAGGGTAGTCGATGTATTATGTAGAGTTCTGAAAGGAACCCTCGCGGAGAGGCAGTGGCTGGGCAAAAAGGAATTTCGAAAGGCTCAAATCAGTGAGTATGTTAAGTTTTACGGAATTTAAACTCCATACTTCTAAGGGGATTATTATGACCATACTTCACAACTTGGCAATGACGATGGAGATTGGATGTGAACATCCATACTTTATTTTATTCATTTTATCAACGGGCAAAACTCTTGATACAAATACAAAACAGTTTTGATTCAAAGCATTACATTATTCGTTTAAACTCATTAACGGAAGTTCCAAATACTTTTAAATTAAATATACAGGGTGACTTTGAAGTTGAGTCATTAATTTTCAGATAATGATTGTAGAAGGAAGATAAACCAAAATATGTGTGTAAAACTAAAAAAAAAAATTAAAAAAAAAAATTTACCTTGTTTTATAAAGTATCATCCCAAAAAGTATTTCAGTGCCGACCTGTATTTGATCGCGAGGTCTTGGAGCACCGGCATGCCGTCCCCTGTGAGGTCTTAAGTCACCTGATTCACGAGCCCGTTGTACTACATTAACAAAGGCACGAGGGGTTGGTTGCACTCGATTGGGAAACCGATCCGCATAAACATGTGCCATTTTTTATTTCGTTTGAGCCACGCAACAGACACCACTATTCACTCACGCGTTACCGACTGACACTGACTGTATACAACTGAATAAAATAATTGTAAAAACATCGTTCCAAATTCTTTCGCTTTTTTGTTTCTGATGCGATGAACCGATAAGGCGGATTATATCCGTTGTTGCCAAACACGAGCACATAATATTATTATTGAGACAGGGCGGTACTCAAACTTCCAAAGGGCTATAACTTTGTTACTTTAATTTTACCAGAAAAATGGTAAAGGAAAAAACATTTCTTTTGATCAGATCTACTCACTGTTAAAATAAATGACTCAATTTCGAAGTCACCCTGTATATCTATTACCTAACCTAAGAAGACAAGTTATGACTTCATTCAAACTATAATGACACCATTCATAATTTTGTGCAAGAGAAGTAAGTCAAATTCCAGCCCGCCCCAAGAGAAGTCATATCATGTAGAGGGGCGTCTCAGTATAACTATACTCCTCCCCATTGAAAATAACTCAAGTCCTTGATCTGGTCTATAGTTTATAAAGATATACCTTTAATGCTGTAAGAATAAGTAATAGGAGAACGAGACCGACTAAATGTACTTTTAAAAGGTTTCGAATCATGTAAAAATAAAACATTCACTCCACACCAATGAGAAATATGGTCTGTCTCTTTGCAGCAAGTCAGCATCGCGTTTGTTCCCAATGACTGTAAAAAAGTGAACATTATCCGCAAGTAAAAGAATTTCACTGCGTACTAAACTCAAAAGGTCATTGATAAACATATTAAATAACAACGGACCAAAGTGGGAACCCTGCGGGACCCCATAAGCTGCACGAAAAACTACGAGATGTACACCCACTACATCTTACGATCCAATTCAAGAGTTTACCCTGCACACCATGGTTGTAAAGTTTGGAGAATAGTTTCGAATGGTTTAGAAAAATCTACGTTAATAATAATAGTAATGATAATAAAAAACGACTTTTATTTACGGCAAAGCTTTTTTACTTAACCCTAATCGATTACTATAATATTGAAAACAATTTTAACAAAACATTGTACCAAAATTTAAACAAAAATTTCAAATTAAATACAGCATACATATGTGAGTACAAAAACAAATTATAAAAGATTATATGCGGAAATATCGATGATCGATATCGATATACTGGGAGTTGATTTAGATTTGAGCATCAAATATGATTTGTTTAATTTGCTTTTTGAAATTATCAAGATCATGATGGTTACCAGTCGATGGTAATGCATACAGATTGATCGCATTATAGGTATAAATGAAACTTATAACTTTGCAACATTCCACAAATTAAGCTGTTCGAAATACGAACTAATGTGAGCATATTTTCTCAAATTGAGAATCAATCTACAACATGAATTTTGAACGTTATATAGTCGTTTAGCTGAAGCTGAACCTAGAAATGGATAGTATACCAAATCACAATATGTGTTTTTTGATATTATGAAACGTTTACATAATTTTTTTTCTGATTTTGGAAGTCAAGTATTTCTGAGTACTGATGTCGTAAAACAGTAAAACAATTTTTAGTTACATTATTTACATGAGAAATAAATTTCAGATTTTCATCTTTAAAAAAACCTAAATTTTTAACTGATTCTTCTATGTGAATAGCATAACCGGTTAAAGTAATACTCAAATTATTTTAATGAGGGATCTTAGATGTTTAGCAGAAAAAATAATAACTTTGGATCTAGATGGATTTATTTATTTATTATTAATTTGTGCTTTCGAAATTTCTACATTTTCATGATTGAGACAGACTATGATACAATTGTAAGTCGTCAATAAAAAACTGAATACTACAAAATTTCTCATCCCTGTTCATATCTGCCATATACAAAATAAAGAAGTGGACCAAGCCGTGATCTTTGAGGTACTCCTCAGGAACTCCGACGAAAATTCTGAATCAACAACGACATTATGGGATCTTTTTATCAGAAAGTACGCCACTGTCTCGTCTGCGTATGTCGGGCGTTGTGTGACCCCGCCGGTCGGTCGTAGGGCCGATCCTCGCATCCCTAGACGAGAGTTCACACGGTCTAGGAGGCTGCGATCGACCAGATAAGTCATTTGTTTCACCGCCACCATCCGCTGGCCAGGCCTTCTTGATTACCTCATCGTACTTTCTATTAATCACCTTCCATAGGGCCGGTAACTAGTTTTCCTTGTTTAAAATCGAGCTACTAGATGCCAAAGGGCTTGAATAAGCCGTGCTTAGTTGCACTGGTCCGCTGTAAGCATGTGGGTGCTTAAAAAATACCGAGAGTGTAAACACACTCGAGTTTCTAAGAGGGTGGGTAACATGTGTTCATATTGTGATTTATATAAAAAGTAAAAGTGAACCTATGGTGGGATACATTTTTTCTACGGCTACAGGTGTTGAGCTTTTGCTTTCTTCTTGTTCTACTATGCGGTTTGATGGGCGAGGGTTTGGATTTTGAATACATTTATCTCGTAGGGTAATTAAGGACACAGGATATAGGCTGATGAGTTTTTTTTTTAATTCGGATTCTTTCTTTTTTTTTCGTTTCGTTTGTACATACGCCGTATGGACAAAGGGACAAGGTGGTGGCCTAGGTGCTCAGAAAAAAGTACTAAGCATATGCTCAAGATGTTCTATTTTTTCTTCTGATGAAAGGGTTAGTTTTTTAGATGGAGCATTAACATAGGACGGAAGGGATATTTCCGGATAAAGTTGGAAATTTTAAACTATAAAAAAGGTAGCACATGTCCCACATAATTGAATCCAAAAGCTCCCAGCTTGTTACAAAAGATAATATCACAATCATAGCTATAAGTTATAACTATCTTGATGAATGTAATTTAAATAAAATAGTAAAGGATGAATTGCCCACTTCTAGGGAATACATAGTATCTTGAATAAATTTACACAGTTTCTGGTGACAAAGAGTACCAAAACAATATCATTTTTAGTAAACCAGGTTTATGAGTAACAGCAAAAAATATATGGAAATCCCCATATTTGTCTGGCCAATCATACCATATGTGTTTAAATCCTTCTTTATTGTGTACGTTCATTGGTACCATTAACGCTTTCCTGACAATATATTTTATTTATGCCTTCTAGGTGACACTTCGTGTGTTTTTTCTTTTCACTTCCACACTCCAATACAGTGTGCTTCTACCATAGTTCGAAAGGTGATATTGCGCGAAGCCATTATTACAAATTTTAAGTTGGCACCACTCAAAACCAGCACGGCTCGGGACCGCCTGGGGTCCAAAAGGATATCTAACCCTCCAAGACGACAAGCGAGCATCGGGTTATCTATAGTTTTTTAATGTACCAGACACGCCAACCGCATCCATCATTTCGAAAACGCCAAAAGCCCTTCAAAAAACGCTAAAACCCCCCCGGAAATGCTTTGTTTAGAGATCTGAAACGCAAGAAATAGTAATTCGACGTTTAAAAGGAATCATGCTGCTTATCTTGGGAGAAAATATAGATATATAGTCAACGCCAAACAAAGTGGCGTGCACGTCATCACGATAAAAATTCCCCGACCTAATGCCTAGGTTTCTATCACAAACAATTGCTCTATTGCAGTTTCATATTAATGTGATATATAAATTGTAAAATGGTCATTACTCTCTTATTATGGTTAATAGTCATATAAACATTGTTATTAAAATATCACATAAGTTGCTTTCTGATAAATTTAGACGCATTATGCGAAATAAAATGTTTTGCAAACGCTCCAATCACTTATCGACATGTAAACGCACTAAACCGATTTCGCAGCGTTGACACATTGTCACCTTGAAACTTATTTAAACTGGGAACTGACATTTGTATTAATTTTGACACTGAATCAATTTGTGGCATTTCAAATCCTTATAAATCCTTTGGCCCCGCATACTGTAAATCAACAACTGTTTGTTTCAAAACAAAATTATTCATTTTACGAGTAGATAAAGGCAATTTTGGTATATAAAGATGCCCAAACAGTTAAATAGTCGGTGTAAGGAACTCGTGGCCTCGTTAATGCACTACTTTGAGCAAGAAAGGGACAACAACGGGCCTTTATTGCCTTTAAATGCTGTTCAAGAGGTAGGTTACTAATAATTATATGTAATGTATATTAATGTTGCTGCTGCTTTAAAAATTAGTTTAAGGACAGTTAGTCGTATTTCCGAGGGGGTGAAAAGTGATGCAAATTTAGAATCGCCCAAGAAAAAGCGGAGTTATATTAAACGTGTAACCAACACAGCGACATTGGATACAAGTGCCATTCGAGAAGTGATCTATAATATGTATCACAAAAGTAAGATCTTATTATAATAACTTATCAGAAATTTGCATTAATTTGTTAACTAAATTATAATGTCATATTACACATGGTTTCAGAAGAACAAGTTACGATACAAACTTTATGGTCTCGATTAAGAGATAGGGCATTATTTGATGGTAGTGCCACGTCTTTAAGGCGGTTGCTTAGAGATCTTGGATTTAAGTGGCTTAAGGACAATCCGCGACGAGGGCTCATGGAACTACCAAGTATAGCTTTGAAAAGGGTGGAATTTCTAAGGCAATACAATCAAGCCAAGGTTGAGGCCTTATACCAGTTTGTCTTCCTCGATGAAACTTGGATATTTCAAAATGGGACCATAGGTCGCTCTTGGCAAAATGGAAACCAAAACAGCGTGAAAGCTATTAAAACAGATGGTAAAAGGTATGTACTTTTACACAATTTGCACTATAAAATTTAAAACTAATATATTTTAGATACATTATATTACATGCTGGAAATGAAAATGGGTTTATTGAGGGTAGTGAAGCGATATTTTCTTCGAAAACAAAATTGAGCGATTACCATGGAGAGATGAACCAGGACAATTTTTTGAAATGGTTTCAACATCAGTTATTAGAAAAATTGGAGAGTCCATCTATGATTATACTGGATAACGCCCCTTATCACAGCATGATATTGAACAAAGTGCCCAACAATGCATGGACAAAAAAAATATCCAAGACTGGTTGACAAATCAAAACATACCATTTTTAAACACAATGTTTAAAACAGAGCTATTGAGTATTGTTGCTCGGTACATAATGCTTCTTAATTATATATATTTTGGTCGACAGTTTATATTTCTTTTGTTTATTCCTATTCTTAAAATAACTGCTTTTTTAGAAACAAACCACCTAAAATATACGTGATTGATGAATTGGCGGAACAACATGGCCACAAAGTTCTTCGTCTGCCTCCTTACCATTGTATATTTAACCCTATTGAGTTAATTTGGGGCATAGCAAAAGGTTACTATAACAGACATATTGGTAGAGATGGTAACAGTGAAAAAGACTGTTTGGATATGTGGAACGAGGCTCTACAAACGGTTACCCCAGACATGTGGAAAAATAGTGTTCGACATACTGAGCAAGAAATTTTTAAATGGTATGAAAGAGAACGAATTTTTGATCGACCAGACATCGAACCTTTAATAATCAACTTTGAGAGTGATGAAGATTCAGATTCAGAGAGCGCTGAAGAAAGAAACTCCGACTAACTTTATTGTACAGAAAAAGCTTACACCAGTAGCTTACCTAATTTTAGAATGCATTTTTCTGTATGAATTCTGTAAAATAAATACCATGCATAAAATTTGGAGGACCCCATTTGGATTTTTATTCAGTACCTTTAAGCTATCAATTAAATATGGTAGTTTCATAGTGTCATCTGATCAATAATTGTCATACTTAATGATTATGCAAGTACAGATCTATAATTTTATTATTCTATTATTTTTGTTCTCATTTGAGGTTAATATTGCTTATAAACCTAGATATGTAAATAATAAATTTTATTATTTTACAAAAAGTTTGGCAACAATGTAAATTTTTCAACACACCCACCTTGATGACGTGCACGCCACTTTGTTTGGCGTTGACTATATCATGCTATATTCAAATGTTTGAACGTACTCAAGAATAACTGCTTTTGAGAAATAAGAAAGGGATAACAAGAAAAATTTGACGTGACTTTGACGAACACACTGACCGTATTTTTCACTGTCTTATTGTAAATTCTGAAATATCATGTATTTTGAACGATCACTTGATGAAAATGTCCCGATTCGTCTGTAACGTTTAGATATTATCGACTCCGATAGTTCTAAAAGTCACCTTATAGGACATCAATTATTGTTGCTGACATTTCTAACGTTGCGCCTTTGTATCAGTTTGCCTGATCAGTCCATCGCAGTTACAAGGTGAATCCTTCTTTAAGCGTTTGCTAATATTTTAGGGTGTTCTTTCAGGTCATTCTTGTAAAAACAGTGAGTATCATGGACACAGAATTAATGTGAAGTGTTCTCCAAAAACTATGCAGAAGAAATTGTACCGTTGGATCCGACATTTCGTATTTAAATTGTGGATTTCATCAGCTAATCTTACATTGCTGCTACACTATTCATGGATTGGGAGAATAAAAATAGTATTGGGGAAATTTTTCATCAAAATGGAAATACGGCTGTACCAGTGTAAACATTATCCAAAATACGTTCAGCAGAGTTATAGGTGCAATCATAAAAGCAACCCTATCTTTTACATCGTCTGTTTAAGTTTTGGAATCTTGGAACGGTTCCCGGCATCGTAAAATATGGTTGGTAGCATCTATAAAATGCATCTATAGGTATATAAGAATTTCTTTATGGCAATATTGCATCCTCATTTTTATGGTATTGGAATTTTGTAATATTGCGCAGGGTTGCGTCACGGAGACACGTTCCGAAAACTACGCCGGTTTGGTTAGTTTAGCAGACAGGGATTGAGTTTCAACGGTATAGTTCAAACTAGATGTTCAACAGCATTTGTTTCTTATGCAGTACCGACATTTTTTTCTAAGTAGTATTTGAAACAAAATCGAATATTTTAAGAACTCAACGATGAAGGGGAAATGCTTGGAAATTCATCCGAAAATGTCATAAATAAAATATGGATCATTCCATTAAAAAAAGAGTCAAAACCTGCCTTCTTTCATAAACACATTTTATTGAATACTACAGTATATTCAGATAAGAGATAGACCGGATGTAAACAAAAGGTTCGGGTGATTTTCACGCTAACGCCGCCGTCTCGACGTAAAACAGGAGCCCTCATTGGTCAATTCGCAATTAAATGCCTATGCCGAGCGGCAGAGCAGTCGTATCAAGGCAGAGTCACATTCAGGTTCAGACGTGTTACGTATGTCGTGTGCATCATTGCAATTTGATATTTCTTTGGACGTTTTCGTTTGTTATCTTATTAAGTTGTTGAGTTTGTCGTTGTTATTGTTATACCTTGTTATTGTTATCAACTGCTTGCGCAAAATGCCCAGTAGTACAGATACTGCCGATGAAGTTGTAAACTCCTGTAGTCCACCTAGGAAACGCTCTAAAAAAAGACACCTGAGTGCACAAATGAAAGAGGTCATTTTGAATATATATAAGATCGAGCGCGAGGAGAACGAGGCATCAACCATCAAAGAAATTGTTGTGAAGGTTTCTCACAAAGTTGGGGTGTGTCGCGCATCAGTGTTTAATGGGTTAAGACAATACAAAAAAAATCACACCTTTTCTGAGCCAATGACCAGTAAACATCGCAAAAGTATTGTTAAATCATTGGATGAAGCTGATAAGCATGCGATTTGGAGGAAAGTGCATGAATTCTTCTTTAGGAATGAAATACCTACTATAGATAAAGTACTGCAGGAGGTAAATGGAGATACAACGTTGCCAAATTTCAAACGATCAACTTTCCATGCGTTACTGAAGCATTTAAATTTCAAATGGAAAAAACGGGGTCGTAATAGTTTACTACTGGATAGAGAAGAAATTGTGCTATGGAGGAGGGATTATTTAACAAAAATTGGGAAATATAGAAATCAAGACAGGAAGATTTATTACCTTGATGAAACGTGGGTAAACGCAGGACACACTACAAGTAAAGTATGGGTTGATGATTCTGTAACTTCATCCAGGAGGGCCTTTCTAGATGGACTGTCCACCGGATTAAAAAATCCAGCAGGTAAATACGAGTAATAGACAACAATCGGATGTTTTTCAAACCTTGGGAACAAGGTTCTAAACATTAATTCCAGGGGGCAGATAAAACATATTACAAGTAACAAAACTTTTATAACTTTCGATAAAATGCGTGGATGTTTTATTGTCATTTTCATTTGTTACAACTTTTTTAAGCCATGTTTTTATGTGTTTTCGATATTTCAATAATTTTTTAATATAATCTTAAAATATTATAAACTTAAAAAAAGTTACTAAGTTTTATATTGTGTACCGTTCCTAATATTTCTAATCATTTTAATTCATACTTTAAGCTTTATAAAGTTATAATTTGTTAATATTAATATTTGCGCGTATTTCAGGTTCCTGATCATTCATTTTTTAAAGGTTTATAACTTTAAATTAAATTGTGAAGCGCTGAGTAATCATACGACGTTCAATATTCTTTCTTTCAATATGACTAAATAATCCCAATTATAGCAATCTGATACTCATGTCTCAATGTTTTTTCGCTGAATGTGATGAAAACATTTGAAAAAGGTTCGCTTATTGAAATAAGTCTACACCAGTTAGTACTTCGATTTCCAGGTAAAGGGAAAAGGCTCATTATCTGCCATATTGGCAGTGAGGATGGATTTGTTGTTGACGGTCTGTGGTGCTTTGAGTCTAAGAAAACTGGAGATTACCACGAGGAAATGAATGGCGAATCGTTCGAACAGTGGTTTTCAAAAATTTTACCGAACTTAGAGGAAAACGCAGTAATTGTGTTGGATAATGCGCCTTATCATTCTCGAAGAATGGAGAAGGTCCCAACAACGGCTTCAAGGAAAGTTGATGTTCAAAATTGGCTCCGCTCGAAAAATATCAACTTTGAAGAAGCAATGCTGAAAGTACAATTATTAAGAATTGTCAAGGATCACAAGGCGGAATATCAAAAATACGCCATTGACGAAATGGCAGCAAGTCAAAATAAAACTGTGCTCCGTTTACCTCCATACCATTGCGAGCTCAATCCCATTGAGCTCATATGGGCAGAGGTTAAAAATTATATAGCTAAACACAATACAACTTTTAAATTTTGTGACCTCAAAGGACTTTTCAAAGAAGCACTAGAATTAATAACAGCGCAAAAATGGGAAAACTGTATTAAGCACGTGAAAGACAAAGTTGAAAAGAGAATGTGGGAACTGGACAATATTTTAGAGGAACAAGTCGAGCCATTCATTATTGACGTTGGTGCTTCAGGCAGTAGCGATGATGAAAGCTCATCAAGCTCATCTTTCCAATAAAAGATGTCGTTCATCAAATTCGGTAAGTTGTAAGTAATTATAAAGCTACTGTATTTTTTAATTAATTATTGACATTTTTGGCAAAACCTATTCAAGAATCTACTTTCTGACAATGTTCAACCATGCACATTTTTTTACGTTTTGAACGTTTTAATTTGGTTACATATTTACCTAGAAATCAAAAAATATACTAATCAATATTCTAAAAGCAATTTTAAGAGATATACAATTATTTTTAATTTAGGCTAATTTAAACGCCATTTTGAGATTATATTCGACTGTATTTCACCAAACATCAGGCGGCATCCGAAGCTGGAAATCGAATCGAAAATTTTGAAACCCTTATGTATATTTACATCATTATATATTTCTTACCCCACCCCCACATGATCCTATATCCATCACCAATCGTATACACATCGAATTGTGCTAATTTACTACAAAGTTACGCAAAGCACCATCTACTATTTAAAATATGTACTGCGTGACTCTTAATACCGAATGTTACAGCGTTCGATGATCACGTGGTCTTGTTTATGTCCGGTCTATCTCTTATCTGAATATACTTTATTTTATATTATAGACTCTTCTAAAAGAAGAAGATTGAAGATTTAGTTCTCGGTTTATAAGCGAATCGATAAACAAAAACACTCAACTTTGACAACGTGTCAGTCCACGATTTTGAGAGGTAGCAAATTTATATTTTTAAGGTTATAAATAACAGGAACTTAAACATGAAGTTAGTAAAAAACATTTCAAGATGGCATTCCAGCTTGCTAACTTGGCCCTAGGAAAAAATAAGAGGGTGTTCAAACTAGAGGTTCTGAAAAGTAGCTTTGTGAAATATTGTGTGTGATATATCGCAGACGGATGAATAAAAATAAAAAACTCCCAACACCCATTAAGAAACGGAATCTCCAGTGCATCGGATATGTGATGAAGGGTGCACGCCATAACAACTAAAACGTTGGCACAGAGGAACAACAGGCAGAAGCCTACATGCCAGGCCACCCCGGCTGATATGATGAGCTTGAAGAAACATTGTGAACCTGATTTTTGAACTGCCTAAGGTTAGTAGAACTGGAAAAAGCCTCCTGATATAGATTGTTCCTAGAGATAAAGAAGCGGTCGTATCAGTTAGTTCTGGATGTATGAAGTTCGACACGGTTAAGATGGAAGGCCGAAGTCAGGCGGTTCTGTCTGGCAAGCACATCGCATGGCGGCATCATGGAGGCGAGCTCTTAGGAGCAAAGCCTATTGGTGTCAGCGGTAGAAGAGAGCTAGACCCATCGACGGGCTGCTCTGGACATCATCGAGCATGGATAATGTAGTCGAGCTGGCAGCACTCCAAACATGTGAACAACATTCAAGTCTAGGTCGTATCTTAACCTTATACAGAGTGAGGAGGTCTTGTGGACTTCTGGACTTTTCGTCAAGGTACAGTACTGTGTTTTGGAAGCATTAAACTGTACAAGATTGTTGCGTCCCCAAGCAGGTCTGTTGTCAGAGAAGAAGTCGCTGCTAGTCTTCTTTTCATCAGCTCACTGGCAGAGATCCGCTAGTTATTCTGAATTCCTGCATGTAGAGTGCTGTCATTAGCAAACCTGTGGATATGTAAGAGAAACAATTTCGGAGCCAAGATCCCTGGAGAACACCCGCGGTGACGTTGTGGGAGACGGCGTAAGACGGAGAAGAAGATAAGACCCTCCATTATGATTTTCCAACATTTAATGTGTATAATAAGTATTTGTTTTTAGATTATTTAAGAACAACGTGGTTATTGCTTCGGGCACTTAATAACTTCATATAATGACAAGTGATCCAAAAGTGACCTTTACATTCTAACGTAAACAGTGGACGCCATGTGTAATATACATCAATTTACGAATGTACGAGTATAAGACCAAAGCTATGAAAAAAATCGTTCTAACGATCTCATTTCGTGTCAGTATTCGTCTTTACAAAGCAAGAACGACGCGTAGTGGACGATGCAAGCTTAAGTGCCCTCGAGACACGAAAAAATTGTCCACAGCTCACTTCCTCTAAGAATCTCCTTCAATCATTGTGACGTTGTATCTTGAGAATCTCATTTCATAGCGATTAGAGGTCTGGCTTTGTTACGGCCCGGTCGGATATACGGGGCAGCTTTCAAAATTACATACGGTACAATCCTTGGTTGCTCAAATAGGAATGTGGGTTATCGGGAATGTTTCGGGGAAATTTTGAAAAGTTTATATACTTATACAAAAATATTTTTTGTCTTTCCTGGATTATTTTGTGATGAAAAATCTCTATATAATAAATCAATAATATTGCTAGAGAAAAGGATCAGGCTGGACAAACCGGGTTTTTGGCCTTGAAAATAATAATAGTTTTGTATTTAACTCTCAATATACGAGAATCATTTTTACTTCCCACGCCTACTGGCGAGGACGTATTGTGTCCACGAAAATAAGATATTATATTTTTTGGATGTCACATGTACATTACGAAAAACCGTATCGTTTCCGTCGGTCTGTCCGTTAATCTTCACACAAGAGTCGAAAAAGCTTTGTAGTTTTTGAAAATCGGTCCAATGGTAGCGGAATTAAGGGCAAAAACACGAAAGAAACAAAAATCAATCACTCGTTTTTTGACGTTCCATGAGGCTCCTTATCATTTTCAGGAAAACATTTTTAGCGGATGAAAATTGGGGGTTGGAGGTTATAGTAGTATATTCATATGATTCCAACACCGGTACATTTGCCCTTATAACTTTGTATTTGAAGACGAGACACATGGTCGTTCGGCGAGGCAACGGCGTCTTTACATACGCCAATCCCTACCTTGCGTCTAACAGCATCGCCGACAGGGATGTTAGTATCGTGGCTGACGCTTAGGACGTGTTCGACTGGTGTGGTCCAGCAGCGTTGCCAGATGATCGATGCTTAGGGCAAATAGATGCGCAATCGGTTTTTACTTCGTATGTATTTTGAGCTTTCGTCGATAGTTTTCTCCTTATTTTTGTACTTAATTGCTCTTCAAGAGTCCATAGTTGACAATCTTGGTATTTTTATCCGAATTTACACATTTTCGAATATTGAGCTTGCAACGCTTTCTAGTTCAAATCTATAATAAAACGCACTAATATACAATAAATGCATAAAAATAAAAGTGTTGATCAATCAATACACAAACAGAACGAGACTTCAGCTTTTGTTTTTTTATGTTAGCGCATTGGAGTTGCAGTACTATTTTAATATCCGTCTCATTTTATTTTATTAAGGATTTGTTCGAAGCAGAAAGTGGTGGGACTATGTGTATATAAAAATAGTAAGTGAAATGTTGGAAAATAGATGCATTTTGAAAGAAATTACAGACCTTGGGCATTCAAGTACGAAAATAAGAACAAAAATATTGAAGACATTTTAAGATACATATACTAAGTGACATATAAATCCGAACAGCCAGTTTAAATGGTTTTATTTTAATAAAATTTTGTATAAGTATTCAAAATGATTGCACTGCTTTAAAGCAGTATAATAATGTGTGGATGCACCCTGATGTGCTACGCATTCTCCAACGCGCCTAGGCATGCTTCTGATCAGGTGGTCAATGTCCTCCTGTGGTATCTCATTCCAGGCAACCACCAACTCCTCTCGAAGATCTTCTAGAGTCTGAGGAGGACGTTGCAAATTGAGCAATCTCCTACCCATCATATCTTACACGTGCTCAATTTTGGATAAGTTGGGAAATCATGGTGGCCATGGTAACAATGTGACAAAGTCTATTGTGACTCTTGCAACATGTGGTCGGGCATTATCTTGTTGGAAAGTTGGATCTGCCAGGGTGTCAAGATAGGGTAAAAGATGGGGTTCTAGAACTTCGTGGATATAACGCTGCGCGTTCATGTTACCTCTGATGAAGATTAAAGGTGACCTGGAACCATAAGCTATAGCACCCCAAACCATAACTCCAACAGTGTGATGAACATGTCTTTCAACAAAAAACTGTGGATTCCTCCTTTGACCACGTCGCCTTCTAACCCTGGCACGACCATCGTGCATGCCTAAACAAAATCGAGACTCGTCACTAAAGACAATACTGTTCCATTCCTGATCCCAGAGTGACCGTTGTCTGCACCACTCAAGGCGATTACGTCGGTGTTCTCGAGTTAAAGGAAGGACCCAGTGTGGCCGGTATGAAAACAAGCCAAAACTTCTCATTCGTCGGTAAACACTTCGTATGCCAATAGGTCTTCCGTGTTCTGCAAACCATTTATTTGCAATGGACCTGGTAGTGGAGAAACGGTCCCTTAAGGACAATAATCTTAGGCGGCGATCTTCACGGTCTGTTGTTCTACGGCGGCGTCCAGTGCCCCTTGCTCTTTGCGTACGGCCTTCTCGAAGCCATGCCTGACAACACCTAACCACAGTGTCTACACTTCTTTGCACTCTAACTGCAATTGCCCGAAAAGAAAGTCCAGCTTCCCGAAGTCCCACTATACGGCCCCTATCAAACTCACTAAGTTGACGAAATCGTACAGGCATCGTAACCGATCGTAAAGGATGTCAAGAACCAAAATCCGCCAACGTTGATTCTTGACTGCGGCTGAAATATTCATTTTTAGAGCGTTAATGAATTAAAAAAAAGCAGTATAAAAACCGGAATGTCCAACTGATAAGGCTGAAATTTTTTTCACTTGTTATTTACAGTAAGATAAATACATTCACCAACTTTTATTAAAATAAAACTATTTAAACTGGGTGTTCAGATTTATATGTCACTTAGTATATATTGTGAAAAATTCGAGCGGAAAAATTTCAAAGATGCGATTCAAATTTGAGTTATTTTTAGTGTCAGTACATACCCATTGTTTTTTTTACAATTTGGGTAGTTAATGTTGGTTGTATAAATAGCGATTCCTGGGCGTTATTATAACAAACATTGATGTCATTATTATATGACAAAGAGATTAGCTTGAAAACTATGTGCCCCGGTATACGCAAGCTTAGCTGAGCGGATCTGTGATCGGACGCCGTATAGTATTTAATACGGACTCAATTATTAGGTAAGATCAGGTAGATGGAGGGCCTTTTTTATATCCCACGAGACGCAGGTAAAAAAATAAGCAGTTCACTACCACACATTTGAGCCCGAAAACCGTGCCACCGAACCATGTGTGTTTGGCGTCGTTTTTTATGTTGCCACGTTTTGAAATTTATCGATACCTAAGTAGCCAACGATTCGAAAATTATTAGTTTTTTTCGACCTTTGTTATTGCGTGAAATATTACAGTTTCTTGTGTCATCACGGGAGCCGTTCAGGAGGCTCGAAGTCATTAAAAAGGCATTCGAATGCAGTTTGAATGGAAGGCACCGTGCCATTGATGGTTTTATTTACTAGGGATTCGTCAAGTCAAGAAATTTGATATTCTTAGACACTAGGTACTTGACTTAACTTGAAAATAAAGCTACTTGAAACGGTAATGCTTTATAATTTTATTGTTCTACTTGACTTGAGGTCAAGGATTTTCAAGCTACTTGATACTTGATAATTAATTATGTACTACTAAGGGCCGTATCGTCAGTCGTTCCTACAATTGTACGACGCCTTTGTGGCCTCCTTGATTTTCATAGTATTTTCTCTCCTTCAGAAAGGCTGGGGTATTTCTAGATTTCTACTGTTCCGTGTCAGCGTCAGCGCTCTCCTATTGTGAGGCTATTTTTATATTTGAATTGTAGAAAATTTCAGGCTATACAGGGTGTTTCAGTTTATTGTTGCATAACTTTGAGATTCGATAGAACTTTTAAAATTAATGCATAAAGTCTATATAAACATGGGTCGAAAAATGCGTGGCTTCCGAAATACATGGTGTTTAAATTTACTTTTTACTACTAGTTTTTTTTAAATATTTCGAACAATATTTGATGTATAATAGTGAAAATTGGTATACAAGGGTTTTTTGGTACGACAAAACGAACCATGGGCATAGTTTTACTGTGGCCGCTAGAGGGCGCTCTCTACTGTACCTGTAGTGTATTAAAATGACCGAAAAATGTTTCTTAGTGCAATTTTTTGCTTTTTGAATAAAAAAAACTGATTCTTCGCACTTTTCAACATAAAAAAGCTCTCTTGTGAGTTTTCGTTATAGTTAGCCGTTTTTGAGATATTTCGATTTTTAAGGTTCGATGCATTTTAATTATTTATGGGAAAATAATATTTTTTTTACATTTTCGATTTGGGCATTACAAGTAATTAAGATGATCGTTTAGATTGTGTTTTTAAACACAGCAATAATTACCAGCTCCAAATAAACACAAAAAACAGAATATTAATTTGTTTAATTTTCGCGCTGACTAACATTTATGTTTTAATTCCTTTGGAGATTTCCAAAACCATTTTCAATTATTTGGCGATGCACTCTTACAAATACTGAGCGAGTTGGATGTCGTCTGTTTGGAAATCTTCGTGCGTATTCTCTGGCTGCTTCTTCTGCGTTTCCATTTACAAAGCCATACACAAAATGAATATCCGCTAACTCTTGATTGGAGAATAAAAATGGCATTTTTATAAAACTTACAAAAAAAAAACAGGTAAAAGAAACTAAATTTCGTGTATTCACAATTGCAAAAAAACGTTTCAGGTTTCAACAGACTACAAAACTAACTGTCAACTAATTGACGTTTAACCTTATTCTGCTTTCAATTTCAAAAATATTTGCAGGCACAGCCTACTTCTAAAAATTATCGAGATACTGACTTTTTAACGCTATTTTATCAAAATCGAAATATCTCAAAAACAGCTAACTATAACGAAAACTCACAGGAGAGCTTTTTATGCAGAAAACTGCGAAGAATCAGTTTTTTTATTTAAAAAGCAAAAATTAAGAAAAAAATTTCGGTCATTTTAATACAGACGATATTAATCAAAAGCATGAACATATTGATGCAAATGGTTATCTGTAATATGACCTTAAAATAGAGCGCTGGTAGGGAGCAGTAGAAAACTGTGAAAATCAAGGAGGCCATAAAGGCATCCTACAATTGTAGGAACGACTTACGATACGACCCTAAAAGCCTCAGTGATATTTATTTGTACAACCGATTAGTCTTGAATGTATTTTAATTCATATAATCACGAGTTTTGGAAAAGACATGAAAATGTATTCCCAAATCTAGTTTTAATGATAAGAGATTTGTTATCGACGTCTGCAATATCAGCGTCCATTGACTGGCTGTACTGACCATTACGGGACTCCTCAACAGATTAAGCAATAAATCCGTTAGGATCCTCATCTGTCATAACTCGTGGTTAACGAATGAAAAGCTAGTTTAGAATGTTTCATTATTTTTTTTCTAGTAGCTGATGAAATGTTTTTCTATTTGAGTTCACAGCTTTATCGTTCTTTTATTTCTTAAAAAATGAACAAATTATTTTGTTCAATATTTATTGTTTTCTCTGTAACTTGTCACAGTCTTTCGGTTGTATATTACAAAAATAATGAAGTGAATTTTCAAGTACTTGACAAACTACTTTACTTAATTTACATTGCTAAGATCTAATACTTGACTTCAGCTTGACCTGATTTCAAGTCAAGTAGCTTGAAAATCAGGTCAAGTATTGAATCCTTATGTTCTACTAGAAAATATTTTTTGAATGAGTTTATTAATACAGATAACATTTAAAGAATATATAGATAGACTCGGAAAGCCAGAATCCGTTTGCGTTATGTTTCAAAGAATACGTATCAACAACAACTTTGACCTTTTTAATAACTAAATCCAAGACCTGCTGCCACACTTTCGTTTTTAAAATCGCTATAGCAACAGCCGTCTGGATGCCGTCGCCTGGCAGTTCGACGTTCGACGTGTGAATCTAGGAGGCCGTTGCCTGCTTTCTTTTATCGATTGGTTGCCGGCGCGGGGCTGGAGACGATTTTCGGGGCTCACAGCCACCCGCGATGTCCCAGTCCCGGTCCCAATGCGTCCCTGATTGATAGCATCGCGTCTGTCGCAACAGGCCTACAATAAATAGTCCAAGGGACTGTATACGAATTTTAAAAAATAACGTCAAGTAGGTTGAATCTACATTTCACAATCGCGCGCTGTTGGTCATACTTGATTTTAACAAGGCATTCGATAGGTCAATCATGAGATTCTTTCAAGTATTTGATGTCAAAAGTTCCTTTGAATTTCAGATCCTACCTAACCGACCGTATACAAGAAGTGAAAACATCTAGAGGAACTTCTGACGCACAGTATATTTCATCGGGAGGTCCTCAATGCTCAGTACTGGGACCTCTTTTATTCCTACTATACACGTTTGGTCTGCATGAGTATGGAGAACATTGTTACATACGGACTATATACAGTTAACGTTTCGTATCATATAATATCAACCTAGATCTTGATAACGTATTAATGCATCAGTGCATCAAAATGTACCGCAATATCATACTGTCCTAAACATTTAAATTACAATATCACAAATCGAGTCCTTATCTATCATCGACACTAATATTTCGTTTTTTAATAATGCTAAGAATGTAGGTGCTATATACATAATATGAACAGTATCATGAAGTCCAGTTATGTAGAAATGAAGCTGTTATATTCAAACAGTAATTATTCCTTGATTTACTGGAGAAATAAAACAAATCAGTTATTGACACTTTGTTTTATTTTTTAAATTATAAAATATGTTTCGTTGTTGCAGAGTGAATCATCATTTATTTAATTCATGTCTTATTAAACTCTTAGTAAAAGTCTTAATTTCGGAAAAATCGAACGTAGTGTCAAATTACTACCCGCGAGTGCACATCTAGTGCTACTACGAGAGGACATGGAGTGAACAACAGGTACTTTCAAGTTGACATTTAGTAGGAAAAATATGACACTGCATCAAAAATCTATCGCAATGTCGCAAAATTCTTACGTAGTGTCAAAGAGTTCTTACCTAGCGTCACTTTTCAAAGATACATAATACCCTTGCCAAACGGCCTTGCAATTAGGAAGGCTCCGTACAAGGCCAATATAATCAGTCTGATAACTTACCGTTTATATTACTTGTACAACATTTAAATGTCTTAATTAAAACGAAATTTTAAATACTACAATAATATATTGTCATAAAAAATACTCAATGAACGCTTTACAATTTCGATTAAGAACAATTTGAATCGACCAAAATGGCTTTCTTATGTAGAGCCAAAACGTTCCAGATGGCTTTAGAAATGTACAATTAAAAAAAATTGATGAAAATAATAATTTATTTATTATTTACTTGTAAACTTTGCTGTGAGCTAGGATTATAATCTTAACGTCGACGATCAATATCAATAAGTTAAGTTCGATGATAAGTGTGAGTAGAAGGAATTTGTTATTGTAAGGCAATAATTACGATTTTTTAAAAATATCATGATCCCCATATTATAATGAATCTTTTTTCGGATGAAACATATCCCCTTGGACTATATTATAACATACACAAGTTCGGGACCGATTTTTATCAGGGAGATGGAATCGTCTGGGGATTACACACATTTGCCATCTGTTGAGTAGATGCCTGGTTTGGATGGAAACGCGTAATCATTTGCTGAAAAATTCTCTCCGTATGAGAGCTCTATCGCGGTAACGTGGGAATATACGAAATATCAGGTATCGAGCATATTGACTTAATATCTCATGTCATTCACCTCCTGGCTTACGTCATGCAACTATAATAATAATAATAATATTTATTCACTCAATGTACAAAGATAACAAACAATATGAGTAAATAAATATAAAATCAAAACAGGCCCAATAGAAGGCATCGCCTGTACATGGACCAATAATTTAAGTTGAAACTGTAGAATGCAAATGACAAAAAAGGAGAAAAATTAGCTACAGTAGATTATGTATTTAGTCGATGTTCGTATTTATGAGTTTACGAATTTCAGTCCTAGATATAGAATGTAGCCACTTTTTTAAATTTCTTTTGAAACAATTTCCGAAACGTAAATCTTTTAAGTCTTTAGGTATAATTTCATAAAATTTAGGCGCTAAATAGAGATATGATCGCTGCATTATAGATTTATGCGGTTGAGGAACTACTGTGCCACGAATTTTGTACCTGGTATAATGATTATGTTTAATTTTTTGGTCGGTGTTTACAAATTTATGGTAGTGAGTGATACTGTGTAAGAAATAAAGCTGTCTTATATCATACATTCGAACATCTGCGTATAATTTTTCAGTGGGATAAAGTTTCGGTTTTTAAATATCATTTTTAGAATACTTTTTTGAAAAACATCTAAATTATAGATATGTGAGGAACATGCAGCTCCCCATGCTAATATACCATATGTGAGATGAGGCTCAATCAGTGCATGGTATAATGTTCGAAGATATTTTTCTGTCAATATATTCCCAAGGTATTTAATTTTGTAGGATATAAATCTAACTTTCTTTAAAATATAATTGACATGGATGTCCCATCGTGAGTGAGGATCCAAGACCACTCCAAGGTATTTTATGTTGGGCACTCTATTAATTTGCATTTTTTGATCATTAATATTGAAGGAGAAATTTGTGTAATTTGGCAGATGTCTAGCATAAGATCCAAATGGTAAAAAATGTGTTTTAGAGTAGTTAATGCTTAATTTTCTACTGTTAAACCACCGAATAATTTTGATAAAATCATTTTCAATTACATTTTTCAGATCAGACCAGTCAGTGCCTTCATATAATATTGCAGTATCATCTGCAAAACTAGTTATTTTGCCAACACAATTATTATTATTTGGAAAATATCATTTAAATATATATTGAACAACAGCGGACCTAAGACAGTTCCTTGTGGGACACCACACTTAATATATATACATTTCTTTACTAAATGATCCTGATATCTGCACAGAATGTGGGCGATTTGACAAATAACTTTCGATCAGTGAGTACGCGTTTCCTCTGAAACCAATTCTCTCCAATGCTTCTAATAATAATTTGTGATTAACTGTGTCGAAAGCTTTCTTTAAATGAACAAAAATGCAGATTGTAGGGATTCTGTTATCAATATTTTGATGTATTCGATTTACAATTTTAGTTATTGCGTCCGATGTAGCCTTCCCTTCTGTAAATCCATATTGATTTTCACTTAAAATTTTGAATTTTGTGAGGTATCGAATCATTCTAGTAGATTTTCAAAAACCTTTGCTACACTGGATATTATTGATATTGGTCTATAGTTGTTAACATCTGTTTGTGTTCCTGATTTATGTATCGGTATTATACTACCTTTTTTTAAAATTGAGGGATATATGCCAGATTCAAAGCATTTGTTGATTAGGTAAGTGAGTGGTTCTGTTATGTCCTCGGCTATAATTTTCAAATGCTCGCTTTTAATACCATCGAACCCAGGACTTTTCCGATTTTTTAAGGACATGACAGTAGTGTATACTTCACATTGCTCGACTTTATCCAAAATAAATGAGTTCAAAGTTCTTTTTGGAGGCTGAGTATTTTGTACATTTGCTTGTATATTACTTGCTAAATTTTCGCCTATGTCAGTAAAGAATTGTACAAATTCATCGCATATCTGTTGAGTATTTTTTAATACTGTTCCCGATGTTGTATTTAACTCAGTGACACACTCTTTAACTTTTGTTTTACCCAGTAATCTCATCAATAGTTGTCCAAAGCCGCTTAGGATCATTTAAGTTATTATTCAATTTATTTAGGTAATGTTTTCGTTTGGTTTGCCTTACAAGCTCTATAAATTTATTTTTATATTGGTTGTAGCAGTCGGTATTCTCTGTAGTTGGCGTTAGTTTCATTACATTATATAGTCTTTCTTTTTCTATTGCCGATGTTATTAATCCTTTGGTAATCCAGGCATTTCTGCTTTTCTCTTTGTGACTAATTATTACTTTATTGGTACTAATATCTATTAGTTTTTTTATTTTCTCTATGAACAGTCCCGTTGCTTTGTCTATATTATTTATAGAGTATAATTGTTCCTAGGATTCTTGTTTGACATTTGATATTAGTTTTGAATTGTCGACAACAAATTTGTAATTTTCCTGGTTGTTATTGTTTGCTTGTTTACTACTACTACAACTCATCCAGTCATATGGTGGTATGCCCTCTTATGCAAACTTCGATCCTCTGTGGCCGCAAGATATCCATCATAATTGACAGATTCTCCTCTTTATCCCACAATGCCTACGTCGGTGTTCTCTAGGGATCAGTCTTGGCTCCGATATTGTTTCTATTACATATTAGCGACCTCATATAGTATCCACAGCTTTGCTGCAGGCATTTAGAGTGCGAAGCCGATCTTTGCTGGTGAACTGGAGGTTATCACTGCTTAGGTACACAACAATCCGGTTCAGTTTAACGCTTCCAAAACAGAGTACTAACTATTACTAACAAGAAACTCCCTAGCGCTCATCCTGTTTCGATGGATGACCTACTGCTACCAAAAAGCCGTTCATTTCGGCTGGTCGGAGTCCAGATCGTCGAGGACTTGATGTGGCCCGAACTCATCTCAAAAATCGCTGCAGCTGCTGGGAAAGAGATAGGTTATTTGTTTAGGGCTAAGACGCACTTTTCTCCACATAACCTCCTCACTATGTACAAGGCCCAGATAAGACCAAGCCTCGAGTACTGCTCACTTGTTTGGGGTGCCGCCGCCCCGGCTATATTATCCATGCTCGATGCTATCAATATTGATTGATGACTCTTCTCTAACGGAGAGTCTCGGGATCTCTTCGCAACGACGGTCCAGCGGCGATCTGGCTTTCTTCTACCGCTATGTCAACGGGCCTCGCTCCTCAGAGGTCTTCTCCATGTAGCTGCCTCGCGATGAGCCTGGCGGACAGACCCGCCTGACTTCGGCCTCACATCATAACTGCGCCGAACATCAGTCCTACACTTATGTCTTACTGACGCGCTCTAATAAGGACGAAACGACGCCGTTCACGACTGGTTAAATAGATGACGGACAAAAAGTACGCTATCACTGTTACATACGTACTCGTTTGAACAATTTAAAAGTATTTTTCATAGATTTTCATTATCATTATAATTTTCATAAAAAAACAGAGGTGCTTCGTCAAATACTATTCATGACTCCTTGTTTTGGTATGTAACTAGAAAACGCCTACAGTAATTTTCCACTAAGTCTTTGTAAGTATTGACCCTACCTCATAACTAAATTATCTGTCAATATCCGTCCTCCAAGGTCCACCAAATAAACGTGAATGACACCTGAATCTAAAATTATAGACATATTCATAAAATACTTACACCATCAATTACCCTATTGATTTATCCATCAAATCAAAAAACCTGACACGATATTGTGGATAATTACCAAATATAATTCCATTGTATGCCCTTGAAAGGGCACCCGCCGCTATCAATAAATAGTACCTGAGGCACGCGAAATTATTTAGCCTAAAAATCAACAAGGAACACAATGACCCTTTATCCGTAAATATAGAGCAGATCTTTAACTCTTGCCGCATTGGGAAATCAAAGGATCGGCCTCCCTTACTTGTTCTAGATCACCCTGATAGACCAGTTCTCATAGACATGGTTCATCAGAAATCAGACAGGTTGAAAAAACAACGTAGAGAAACGAAGTTGAGCGTTTTTGGTATTGTTTTGTTTTTTGGTCATAAATCTACCGTAACTGCACCAACCTTCAATAAGGGAGTAACACTAATCAATATGATCACTCTTACGAATATGCCAACAAAAAAGCCAGGTACCAGCAGAATGAATAATGCAACATTAAGTGGGGCTTGACACATCCAAGAATTTTTGTGAAAATAATTATTTTTCTTAATAACACTTCATCAAATTTCTGAGTAGTTTAGTTATTAGGATCCAAAAAAAAAATGGGATATCAAATCCGGCACCGCTTGCTGCTTATATGAACTGCGATGTTTGTTTATTAATCGAATTTTAAAAAACACATTTCTATAGTAATAACTAATAACTAACTTGTCGGTGTGATGTTTACGATGAGAGTCTTGCTAATACTATTGTCCTGGAAGCTTCCATCCCGCGCCTCTTTGTATCTCGTACAAAGACCGTTATTAGAATCATCAAGGCAAAGAGGCAATACCCAGACTGTCCCGAATGTTTCAAATCCAGGAAGAATTTAATAAAATTGTGTTTGTGAATTGAACGGCGATTTTAAATAATATTTACAATCAACATGTGACAGCGTGGTACTTGAAATGTTTGTATGTTTTTCAATACTATTTACTTTCCCTCTGCTTTTTGCCACACATTAGTTTTGTTTATTCATAGATGTGTTTAGGTGTCCCAATATTCCGTGGACATCGAAGTCCCACGTATTTTTAGTACTCAAAATAAGTCGATTTCTCATGAATTACCTCTACGCAAAAGTGCTTCGATTGTCCGTTAGAGGGCGTCAAAGTTTTCTTTTTAAAACACATTTTTTTCGGATATTCCGATTTAAATCAAATTTGGAACACATGTGTTTTACTAGACGTTCTAATATTTAATGTACATCGTCACAACATTTAGTTTAAAAGGAAACTATTCTTAAAAATTTGTTTTTTAAACCATTCTTAGCACTTAAGTCTTCATGGGTGGTAAACATTTCTTCATAGGAGTCAGATAAGTTTTTTAGATTCTTCTTTCTTTAGTCACACTCCATTATTAGTGCTTGTACTCGTAATACTAGATACTAATTTTTACTACTTTGACGAGGCTATAAGGCATCTAAAATTTGCCCTCTCAAACCGCATTGTGTATCGGTAATAATCGAAGGGTGGTATTTATTTGCAACCCCTTCTTCTGCTGTGTTGACAGAATTATTAGTATCGGGTTGCAGGGTTGCAGATCTTGGTAGGATAACGACACTAATGTGACGTTTGAAAGACGATTAAGCGGTAGTTTCTAGCATTGCCCGCGTGTCGCGGCTCACTTTGATTGGGATGGTGTTTTCATTGGGGATTATCCGAGCGATTTATTATCAGTATGCACACCTGTGTGTTTGCGATCTGGCTTAGAATAGTCGTAAATATTTGGTTGAATATCATTTTGACCTTTACTAACACTTGAAAAACAAAGGTTTACAAAAGTAATACAATATAATGGGTGTTTGTAAAATATTTTGGGAAAAGCTTCCTTTCGATAACCTACTGTCAACGGAGCGGTCGTATCGGTCAGTTTGAAGATCGACAAATATATTTCACACATCATAAATTTCGCCGTTCAGTTGTCTTTAAAACTTAAAATGACAGAGAAGTGTTGCCAATATGCGTCTGCTTCTGTTCCCGGAGGCGTGTCGATTTTGGTAAGTGTCCTGATATTACTGCTACGCAAAAAACTTTGGCCGGGTGGAAAACACAATTTTCGGAATGTGTTTAAAAACAATTTTTAAACAATTTTGAATGTAATTTAAATAAGATTATGCAATAAACCGAGTCAGACAGATAGTACAAGTCAAGACATTTTAGCGTTAGTACCTACGAGGTCTGTGAATTAAGTGATGAGACTGTGAACGTAGCGTTCGATCTGGCATCACTGGAGGTGCCGGGCTTGCAGGGAAGACAGGGGAACATGAGATCCGCCATCAGTACAAGTTTGAACTCGCTCGAGTCGTCTGATAGTCCGTAGCGATTTGTTTTTGTGAAATAGTTTTTCCAATTGTGTTCTAAAAATGAGTGACATCAAGTTTACACAGTACAACGGAAACGCTTGCTAAACACTCAAGAATCGATGAAAATGTCAACACAATCCGGGGTCTTGTGCGTTCGGATCGTCGCGTCGGTTGTCAGTCAGAGTGATCGAGTTATTATATTAGAATAAAAAGATTAAAAAGAATCAGTCTCATCACCTAATTTACAGATCTCGTATAAGGAATATCCAATGTAAGCTTATCTGTTCACCGAACTGTCTTTATTAACAAAATATCTGTTTAAAAATTCCGTATCGGTAGATCCATTACAAAAGGTTCCCTAGCGGAACATACGTTTGCACTCAACAACTAGTTGATATCGTAAATGAGTTTCAGGTTCACATCAATTTAAAGCAAAAATACTAGTAAATCATATGCTTGGTGCCCGTTTTGTAACACACGATTCACCTGTCATGCTAAAATGAAACGAGTGCATATTGTTAACAGATTTTTGATCCAGTTTTCTGGATTCGACACTGGTGTAGGCATTTTGCAGTGGGATTTACCAAATTAATTATGAAAAACGAGCACACATCAAATTATGGGTTGAAAGCTAGAACAGCTACATTTTTGAGGTCAGTATTATGTTGGTTCTTGCTTGTCGTTGATGTTCAAAAGCTGCAGACGTGGTAATTTTTTTTTTTTTATATCGAAACAGCCTAAATGCCGGAACACCGCGGCTGCTATGATGATCCCAAAGAAATTTTGTTAATACGATTTTTGAACTGCCTAAGGTTAGTAGAACTGGGAAAAGCTTCCTCCCGTAGATTGTTCCACAATCTAGACACCCTCGGGACAAAGGAGCGGTCGTATCGGCCAGTTCTGGATGTACAAAGTTTGACACGGTTAGGATGGGACGCCGAACTCAGGCGGGTCTGTCTGGCAGGCACATCGCGCGGCGGCATCATGGAAGAGAGCTCTGAGGAGCAAAGCCCGTTGGTGTAGCGATAGAAAAGAGCTAGATCGCCGACGGCCCGCCGGTGCGAAAGAGTCCCGAGACTGTCTGTTAGGGAAGAGTCATCGATCAGTCGGACCGCCCTCCTGTGGACAGCATCGAGCATGGACAATGTAGTCGGGGCGGCAGCACCCCAAATGTGTGAGCAATACTCGAGGCTAGGTCTTATCTGGGCCTTGTATAGAGTGAGAAGGTCATGCGGAGAAAAGTACTTCTTAGCCCTAAACAAATAGCCTAGCTTTTTCCCAGCAGCTGCAGCTATTGAAGAGATGTGTTCGTGCCAGATCAGGTCCTCGGTGATCTGGACTCCGACCAGCCGAAATGAATGGCTCTTTGGTAGAACTCGACCGTCCATCGAAACTGTATGAGCGCTAGGACGCTTTTTGTTCGTCAAAGTACAGTACTGTGTTTTGGAAGCATTGAACTGTACAAGATTGTTGCGTCCCCAAGCAGTGATAGCCTCCAGGTCTCTTGTCAGAGAAGAAGTCGTCGCTAGTCTTCTTTTTTCCAGCTCAGCGGCAGAGATCGGCTTGTCACTCTGAATCCCTGCATGCAGAGTGCTGTCATCAGCGAAGCTGTGGTTTGGGTTGATCGTGCAGGAAAGGAGGTCGTTGATATGTAAGAGAAACAGTGTTGGAGCCAAGACCGACCCCTGGGGAACACCCGCGTTGACGTTGTGGGATGAAGAGGAGAATCCGTCAATTACGACGGATATCTTGCGGCCAGAGAGAAAGTCAGCCACCCATCTGCAAAGTTTTTCTGGGAGGCCGTAGGATGGAAGTTTGCTCAAGAGGGCAGCGTGCCACAGCTGATCGAACGCTTTCGTGATGTCAAGAGCAACGACATGAGCCTCACCATGAGACTGGATGAGTTTACTCCACAGTTGCGTGACGTAAGCTAGGAGGTCCCCTGTGGATCGTTGGTGCCGGAAACCGTACTGCCTGTCGCTAATCAAGCTGTGACGTTCGAGGTAGTCCAGAAGCTCGCGATTTATGCACCTCTGCATCACTTTACTTATAACAGAAAGCAGAGCTATAGGCCTGTAGTTGTAAGGGTCGGTTTTAGATCCTTTTTTTGGGATGGGCTGTACATGAGCAAATTTCCAGTTTTCTGGGAAGGTGCCGGATTCATAAGATATCTGGAAGAGACGCGAAAGAACTGGAGCAAGCTCAGCTGCACATCTCTTCAGTACAATGGCAGGAATCAAGTCCGGACCAGAAGCTTTGTTGGTGTCGAGCGACAAGAGCACTCGTCTTACGGTCTTATGCCTGAATGTTACCTCCCGCATAGTGTGGGGAACCATTTGAATTGACGGCACTTGGGCGTTGGTGGGGACGGCCATGGTGGAGTTGGCAGCAAAGATCTTGGCTAGCACTTCCGCCTTGGCCTTTGAGTCGAATACAATAGTTCCGTCCTGACACGTAAGTGGTGGAAAGCTACTGTGTGAGAAGTTCTTTTCAATCTGCTTGGCCAGCGTCCAGAAAGACCGACTGCCATTGCGCTGCGACATTACCCTGTGCCTAACTTTTATATCATGCTGGGTTTTGGCATTGCGAACCGCTTCGTTATATTTGTTTCTGGACTCGACGTCGGCTTGTCTGTTCTCTACAGTGGGGTTTTGTAAGTAGGTTCTGTGGGCCTTGATCTTCTGCTGGCGAGCAGTGTCACACGATTTGTTGAACCAGCCGTTGGACCCTGGTTTAGGAACTTTCACTGTGTGAGGGATGTATTCCTCCATTCCGACGTGGATAATTTCGGTTATTGAAGAACAGGCAGTCGACGGATCCGCGTCAGTGAAACAGACATCTCTCCAAGGAAAGCTAGAGAAGAAGTCTCTGAGCCCCTCCCAGTCGGCATGCCCGTGATGCCAAGTTTTGCGGCCTGTGCGAGTTTCTGCTGCCACAGCGGCTTCTGACCTCCTATATTTCAAATTTCAAATTCTGTTTCCGGAATCGAGATTCATTAATTTGGGGTCGAAATTTTCAAATAATTCGTTTTGCGATGTTTTCAGCTTTCTCATCAGTTTAGGGCATAGAGAACTTTTGAATCGGCCATATCTCATATAGGCAGACTAATCGTGTTTCTCAGTGGATTCAAATGAACGCGTCAATTTACTTGGCTGTATTTTTACCTTAATTTTGTTTTATCCTTGCTTTAACTCACCTCCCGCCAATGAGTTAACTCGGATGTAGCGTGTCCCGCACAACAGATTCCGAGAATGTTTAACATTATAATTATATATTGGGAATAATAACGACAAGGAGATTCGGTCTTAGTTCAAATAGGAGAGCAGAACGAGAACGCTAATAATATTCTGACATGCAATGATGAATTAAAGGTAAGAGAGAAGATCGAAGAAAAAAATGAATTAAGCAACCGGGTACCGTCACAGCACCATTCAAGAACGTTCAATGTTAATACCGTATTATTTTTCAGTTTTTTCTGACTGAAATGACTCGGTTCTTGACTCAGGGACGGATTCAGATGGCTCATCAAAACAAGGGATTCGAAAAAGTTTGCCGCCTGATTTCGGGCAACGCTGCTTGACATTTTTTGTGGGGTCTCCTCGAAGGATAAAGTCTATTCAAACAATCCACATATTGTTAATGACTTGAAGCCAATCATTTGTGAGGATTTTTGTGAAATTGAGCCGCAACAGTGCCAAAAGCAGAGGCGTAGTTATGAGGAGATCGCTAATCTACTGCTGCTTAAGCATACAATCGACACTTTTCAATTTTCTAATCACAGAATAAGTTAGTTGTTCATATTAGGAAACTTGCAATAAGTATGCCCACCAGCAAAATTTATCTAACTCTGCCAAGTCCAAAAAGTTACAGAAAATTTTCGTGATGAATGGCTATCTATAGAAACAGCTGAGGGGCATATTAAGAAAATATTATAAAATAAGCAAGCATCAAATTTTTCCAAATTTTTTGTTGTTATTTAAAATAAAGTCCCGAAATAATAAAACTTCTTTCATCCATCCGACCTCTTTGAACTAAGCGTGTGCAGCGCTGTTTCATGCTTATGTGCAATTATTATCATGGTCTAAGACGGTCTAGAACAAACTGAAGCAGAGGTTTAAAAGTCAATCGAAATATGCCTTCTATCGTAATTGCTGGGTCTAAGTCCATTTTTGCAAGTTAAACTCAAACGGGGGTGACCTAGAGGTCTTTTATCAGCTGGTGTTTCCTGCCAGATCAACTTTACCAACAGATCGTTGTTGAGTCTTTGAATATAGGCGACCCATCTCAATCTCTTTGCTTTGATTTCTTGGACAATACCACTGTCCCGGAACAACTGCCTGATTTCGATGTTCGTTCTTATTCGATATCCTCCTGAATCTTACAACAATTATTCTGCGTCTTCAACACCTAAATAGTTTTTAATTGCTTTCCGCCATCTTACACGTTTCACAACCATACATCGCAATGGGTCTTGTGGCTGTCTCATAGATCCTGTTCTTAGAGGAGCGTGTAAGGTTTGCTTGACTTAATAAGATTATTTAGAAGGAACAAGTGCTGGTTCGATTCTACCTTTCTCCTCAGTGATGTCATTGTCTGCAATCATCGTTGCTTCAATGTACTTCTGTCGTTTCTTCCTTGTGCGTTAACGTGCATGTATTTTGGTTTAGTCTCCATTATCTCTTAACCTATTTTTTTTTGTCTCTGCACAAGTGCCATCTATGAGTTCGGCTCTGTATACCGGTTTTACGTTATTTTGTTCGTTTCCCTCAACGGTTGGCTGGTTGAAGCGTTCCAATCTTTGGAATTGATTTGGGTTTATTTTCAGTAAGATGGAGTAAAAAACGGACGGGCATTTAATCAGTTTTTCATAAGAAATAACCGCTTGTGGACCGTGTCTCTCTGTACGGTTGTTATAAACGGCCGCGGCGTAATTTTTTTTAACCGAATAACTCCTGCCGACGATTCCTATTGTACTGCGATGGATATCAAAAGAGGCTATATTTAGACAAATTGGTTTTAGTGTTTATCATTAAGTTTTCACTTGACTAGGTTTTGAAAAGTAAACAAAGAAACTTTTAATCTTGCGGTAGAAATTTTTCTTTTGGTGTGTATGGTCTTCGCTTTATTTTATGCAGTCTATCGCTACACTTCAGTAATACTCAACTGCTTCAGTGGTTTCAGTCATAAGACAAATATACTAAGTGACATATAAATCCGAACACCCAGTTTAAATGGTTTTATTTTAATAAAATTTTGTATAAGTACTTAATGAAGCATAATAAGTAAATGATAAAAATTTCAAAATGATTGCACTGCTTTAAAGCCCTTTGACCTTTAATAATGTGTGGATGCACCCTACGCATTCTCCAACGCGCCTAGGCATGCTTCTGATCAGATGGACAATGTCCTCCTGTGGTATCTCATTCCAGGCAACCACCAACTCCTCTCGAAGTGCTTCTAGAGTCTGAGGAGGACGTTGCAAATTGAGCAATCTCCTACCCGTCATATCCCACACGTGCTCAGTTGGGGATAAGTCGGGAGATCTTGGTGGCCATGGTAACAATGTGACATCATTATGTTGAAAGAAGTCTATTTGTGACTCTTGCAACATGTGGTCGGGCATTATCTTGTTGGAAAGTTGGATCTGCTAGGGTGTCAAGATAGGGTAAAAGATGGGGTTCTAGAACTTCGTGGATATAACGCTGCGCGTTCATGTGACCTCTGATGAAGATTAAAGGTGACCTGGAACCATAAGCTATAGCACCCCAAACCATAACTCCAACAGTGTGATGAACATGTCTTTCAACAAAAAACTGTGGATTCCTCCTTTCACCACGTCGCCTTCTGACCCTGGCACGACCATCGTGCATGCCTAAACAAAATCGAGACTCGTCACTAAAGACAATCCTGTTCCATTCCTGATCCCAGAGTGACCGTTGTCTGCACCACTCAAAGCGATTACGTCGGTGTTCTCGAGTTAAAGGGAGGACCCAGTGTGGCCGGTATGAAAACAAGCCAAAACTTCTCATTCGTCGGTAAACACTTCGCATGCCAATAGGTCTTCCAGGTTCTGCAAACCATTCATTTGCAATGGACCTGGTAGTGGAGAAACGGTCCCTTGAGGCCAATAATCTTAGGCGGCGATCTTCACGGTCTGTTGTTCTACGGCGGCGTCCAGTGCTCCTTGCTCTTTGCGTACGGCCTTCTCGAAGCCATGCCTGACAACACCTAACCACAGTGTCTACACTTCTTTGCACTCTAACTGCAATTGCCCGAAAAGAAAGTCCAGCTTCCCGAAGTCCCACTATACGGCCCCTATCAAACTCACTGAGTTGACGAAATCGTACAGGTCTCCGTACTCTAGGCATCGTAACCGATCGTAAAGGATGTCAAGAACCAAAATCCGCCAACGTTGATTCTTTACTGCGGCTGAAATATTCATTTTTAGAGCGTTAGTGAATTAAAAAAAAAGCAGTATAAAAACCGGAATGTCCAACTGATAAGGCTGAAAATTTTTTCACTTGTTATTTACAGTAAGATAAATACATTCACCAACTTTTATTAAAATAAAACCATTTAAACTGGGTGTTCGGATTTATATGTCACTTAGTATATTTGAATGCTGTGTCATTTGAAACATATGAGTTTAAAAATTAAATTGTTCAATAGCATATTGAAACAGTGTTCGTGATTTCAAATTTCTGGTGAAAAAATCACTATAATGGCATCACATTCTCACTATACAAACTTCCTTTCCGCGATTTCTCTCTGGGTATATTCCACAGGGATTAGTCATGGTCTCATAGCTTTTTAATTTTGTTTTCTTATTCTTTACGAACCAAGAGAATAGACGATTAAAGCATTGTAATCGCAAAAAGGTAGCGTCAAGTGGGTTGACTCTGCACATGCAACGCCGTCATCAGTTCTCAAAGGGTTATATTCATCACAAGCTAGACCCTTTAGTTACGAACATGTATAAAAAAGAAGTTGAACTGATCAAGTCAGTCAAACAGGTCCACACAATTAGTTCCTAGACGTTCTCTACCCTACCGGTAGTCCATCTGACAACATCGCAGCTTCCCGATACCTGACGGCACAACGCGGCAGCGTGGCAGGAAGGCCAGAATACTTACCAAGACCGACACGCTCGCGGGTGATCCCAGACAGCAGAAGCACAGACACGTAGTAGTTTTAAAGGCAAATCTACGGAGAAATATATGATGTGTGAGATATGTCTGATAGGTACGTAGAACTACCGAGGTTGGGTGAGTATAAGCTTACTTAAATTAACAAAATTGAGATATTTTCTCCACCATACAACCCCCACCCCCGATTTCTTACCCCAAAAAATATTTTCAAAATTGATCAGGATCCTTTTGACACATTAAAAAACGAAGTTTGAACGAGTTCTATTTTTTTTACTTTTTTACTTTTAGCTGCGCTGCCACTGGATCGATTTTTAAAAACTATAAGGCTTTTTCGTCATTGGCATAGAAGTAATCTGGTGTAAAAATTTCATCAAAATCTAACCGGTAATATCGCAGTTATAGCAGGATCATTGATTAGCGGAAAGACAGACCGACAGAAATAACAGTCACGGTTTTTCTTGATGTACATGACGTATAATATCAAAAAAACATAATAGCTGATTTTAGAAATTCTTCGCGATTACAGCTACTCCTCGCCAGTGGCGCAGGAAGTAAAAATATAAATTTGTATTTAAAATGTATATAAGTAACACTCTCTTGGTTGACTTAGGTCATTTTCAGTTTTTTGCAGTCTAGAATGCTATAAACTTGACTGAGGAACGGCTATGATACAGACAACCGGTTTCTGGCATAATGATTATGTTAGAAGAGAAAAAAACGCAGAACTGACTTCCTTATACCCGTGGAGCGAACACTATTAAAAGATCAACATTTTATTTGCAGTCTGAGAATTAATATGCATGAGGTTAGGGAACTGTTTGGATATTACTGAAATCTGTACATCATCGTGTGGCGTATAGTTAACTTTCCTCAGTATATTTTCTATATTATAATATACAGTAGTGGACAGTAGTATACAGGGTTATCCAAATTAAGAGTCCATTAGTAACTTTGTTATTAGTGAAAATACAAAGTTGTTTGAATTAGCAAACTAGTAGCATTTTTAACGCTGGTAAAAATGAGAAATAAAAAAAAACAATTGAGAGTCGTTATTTTGATTTTTTTCAGTAAAATAACATTTTTTTAAATGGAAACCCCTGTATATTATATTTTTTTCTGTTAAAGCATCAAATTTTAAACAAAAAAGCTCACAATAACTTTTCTCCTAGGTTACAAATTGTTGAAGTTATGGCCTCCAATCTGAAACAATTAAATTGTATCGACAAACTTTATTTTCAACATCAACTTATAATCTTACAAAATACAATAACAATTTTTTTTAAAGAAGATGCTCGAAAACACCACCTTGTTCTTCAATACATTTTTGGGCACGTTTTTCAACTGCTCGAACTGTCTTAAGTATGGTCCTACCATCTATCTGGGTTATCTTTTCCCTAACTGCAGTCTTTAACGCGTCAAGGTTATCGTACCTTCGCTTGTAAATTTGGTTCTTTAAGTAACCCCACAAGAAGTAATCAAGTGGGTTTAGATCTGGCGATCTGGGAGGCCACTGTATTGGGCCATTTGTTCCTATCCACTGATCATTAAAAGTAGTACTTAGAAAATGATAAGTACCTCTGGAGTTGTGGGCAGGTGCGCCATCTTGCTGAAAATGCAGATGATGTCTACTTATAAGATCCAATTCGTCTAAGAAATTAGTCAGAATTTCTGACATAAATTCCACATATCTTTCACCAGTTAGGGTTCCCTCATAAAAGAACGGGCCAACAATTTTTGAACCAATTATACCGCACCAAACGTTGAAACTGAAACGGACTTGTGGGCCTCTTGGATGTACTAACAAAAGATTTTCTCTTGACCAATAATGGTGGTTTTTTCTATTAAACATTCCAGAATTTGAAAAATTTGATTCATCTGTCCATAAAAGGTAACGAAAGTTATTTACATTTTGGCGACAGAAGCTAAGATACCAATGGCAAAAAACAAGTCTTCTCTCTGGATCCCCTGCCAAAAGCGTTTGAACTGGTCGGTACTTATACGGAATAAATTTGTATTTTTTTAAAATCCTTTGAACAGTACCATAACTGAAATTAGAGTCCTTGAGAATATCTGCTATTGAATTCTCACGATAAGCTTCAAAATATCCAATAACTGCAATTTCCGTGGCCTCGCTTATTATGAATTCTTTTTTTGCCCTTGTTTTAGCAAAAACATTTTCGTTGCCCCTAAATTTTCGATAAAGTCTCAGAAAATATCGTTCATACGTTTGAATGCGAGCGGGATATAATTCACTGTAGTATTCTCTTGCTCTCAAGGACGATTTTCTGCACACTAAATAGCATTCTAACATATCACACTTTTCTTCATGGGAGAACATTTTTCTTTAAATTAATGACACAATAAAGCTTATAAACAAGTATTTACACTAATGTTTGACATTATTTGATTTTATCATTGTTTTCCAAAGCCTTCTAGTTGCGAGTATGTCCAGTTTAACAATTTGTCGCTTATCTTAATGCTGTCAAATCGCGAACGCCATGTTGTTTTCATAGCCGTCTTAATATTATAATACTGCAAATAATTAAAAATATTTATCGTTATTTTGACTTTATTTTTGACTTTAGCGGAAAAGTCATTATGAACTTTTTTGTTTAAAATTTGATGCTTTAACAGAAAAAAATATAATATACAGGGGTTTCCATTTAAAAAACTGTTATTTTACTGAAAAATAACGACTCTCAATTGTTTTTTTTATTTCTCATTTTTACCAGCGTTAAAAATGCTACTAGTTTGCTAATTCAAACAACTTTGTATTTTCACTAATAACAAAGTTACTAATGGTGGACACTTAATTTGGATAACCCTGTATAGACAAATATGAATATTTACCTAAATACCTTTAGAACACGAATTCATACTTCATTGCTCCATAATCAAATGCGTTATAAGTAGAAAAACTAAAGTCCTTGAAGCTGAAGCGTAAAGCCGTTTGGGCAATATTGAACAAATATAAACAAAAAGGTATCTTGGAAGCCTCTAAGAGAAGTGGTCGGCCTAGAAAACTAATTATGTTGAAAGAAGTCTATTGTGACTCTTGCAACATGTGGTCGGGCATTATCTTGTTGGAAAGTTGGATCTGCCAGGGTGTCAAGATAGGGTAAAAGATGGGGTTCTAGAACTTCGTGGATATAACGCTGCGCGTTCATGTTACCTCTGATGAAGATTAAAGGTGACCTGGAACCATAAGCTATAGCACCCCAAACCATAACTCCAACAGTGTGATGAACATGTCTTTCAAAAAAAAAACTGTGGATTGCTCCTTTCACCACGTCGCCTTCTAACCCTGGCACGACCATCGTGCATGCCTAAACAAAATCGAGACTCGTCACTAAAGACAATACTGTTCCATTCCTGATCCCAGAGTGACCGTTGTCTGCACCACTCAAGGCGATTACGTCGGTGTTCTCGAGTTAAAGGGAGGACCCAGTGTGGCCGGTATGAAAACAAGCTAAAACTTCTCATTCGTCGGTAAACACTTCGCATGCCAATAGGTCTTCCGTGTTCTGCAAACCATTCATTTGCAATGGACCTGGTAGTGGAGAAACGGTCCCTTAAGGCCAATAATCTTAGGCGGCGATCTTCACGGTCTGTTGTTCTACGGCGGCGTCCAGTGCCCCTTGCTCTTTGCGTACGGCCTTCTCGAAGCCATGCCTGACAACACCTAACCACAGTGTCTACACTTCTTTGCACTCTTTTGCATTGCACTAGTATCAAGTTCTGGTATTTATAACAGATGATCTCTAAACTGGTCATTTGATAATGAGGGATGCAAAAAGAGGTTTTATTTTGGACAGCTACCAAGTAGAAAAAAGAGTGATAAGCTTTACAGTGAATATCTTACATCCTTATTTATATTATTGTATGCTCATACAATTTTTCACGGCCTAAAAAAATTAAAATCATTTATTTACATTAGATGAAAGGTCTATAATGTTTTGTAAATTTTTGAAATTAATGAAACAGATGCCACATAAGTGCCAATGTCGCGCACACTATAGTTTTAACGTTGCTATAAGAGATATTTTGCTGTTTTGTGAAGTTAAAAGAACCAGAAACACTGTGAGTGAATACGTATATTACAATCAATACAACTTACGTTTCTACCCCACGCATTTTCGTATTTTCGGAGGCTTTACTAAGAAATGTCAATATCCCCACACAATTAGAATACTAAGCGAGCTTTCCATGTAAAATTGAATAACCCAATATTCTTTTTCGTGCACAAAGTAAATGGATTCTTAATATATTAGAAGCTGTCACTTTTGTTGTATTCTCATATCGCCTCAATTAACTAATGATTTAAACCAGATAATAACGTAAGCTTGTGATAAAGGATGCCATCTGAATTTTGTGAACCACTGACCTGTGTATAGGTAATGTTTTAATATGTATACTCAGATATTTGCATCGATTCAAACATTTTGCCCTTCATTTAGCATTAGTATCATAGTCATATTTATTTTTTTATTTTTTAAGTCATTTGAGAGGTCCAACTGTAAAATTTCCGTTCTACACTTTTCGAATTTTGCAGGAAATCAAAATAAAGTCCCTATCTCTAAAGAACAATCTTACAAGGTTAGTTAATTTGATCTTAATTAAAACAGCAAAATTATCGTTTAAATAGGTACGTATAATTCAAAAAAAATATTTAGGAGAATTTGGATTGTAAAAATACTTCTTATGCTATGAAAATAACTACTGTATACGCTCATACTTCGGAGAGAGTTGTTAGGGATAATGTGTATTTTGAACTGAATGATAGATATTGCTTCAGTTTGTGTAAAAATTATAGATCGACAGCTTCAAAAATGGAGCAGAAGAAATCGTTATTAGATGGATTTCAAAAGTTCTTCTGTGCCACTGTTTGATATCATATGATATCTTAGTTTGGGGAAAGGATGTAGTTTGGCATCGACAATGCTCTCTCTACGTAGGCAGTGCAATTAGGATATTGTATTCACTGGTATTCACAAGGACACTGAGGATTGCAAACGAACATTCAAGGAATCGACTATACTTACATTGCCTTCAACATGTATTTATGAAGCACTGGTGTATTCTAAGCAGCATTAAACTTGCCGTGAACATATCTCGCATACATACTATGACACAAGCAGTGCTGAGACTTTAAATATTCCTTTTGTGAAGTTATCAAGATGTCAGAAAGCTGAATAATCACAGCACCTATACCCCATTCGTAGTTCATTTACGTCCAGACAAAACATGCCCAAAATCGAGATTGTACAGGATCGTATTTTCCTCAATGGTATTAGAATAATCTAACCAAAAAAATGATTGTTTTTTATAGAAAGAAGTGCACATACTTTTCACAATTACTTATTCGCTGGAAGTACTGGAATCATCGTCCGAATGGTTAATATACTAAGTGACATATAAATCCAAACACCCAGTTTAAATGGTTTTATTTTAATAAAAGTTGGTGAATGTATTTATCTTACTGTAAATAACAAGTGAAAAAATTTTCAGCCTTATCAGTTGGACATTCCGGTTTTTATACTGCTTTTTTTTAATTCACTAACGCTCTAAAAATGAATATTTCAGCCGCAGTAAAGAATCAACGATGGCGGATTTTGGTTCTTGACATCCTTTACGATGGGTTACGATGCCTAGAGTACGGAGACCTGTACGATTTCATCAACTTAGTGAGTTTGATAGGGGCCGTATAGTGGGACTTCGGGAAGCTGGACTTTCTTTTCGGGCAATTGCAGTTAGAGTGCAAAGAAGTGTAGACACTGTGGTTAGGTGTTGTCAGGCATGGCTTCGAGAAGGCCGTACGCAAAGAGCAAAGGGCACTGGACGCCGCCGTAGAACAACAGACCGTGAAGATCGCCGCCTAAGATTATTGGCCTTAAGGGACCGTTTCTCCACTACCAGGTCCATTGCAAATAGTGACGAGTCTCGATTTTGTTTAGGCATGCACGATGGTCGTGCCAGGGTTAGAAGGCGACGTGGTGAAAGGAGGAATCCACAGTTTTTTGTTGAAAGACATGTTCATCACACTGTTGGAGTTATGGTTTGGGGTGCTATAGCTTATGGTTCCAGGTCACCTTTAATCTTCATCAGAGGTAACATGAACGCGCAGCGTTATATCCACGAAGTTCTAGAACCCCATCTTTTACCCTATCTTGACACCCTGGCAGATCCAACTTTCCAACAAGATAATGCCCGACCACATGTTGCAAGAGTCACAATAGACTTCTTTCAACATAATGATGTCACATTGTTACCATGGTCACCAAGCCACTTGTTATTTACAGTAAGATAAATACATTCATCAACTTTTATTAAAATAAAACCATTTAAACTGGGTGTTCGGATTTATATGTCACTTAGTATATGTTCTTACTTTTTGAATTGCTTTTATTATTTTATTGTATCTTTTTATACCCACATTTAAATTGTGGCGTCTTACATAATTCTTACGTATACATATATATGTTATCTGCATTCCACTACTACTATTACAATTCTATTGTCTATGTATGGTATAAAATTTCGTTTTAGTCTAAGTACTGTATGTAAAAATAATACCAATAAAGTTTACTATTGTATTCTAAGGGTCATCCGGTTGAGTTAGTCGTCAATAAACAATTAAAGTAATAAATATATTTCTTGAAATGCCTCATTACCATCTCGGCATCCAAACGCAGTAGCAGCGAAAGAAGATGAAGAACCGTGGACGAACGTAATTCGAAGACACGTAAGAAAACGAGAAGAACCTTAATGACGGCAGATTACGTTGAACTCCCGATTTCCTCTCGCTCGGTAGCCGGGCTTCATTAACTTGTAGTCTCGAGTGTGTGTGTGTGTGTCTGTGTTGGTCTGTCTGTGTTTAGATCGTTCTTTTTCTTCTCATTCTGAAGGCTGGGGGCCCATTACGTCCACCTGGCTCGCTCAGCAAGCCACTGAAGAAGAGAGATGAGCTGTTGCATCCCTCTTTTGGTCCAGCATACGCATAGATTCAGATTCATCTATTGATCCAGTTAGATCTACATTGTAGATATTGGATAAGTCGGTGTATACAGATTAATATATAGATAAAATGAAGTACAATACAAATAACAATAGGAACATAAAAGAAAACAATATGATACATACACACATGGCAATAAATTATTTATTAAGATCTATCAGAAGCACTGTGGAATGTGACAAATCCACCTAGGTCATAAAAACAGCAATCCAATAGCTTGTTCCGCTAACGTCTTTTGAAAAGCCCTAAGGAGTTTACGTTTTTGATCTCCGGGGTAATAAGTTAAAAAAGCATATTCCTGCTGATATGGGAGATTTTGAATGAAACGTATGATATGACACATGCCTAACTATATTATTTTTATTACGAGTGCTGTAGTCATGGAGATCAGTATGCTTAAGATGATCATTTCTGTGCTGAAAAATATATGTTAAAAGTTTATAAAGATATATACATGCTACTGTATGTTGTGTTTAACAAATATCTCACGGCAAGAAGATCTGGACCGTATTTTAAATATAATGCGAATGATTATTTTTTGTAAGACAAACACTCTAGAGATTTCAGTAGCCTGGCCCACGCAGTAATGCCATATGAAATGACAGAGTGTACACACGCATAGTAGACATCCACTAATGCTGAGGTGTTTAACATCCTCCCTAGCGTAAGTATTAGATACAGACTTTTTCCAAGCTTCTTACATACGGAATCAATTTGCTCTGTCCATCTTAAATTGCAATTAAAGCTTACACCTAAGTAACAGAAACATAAAATTTTCTATTCTCTAAAAAGCTAACCAGCCATTGATTCAAACATCCGCGAATGTCGACATAATGAAATTTATTGACCACAAATGACGACTTACACAATCAAAGGCCTGAGACAAGTCAAATTGGATACTCGCTACGTAATTACCTGAATCAAGTTTATCACAAACATACTGAACATACTCGATAATGCTTGTTTCAGTTGAGTAGCCTGCCCTGAAACCATGTTGAGTATTATGTGATAATAGCAAATTTAAGAAAGTACTCGTAATTTTCAATTTTCATTGCAACCACTTTTTCAATGATTTTCGGGAAAATACTTAATAGCGCGATTGACCTATAGTTTTCCACATCACAATTTGCACCTTTTTTAAATATCATATTAACGATGCCAGTTTAAGAGCTGTTGGAAATTTACCAGCAGCAACCGATTCATGTCTGCTAATACTGGGGCAAAGATATCCATGTTCTGTTTTACTAAATAGATTGGAATTTCATCCGGCCCTGTAGATTTCTTGTCTGACATTACTTATCACAAATATAATGTCATCAGTAGTGACATGGGTGAAAAACATTGATTGTTTGGCTGTTTCACGAGTAGTGCAGGAATCCGACAAAATGGTAAAATAGTTGGCAATTTTGTTGCTAATTACAATGGATACATATTTTCCATTAAAGTTGGCGATATCAGTAGGGTTGGTTATAGTTACGTTATCGCAGACTAGATCTGTGATAACTGCATTTTTTTGTTTACCTTTTATTGAATTGACAATATCCCCATTAGTATCTTGAATCTCGTTACGTAGCCATGCTAGGTTATTCAATTGATCTATTTTTTCTTGAAGTGACTTAGAAAATTTAATTTTCTTATGAGTAGTGTTGTATCCGCGCATTATGAACAATTTTACGTTTAAATGCTATGTCGAAAGACCACAAGCACGTTTCTAGAAAATCATCGAAATAGTCATTTATACTACACTTCTGAATCTCACCAAACCCATGCTTCAGTAATAAATAGCGAAATAGCATAAAAGGCGGAGTCAAGTAGACTGACTCAAGCAGAAATTACTACACTCATACCCAACTAGCATTTTGTTACAATGGACTACCACCCAATAAAAAGCTACCTATATTTGTCAATGCTCAGTAATTATATCATTGAATGATGCTATCAAAAGTTGAATTGTCTTGAGAGTTGGATTTTTTGTCAAAATTTCCGAACTACGTATTCTTTATCTGAAGTCACTTGAAATAGCATAAAAACCTTTGGTCGGCGCATCCTTTGTAATTTCATGACGTATCATAGGCGTGCGGTCATTTATTTAGAACGATAATAATAATGTTTTTATATCACAATAAATGGATTTTACTATCTTCTTATTTTTCTGATTTGGGATAAAAAATACTTATATTGGGAGTTTAATTTATGTTGACTGAAAGTTAAGAAATGGAAAAATTACAGAATTCCAACGTTTGACATAGGCAAATATTTACATAGCAGGTAGGTATATAAAAAGGTATATAAAGACTTACATTATAGGTATTTATATATCATTCTCGCCTTCGGAGCTGTCGCTAGAGTCATCTTGTAGAGGAATTACAACGGGATTTACAGGAGGCAAAACACAATATTCATTTTCTTTTTCAATAATATGCCTAGAACACTGCTTCCATAGGTCTGTGGCAGCAATATGAGAGACTGCATCTCTTATTGTGGCCAATAGCGATTCACTTAATTGAGGGGTCTGATTATGTTTTCTTACTTTTTTTTTAAAGCAGCCCAGACCAACTCAATCGAGTTAAAAATGCAGAGGTAGAAGTAATACTTCATGGCCATTTTGCTGGAGCAGATTGTCAACAACATACTCTTTTTCAAATTTTTGTCTTTTAATAAGATCCAATAATATGGCTTTGGTTGATTTTGGTGGTATTTTCATTCCCTTATCCTTCATAAAATCAATAATGTCTTGTTTTTTTGTGCCTGTATTCGGAATTTTGTTTTTCTGTCGGGAATGGTATGGCGCATTGTCCATAATAATCACTGAATTTGGGGAAATGTTTGGTATTAACTGCTGCTCTATCCACTTTTCAAATAAGTCGGAGGTCATATCCTCATGATAGTCGGCACATGATTCTTTGATATTTTTGGCATATAACAGCAAGGCATTAGATATAAATCCATTTTCACTGCCAGCATGGAGAATAATGATTCGTTTTCCACGGTTGCATGGTGCATTTAAAATGCACTTGTTGCTGTCGTCAACCCAGCCGTACTGCACAACATCATGGGTATCATACCACGTTTCATCCAGGTAAATCAGATTTCTTTTCTGCTCTCTATAGATTTTATTTTTGTGCAAAAATTCTTGGCGCAATTCAACGATTCGAGACGACTCCATAATCACCATTCTTTTATCTAATTTTTTGTATTGAAAACCACACAGTTTTACAATACAGTGCAGTGAGTCTAAGCATTTGTAATTATAAAAATCTTCAGGATAATCTTTTAATTTAACCCGTATCATTTCCAACGTGGGCACCAAATTTTCTTTATAAAATCCGTATATTATACGACGAATATCTTCCTGAAAACCCACGTCTATTCTTTTTAATGTTTGCCCTATGCGCTTTCTGTGGAAGGAATGGTTGACTACATCTCCCCTTTTTATAACCCGATAAATGGTAGACCGACTGATTTTTGTCAGGATACAAATTCTGTTTAAAATTTGATTTTGCGAGGAATCTGGATTTTCGTTTTTCAGACAATCATACATATTTAGGATTACTCTTTGGGTCTGTTCCTCTTAATCTTTATGAAAGAATTCTGCCTGCACAGGTTCATCAACCATCTCCTCGTGGCTTGGAGCATTTTCCCAAGGTCTCCAAAGAGCCATATTTAGGACACACAAGAACAATCAACACAACAATTAAATCAACAAGTAAACTGAGTATTCAAAAGTCAAAAACACACAAACTAATAAAATCTATGAAAAAACACGGACAGACTAAAGAAAACACGTTTATTCACCGCTACACGGCACTGGCTAAACTGTTTCAATTTTCAGTAGCCACCTGCACTTGTTCGGAGCTCTGAAATACACGCTTTCTCATTGGCTATGTCCACGCATAGGCGTGCTTTACTCCACGTGGACCGGTGAAGCTGCCTTTGATCTTATACGGGGGATATTTGCTGCGAAATTTGGCGATTTTTGCAGCAACAGAGCGTGTTAAATATAGATATATAAAACGCACCCGGTATTTCACAGTGTTTCAAGTGACTTCAGATAAAGTATACGACAGTGTGGTGTGCAGCTTCCTCCGCTAGAATTATTGGTCGCTGGTTCTTTGAGGAAAATGAAGTGGCAGTGGCAATGAATTCGGACCGGTATGTAAACATATTACAGGATTTTCTCCACGACAAGATGAGTTGGACTTAGGGGACATTTCCAACAAGACGGTGCAGCCTCACACACTTAAAGAGCATCGATGACTGTTTTGAGAGAACACTCTCAAAGCGGCGATTTGGTGTGGCCGGCCCGCTCTCCCGATTTGGCCCCTTGTGACTATTTTCTTTGGGGTTCGTGGAAATAATGTGTTTATGTGAATCGTCCTGGGGCCTACAAGATTTGAAGACCAACATCCGAGAAGAAATTGCCGACATAACGCATGGCTATGCTGGCAAGAGTCAGGACAAACGCCAGAAATCCACTTACTCAGTGTATAGAGAATGATGGACGTCACCTACCTGATTTGATCTTGAAAAATATGTAAAACAAAAGTTAAGGCATGTGCATATATTATAAAGATAATAATTTTCTGGTTTCTACAATGTGTTTTATTAAGTTTTGAAAAAAGGACGTTAGCTGCCGCACCTTTCCAGGGAAGGTAACGGTGCTATTGTCGCCCCTAAGACCTCAGACTTGCAGAAAAAAATGAGGAAAGTGGTAAGAAGGAGAGGAAGAGGAAAGGAAAGAGGGAGAGGAGGAAAGGAGGAGTCAAAGGGAAGAGAGAAAATCAGAACGAAGTTGGGCCATCTCATCTGAGCGCACACGCCTTGACAGTTCGCCCTGAAAGTAGGCAACCCACACTGCTTGCCTAACCCCCTTTAACTACCTCCCTCCCTTCCTCACCAAGACGTGATGCTGGCTCGGCGCCTACAGTATATTCAGATAAGAGATAGACCGGACATAAACAAGACCACGTGATCATCGAACGCTGTAACATTCGGCAGGGACGTATTAAGAGTCACGCAGTACATATTTTAGATAGTAGATGCTGCTTTGCGTAACTTTGTAGTAAATTAGCACAATTCGATGTGTATACGATTGGTGATGGATATAGGATCATGTGGGGGTGGGATAAGAAATATATAATGATGTAAATATACATAAGGGTTTCAAAATTTTCGCTTCGATTTCCAGCTTCGGATGTCGCCTGATGTTTGGTGAAATACAGTCGAATATAATCTCAAAATGGCGTTTAAATTAGCCTAAATTAAAAATAATCGTATATCTCTTAAAATTGCTTTTAGAATATTGATTAGTATATTTTTTGATTTCTAGGTAAATATGTAACCAAATTAAAACGTTCAAAACGTAAAAAAATGTGCATGGTTGAACATTGTCAGAAAGTAGATTCTTGAATAGGTTTTGCCAAAATGGGTTCAAAAATGTCAATAATTAATTAAAAAATACAGTAGCTTTATAATTACTTATAACTTACCGAATTTGATGAACGACATCTTTTATTGGAAAGATGAGCTTGATGAGCTTTCATCATCGCTACTGCCTGAAGCACCAACGTCAATAATGAATGGCTCGACTTGTTCCTCTAAAATATTGTCCAGTACCCACATTCTCTTTTCAACTTTGTCTTTCACGTGCTTAATACAGTTTTCCCATTTTTGCGCTGTTATTAATTCTAGTGCTTCTTTGAAAAGTCCTTTGAGGTCACAAAATTTAAAAGTTGTATTGTGCTTAGCTATATAATTTTTAACCTTTGCCCATATGAGCTCAATGGGATTGAGCTCGCAATGATATGGAGGTAAACGGAGCACAGTTTTATTTTGACTTGCTGCCATATCGTCAATGGCGTATTTTTGATATTCCGCCTTGTGATCCTTGACAATTCTTAATAATTGTACTTTCTTCAAAGTTGATATTTTTCGAGCGGAGCCAATTTTGAACATCAACTTTCCTTGAAGCCGTTGTTGGGACCTTCTCCATTCTTCGAGAATTATAAGGCGCATTATCCAACACAATTACTGCGTTTTCCTCTAAGTTCGGTAAAATTTTTGAAAACCACTGTTCAAACGATTCGCCATTCATTTCCTCGTGGTAATCTCCAAATTTCTTAGACTCAAAGCACAACAGACCGTCAACAACAAATCCATCCTCACTGCCAATATGGCAGATAATGAGCCTTTTCCCTTTACCTGGAAATCGAAGTACTAACTGGTGTAGATTTATTTCAATAAGCGAACCTTTTTCAAATGTTTTCATCACATTCAGCGAAAAAACATTGAGACATGAGTATCAGATTGCTATAATTGGGATTATTTAGTCATATTGAAAGAAAGAATATTGAACGTCGTATGATTACTCAGCGCTTCACAATTTAATTTAAAGTTATAAACCTTTAAAAAATGAATGATCAGGAACCTGAAATACGCGCAAATATTAATATTAACAAATTATAACTTTATAAAGCTTAAAGTATGAATTAAAATGATTAGAAATATTAGGAACGGTACACAATATAAAACTTAGTAACTTTTTTTAAGTTTATAATATTCGACATATTTTAAGATTATATTAAAAAATTATTGAAATATCGAAAACACATAAAAACATGGCTTAAAAAAGTTCTAACAAATGAAAATGACAATAAAACATCCACGCATTTTATCGAAAGTTATAAAAGTTTTGTTACTTGTAATATGTTTTATCTGCCCCCTGGAATTAATGTTTAGAACCTTGTTCCCAAGGTTTGAAAAACATCCGATTGTTGTCTATTACTCGTATTTACCTGCTGGATTTTTTAATCCGGTGGACAGTCCATCTAGAAAGGCCCTCCTGGATGAAGTTACAGAATCATCAACCCATACTTTACTTGTAGTGTGTCCTGCGTTTACCCACGTTTCATCAAGGTAATAAATCTTCCTGTTTTGATTTCTATATTTCCCAATTTTTGTTAAATAATCCCTCCTCCATAGCACAATTTCTTCTCTATCCAGTAGTAAACTATTACGACCCCGTTTTTTCCATTTGAAATTTAAATGCTTCAGTAACGCATGGAATGTTGATCGTTTGAAATTTGGCAACGTTGTATCTCCATTTACCTCCTGCAGTACTTTATCTATAGTAGGTATTTCATTCCTGAAGAAGAATTCGTGCACTTTCCTCCTAATCGCATGCTTATCAGCTTCATCCAATGATTTAACAATACTTTTGCGATGTTTACTGGTCATTGGCTCAGAAAAGGTGTGATTTTTTTTGTATTGTCTTAACACATTAAACACTGATGCGCGACACACCCCAACTTTGTGAGAAACCTTCACAACAATTTCTTTGATGGTTGATGCCTCGTTCTCCTCGCGCTCGATCTTATATATATTCAAAATGACCTCTTTCATTTCTGCACTCAGGTGTCTTTTTTTAGAGCGTTTCCTAGGTGGACTACAGGAGTTTACAACTTCATCGGCAGTATCTGTACTACTGGGCATTTTGCGCAAGCAGTTGATAACAATAACAATCAATAACAAGGTATAACAATAACAACGACAAACTCAACAACTTAATAAGATAACAAACGAAAACGTCCAAAGAAATATCAAATTGCAATGATGCACACGACATACGTAACACGTCTGAACCTGAATGTGACTCTGCCTTGATACGAGTGCTCTGCCGCTCGGCATAGGCATTTAATTGCGAATTGACCAATGAGGGCTCCTGTTTTACGTCGAGACGGCGGCGTTAGCGTGAAAATCACCCGAACCTTTTGTTTACATCCGGTCTATCTCTTATCTGAATATACTGTAACCCCCTTTAACTACCTCCCTCCCTTCCTCACCAAGACGTGATGCTGGCTCGGCGCCTAGCGCACTGAACCCTAATCGTCTTGCTACTAAAAAAAGTTGCGATTACTCAAGATCACCTAAAATATTCTCTTTTATTGTTATTGAAGCAAAAATTCCGCCGTCAAAGCAGGCAGTATTGGCGAATTATTGATATGCCGATGTTCCTTAGTAGGTGCCTCCGAAAATACTGAACCGAGTGGGGTAGGGCGCAAGCAGAAAGCACATCGATTTTCGGTGAAATATGTATAGGACCCGGCCATATACTTCGCCGTCGGTATCACCTATCGATTTACGATTTGTTCTTTTTTCCGAATCATTTTTTCTTTTTTCCCGCCGCCGTGTGTCGAGTTCAACGTTCGAGGCAATTGTCGGTGAAAAATTCAGGTGGTCGCCACCGGGCCAAATTATCCAGGGAAATTCGTTAAATATGTATGCTGTCCAGAAATGTAGCGGTCGAACGTCTTCGGTTTTTCTGTGAAGTCGCATGCTCAGCTGCTATTGGTTCATAATGGAACATCGATACACCGCTTATGGATAATGTTGCTTTCATGTTACACGTGGAGTTTTTTTGCTACAATAACTTCCTTTTGGATAATTTACTAGCTCCGTTTTTGCCTCTTTGTGTAGGAATAGATAACGTGGTTATAAGGATGTCAAATAGATATCGTAACCTTACGGGGTATGTATCAGCTAATACTAGGCTTCGACCGAGAATCAATGTTTTGGCGGAAGCTGATATTCGACCTTTATCACAATTGGCCGAATAGAAATGTTTGATTATCTAAAAATGTCGATTTTATCATAAGGAGGAAGTCTAAGGGCCGATTTTACCAACATTATTATTATGGACTAATAGGAAAATACCTGATCGCAATGCAATTTGACGGAAGCTGTAAAAGGTCTCAGAATATCAGTGATTTCTATTAAAATGTTGAATAAAATCGTGAAAATTCGACTGTATTACAAACAAGACCACTTTTTGATTCCAACATGATGCTTTTGTACAGAGAAAACAGGACAACTTTCATGTATTTTGATTTATGTTATAGGTGTACATTTGACCATCCGTTATCCCCTCAGCGAATGGGAATGGGAGAAATAATAGGTCGATTTTCTAGCTGTTAAATTTGGCAGCAGGTTTGGTCGTTTGTTAATTCACGGCAATCTCGAAATTTGTTAAGTTCAATATACTGTGTGTATATGTGATCATTATAGCTACACATACCTGTTGAATTGTGCGGATTTGCAAGAAAATAGAATATAAAATGTATTCCAACCAATTCCTCATGTCTCTTTACATCATAATAGTATTCATTTGTTATAAATTCATGGGTTAATGAATTTCTTCAAAGCAATCAAAACAGTATGTCGTCCCCATCCTAAAACACCGATATGTGTAAAACATGTTAATCCCTACATCTCCGAGGTGCATAATGCAATTACTGTAGACATAGACCTAAAATTATTAGTAATTACTGAAAAATAAGAGCTAAAAAGAATTATAAATCGTGATAAAATATTGGAGGTTAAGGCTTTTGACTGGTGACTGGTGGGGATACAATATAGGGATGGCGACGATAGACGATACATCGATGTATCGAAAACATCGATACATCGGACGTAGAACATCGATCTTTACGCATCGATGGTCTCATGACGATATGTCGATATCGAGAGGAATCATAAACATCCGTAACCGTATACCCCGAGCCTATCCTTAACTGTGCTACCATCTATAAGCGAGGACTGGTAGCTTCGAAATTGAAAGGCCAGAAAGCTATTTAGGTGTTTAGTAGTATTTGAATATTATCATTACAGACGAGCACTGAGCCACTGAGTGGCCACTGAGCACTGTAGTCTTTTCTTTATTCTGTACGTCCCCAAGGGATAGAATAAAATAGACTGAAAACAGCGCGTTTAATGATTTTCAGTTCTCAAAGAAAGATTTTCCCCTGCCGGTCCTTGACATCGTTTCGAAATACGCGACACGACATGAGAGTTGTTTAATATTGTTATGGGAGCAACTTTAGGATCAAAGGTAGAGTATTTTAAACACAAAAACTGCGCTAGTTTTATCAGAAGAAAACACTATATCTCTGAGCCACAGAAGCAAAGCGAATCTCAGGCTTTCTATTCTCCCATCACTAGTGTGTTGAAATGACAATTTGTCCCTTCTTGGATTACTTGAAAAAGTGATGTGCTTTCCAGTTCGTTTCATTAAGTTGCGTTCAGTTCTAGGAACTAGTTCGTGAACCAACTACTTTATCCAACAATACCACAAAAAAAAAATATATATATATATACAGAGACAGAGCAGATATTCCAGTCTTTCAGTCGAGATAACGTAAAAACTCACATCACTAACATTATGAGACACTAATTTCAAATGTCAATTCCGATCTCCTTTGGTCTATTCTCCTTCTCCAACGTCACTGTATTTATGTTTTGTGATCACTTGTTTTGTTATGTGTGAAAAATGGAATTTTTTAACAACATATTTCCGTATAAAAGTGCTCCCTCCAAGATTTTTTTGTGAAGAAATACATATTACACTGTCGTGTACACGTTAAATCTGCACGAACCCCTAAATCCGTGGTTATGTTGAATGTACCATCACCGATGGTGCGACTGATTATACACTGAAATTAAAACAAAAACCTGCAACTGCAATTGTATGTATGAATGTTGAAACTGTTGAACAGTTTCGGACAAGTGGGGTTAAAATATCGTCGAGGAACTGGAAAGAAGTGTATGAACGTGTTGAAATGCACACAAAAATTTGAGTGAAAAGGCTTTTGGAAGTGAAAGTTTGCAAATATAGGATAAACTATAAGCACACAGTAGGTGATATAATCACATATGGATTACAAAAGTTGCAGTAAACATTGAAAAACCTTCAGGTAATCTGAAAAAATAGGTTTTACTCAGACATCAAGCGTTTTTTAAAATTTTGGCTCAGTCTTACATAATTTCATAATATTTAATAAACTGAAAAGATTTCAATGGCAAGCTGTCACTTCATATTTTGCAGTGTTTTGTTTTGAATACTTTGATGCTATTTGCTGGCAAAAATTTGACGGAGAGATCTTGTGGCTGATTGGGTATATTTAACGGACTGTTACTCGTACGCTATTGGTGCCGAATAATGGTTTGTTAAATTGTGAAATCCACCCTTAGAATAACAAACCTTCGTGGCCTTGGTTCTGCTTCTTAAGGGGTAACACCACTGTAAAGTAAGACAGCGCAAAGCGCCTCGTAACACACCAGCTTTGCGCTGTCTTATTTTGATAGACCGGTACAGAGGTTAGTTGAGATGATTTCGTTCGTTCATCCCATGACAAAATACCAACCCTAGATCATGCTGATGAGTAGTCAAAAAGCACGAAACAGCTGTCCATGGTTGTTTTTTTTCGTCATCTGACGGACGGAAGCACGTTTGGTTTACCACTGTAAATGCCTGATTATTTATTGGAGGAGGTTATTGAGCATATGAGTGACAAAAAAATTTATCATGAAAAAAATATTTAGACAGAGATTTTCGCTCGGCACGTCAAGTGTAGCTGCTGCAAATTTGGATCCAGGAAAAAGAAAAAAAACATTTTACATGTGTACAGCTAAAAAAAATATCTGAGGATTTCTAAAATATCGAGTTTTGTGTGGTGGCCGAGTGTTTGAATTCAAACGTTTAATTTTCGATGAAAAAACATGTTACTAGATGATGCTTGTATTAACTTATGGAATGACAATTCTTCGAGTAATGGCACCATTTTTTAATATTATTTATATTCTTTAGGACTTAAAGACAGATTCACAAGTCGTGACCAAAAATGAAACATCACACACAGGACCAGAAGAAGTTTAAAAATAAATATCTTCAAAACCGTCAATGGAATAAACTAAAATTTGGTAATTGGATTTACCGAAGTATTGTCCACATTCAAAAGTATTTAATTAAGATTAACGTGCACCAGTGGCGGAGAAACAGGGGACTAGTGGCATTGTTTTTCCAAATAAAAATAGTACGCTACTGTTTTTTTTCCAAACGCGTTATTTTTAGAATTTTCCCTTTAATTTGCTACAAATAATTACTCTTGTGTTTGTTTTCCTAAAAGAAGTTAGATCATTCATGAAGAACCGAGATACAATTAGTTTCCGCCAGTGGTGCGCGTTAATTTTAAGTAAATAATTTTGAATTTGGACAATAGGTAAATCTTCATACGAAATTTGGTTGGTTCATTCCAGTTGACGGTTTTTAAGATATAAAAAAATGTATTTTATTTTTAAACTTCAACACTCCGTATCTTTTTAATGAAGCCCTTTAGGAAAAAATTTTACATAAAATGTGATCCTGTGTATGATGTTTGATTTTTGGTCACGACTTGTGAATCACCCTGTATGTGCTATTAACTTCCTCGAATATCATTATTTTATTACAATTTCTTCCGCCAAAAGAAAAGTGACAAGAACACTTTTTCAAGCCGTTCAGTACTGTTACTCCTCGAGTCTTAACCCCGTTTTAAGGCAATATTAAATCGATACTTCTTAAAATTAGATAAAACGTGACACTTGGATGATTATAACTACCTAACTTGAGTAAGATTGAAAAACGAAAAACATTTGATAATTGAAATACGTTGAGATCTTGGACATGGTTAGAGATGGCAGTCAAATTTTACATCAACATATTAAAGTATACTAAGTGACATATAAATCTGAACACCCAGTTTAAATGGTTTTATTTTAATAAAAGTTGATGAATGTATTTATCTTACTGTAAATAACAAGTGAAAAAATTTTCAGCCTTATCAGTTGGACATTCCGGTTTTTATACTGCTTTTTTTTAATTCGCTAACGCTCTAAAAATGAATATTTCAGTCGCAGTACAGAATTAACGTTGGCGGATTTTGGTTCTTGACATCCTTTACGATCGGTTACGATGCCTAGAGTACGGAGACCTGTACGATTTCGTTAACTTAGTGAGTTTGATAGGGGCCGTATAGTGGGACTTCGGGAAGCTGGACTTTCCTTTCGGGCAATTGCAGTTAGAGTGCAAAGAAGTGTAGACACTATGGTTAGGTGTTGTCAGGCATGACTTCGAGAAGGCCGTACGCAAAGAGCAAGGGGCACTGGACGCCGCCGTAGAACAACAGACCGTGAAGATCGCCGCCTAAAATTATTGGCCTTAAAGGACCGTTTCTCCACTACCAGGTCCATTGCAAATGAATGGTTTGCAGAACACGGAAGTCCTATTGGCATGCGAAGTGTTTACCGACGAATGAGAAGTTTTGGCTTGTTTTCATACCGGCCACACTGGGTCCTCCCTTTAACTCGAGAACACCGACGTAATCGCCTTGAGTGGTGCAGATAACGGTCACTCTGGGATCAGGAATGGAACAGTATTATCTTTAGTGACGAGTCTCGATTTTGTTTTCGCATGCACGATGGTCGTACCAGGGTTAGAAGGCGACGTGGTGAAAGGAGGAATCCACAGTTTTTTGTTGAAAAACATGTTCATCACACTGTTGGAGTTATGGTTTGGGGTGCTATAGCTTATGGTTCCAGGTCAGCTTTAATCTTCATCAGAGGTAACATGAACGCGCAGCGTTATATCCACGAAGTTCTAGAACCCCATCTTTTACTCTATCTTGACACCCTGGCAGATCCAACTTTCCAACAAGATAATGCCCGACCACATGTTGCAAGAGTCACAATAGACTTCTTTCAACATAATGATGTCACATTGTTACCATGGCCACCAAGATCTACCGTCTTATCCCCAATTGAGCACGTGTGGGATATGATGGGTAGGAGATTGCTCAATTTGCAACGTCCTCCTCAGACTCTAGAAGCACTTCGAGAGGAGTTGGTGGTTGCCTGGAATGAGATACCACAGGAGGACATTGACCACCTGATCAGAAGCATGCCTAGGCGCGTTGGAGAATGCGTAGCACATCAGGGTGCATCCACACATTATTAAAGGTCAAAGGGCTTTAAAGCAGTGCAATCATTTTGAAATTTTTATCATTTACTTATTATGCTTCATTAAGTACTTATACAAAATTTTATTAAAATAAAACCATTTAAACTGGGTGTTCGGATTTATATGTCACTTAGTATATATTATTAGATAGTGGTGAGTATTTTCGAAAATTCCTTATATTGTGAATTACATACATACGATTCTGATGCCTCATTTTAACTGAATTACCACCCTTCAAATCCATAACTTCTATGTCGCCTTGCCCTCATACATATGGTCGCGATGATGATTTTGCGCCTGATTCCGATCCCTATATCGGAATTATCATGATAGTGACAAAATTGTCACAGCGGATCATCTGTACGACTGCAAGGTGACCTTGAAACTAATTGCAAAGATCGACATTCAGTTAGAAAATTGTTGCTAAACAAGACATTCACAAAAAACAACTTCACTTGAAATAGGAATTTGAACAAAGCTACTTATGACACACTTAATCCTGTGGAACATCACCAAAGTTATACCTTGTAACAAAGTCACTTTTCGAAATAAACTGACCGAATCGTTTTATTTTTTGGCAATGGATTACTCTAAATCGATCAAGTCAATTTCAGCGATAATAGTGAAGTGATTTTTTGACGATAACTAATAGCTACAGGTAAAGTATAAAAAGAAAAGTAGCATATCGACACTTTCTAACGGGTGATTTTTCAAGAGGTATAGGATTTGATTTTAAAAAAAAAAACACAAAAAACTTGAAAAAAACGATTAAATCTTTATTTGAGTCGATAGAACGGTTTAATGTTTAAAGATTATTTCATGTAAATGTTGGCCGCGGCTCCGCTTTAGATGGCCCATGCGCAAGGTCCAATTTTGGCACACTCTCTCCAACATAAAAGATATTTCAAAGTCGTTTTTAACGAAGAAAAAATGGTGTGCGCAAGTAGGTCACAATTTGACGATCGCCACCTACCAATGGTTCGTCAAGCTGGTTTTCATTCTCATTCCATACAACGAAGATGTGCACTTGCGCACAAGTTTGTGTTTTAAATAAGACGCCATATACATTATGTTATCCGTTGGTGTGTCTCCAAGACCAGACCTAAACCACACTAATGTGTTGGTCATGGTTACAGAGACGGAAAGCAGTCATGTTCTTTTCAGAAAGAAAGATGGAGCAAACGCCTATATTCGCACATACTGACGTTTCTTAGTAGACCTTGAAAAGTGATTCAATTGTTCTTAAATTCGCGGCCAAGATTATAAGCATTTTCACTCTCACAGTTCGCCTTTTATTGCCTGAAGTTGTGGCCGAAGGTTTATTTTTTGCTGAATGTGAATAATACTATCTGTAAAATGTAGAACAGAAGGGGGACTGATAGAAAGCATGCTAGATGCTTGAGCGTTGTCTATTAGAAGTCTTTATTATGTTAACATTATTAATATCACGATGGAAGACCCACTATTCCTAGGATTTCGATTTGGGTGTTCCACAGGGCTCGATCTCGATACCAACTGTATTTTAAGTCCACGTTAATCACCTCGGTATGGTTTGTTCTTTTTTCCCGAATATTTTATTATTTTTCTTCAACGTATGTTGACTTCACCGTTCAAGGAATCACACATTGAAGTTGAGTTACTTTATAAACGCCTTCCATCGATATACGACATACTAACGATGTTGTGTATATAGTTGTCACCGTTCTCACATACAATTTCCATGTTAAATACGTCATCAAGCATCCCCGTCTCACCCTGTCCGCATCTTTTCAAAAGACGCACCGTGCCAAAAAATAATTGATGAAATTTTTTATCCGTCAAATTATTTTCTCATACTACAAAGGTGACTTGACAAATTACACCAAGCAAGAAGCTACATACCTTTCCATACCCCTTAATCGATTTTTTATTTTAATGCCAGTTCTTTAAAAAAATCGCACAGCATCGTGACTGATTAGCAGAATTGCATATTGCATCTGAGGATCTAGCAGGCCAAGGAATATTAAACAGTTGACAGCCATAAACAGTCAGCTTTTTTCTCACGAAGCTATGCAAATTATTTGAATCGACCGCATGTCAAGATGAGTTTACATCGATCAAAGCTGGTTTTACCTGACTGTACCAGGGTTACGACACTGTAAACTAATGTTGGCATAAGGGTCTCCCTATTCAAATCCCAGCAGTCCAGAAGAACATTTAGAGGGGTTTCAGTACAAGGTGCAGGTAACTTGATTGTGCAAGCTCTTATATGGTCAGAGTTTTGAATGGGGTCATTTGAATTCGAAAAAAGAAGCTGATGTGACCAAGGGTCAAAAAATGGGACGAGGGGGATTTGATTTTGCTTTGTATAGGCGTTTTTTTCCGTTAGGTACATATATTTCTGGGGTGTCACATCATCAGGGGAAGTATAACGTATTTTTTGCCTAGAATCTTTTTTGTCCGTCATGGCACGAGCTCCGCGTACGGGATACCGTTTTTTGTTAACTTGTCTCAGGATCTTAGGCGGAGTGGGACCCAGATTAGGTGTATTTATAAAGCTTTGGCCAAAGTTGTTAAGCAAGCTGTTGCCGCTATCGCTCTATTGTCCTTGAATTTGGATGTTTTAAGATGTTGGCTGAAATGTTCGTTATTCGGATCCTAGATATAAAAGAAACAAAGAAGTATAGTAAATATACTAAGTGACAAAGAGTATCCAGTAATAATGAATGGATTACCACACTTTTCACTTCCTCTAGTGCTGGGCTAGGAAGTATTGTAATCGCGAAGGATTTCGAAAATGAGATATTATTTTTTTGCATGTTATATGGCATGTATATACTAAGAGAGAGAGAGAGAGAAGTACTACTCGCATTTCGACGAAATTCTTACATAATGTTACTATTATTCCAAGGACGCAAAAGCTTTATAGTTTTTGAAAATCGGTCCAGTGGCGGCGGCGAAAAATGCCAGAAACTTCGTTTTTTGGCCATTATCGGAAACATTTTGGTGTGGATTAAAAATTGGAGGTTAGGAGATGCATGGAGTGGAGAAGAGTGTATCTGAGTTTTTTGACGCTGTTATGGTTTATACGTCTCCAATCCCATTTACATTAAACCCTAGATATATCTGCTAGAGTCGGGGTTATATGCACCTGCAGCAATTGCTCTCAGAGGGAGGAGAAAGGTCGCTTAATTTTTTGTTATACAGGGTGTTTCAGTTTATTGTTGCATAACTTTAAGATTCGATAGAACTTTTAAAATTAATGCATAAAGTCTATATACACATGGGTCGAAAAATGCGTGGCTTCCGAAATACAGCGTGTTTAAATATACTTTCTAAAATAGTTTTTTCTAAACATTTCGAACAATATTTGATGTATAACAGTGAAAATTGGTATACGAGGGTTTTTTGGTACGACAAAACGAACCATGGGCATAGTTTTACTGTAGCCGCTAGAGGGCGTTCTCTACTGTACCTGTAGTGTATTAAAATGACCGAAAAAATTTTCTTAGAACAATTTTTTGCTTTTTGAATAAAAAAACTGATTCTTCGCACTTTTTAACATAAAAAAGCTCCTTTGTGAATTTTCGTTATAGTTAGCCGTTTTTGAGATATTTCGATTTTTAAGGTTCGATGCATTTTTAATTATTTATGATAAAATAACGTTAAAAAGTCAGTATCTCGATAATGTTTAGAAGTAGGCTGAGCCTGCAAATATTTTTGAAATTGAAAGCAGAATAAGGTTAAACGTCAATTAGTTGACAGTTAGTTTTGTTGTCTGTTGAAACCTGAAACGTTTTTTTGCAATTGTGAATGCACGAAATTTAGTTTCTTTTACCTGTTTTTTTTTTGTAAGTTTCATAAAAATGCCATTTTTATTCTCCAATCAAGAGTTAGCGGATATTCATTTTGTGTATGGCTTTGTAAATGGAAACGCGGCAGAAGCAGCCAGAGAATACGCACGAAGATTTAGAAACAGACGACATCAAACTCGCTCAGTATTTGTAAGAGTGCATCGCCAAATAATTGTAAATGGTTTTGGAAATCTCCAAAGGGATCAAAACATAAATGTTCGTCAGCGCAGATTTACCCGTATGATTCTGCGTGAGTTTGATAGAGATCCGACCACAAGTGTTAGGAGAGTTTCTGGTGCCTTGGGAATTTCAGCAAGCCATGTTCACCGTGTTCTTAGAAATGACCATAGACGTCCTTACCATTTGCAACCCGTGCAAGGACTACAGCCAGGGGACGGAGAATATTTTGTCACTGGATTTTTGATAGAACTGATAATAATAGGGAGTTTTTAAGTAACCTTTTATGGAAAGATGAGTCATGCTTCACTAGACGTGGAGTGGTCAATTTTCATAATCAACATATTTGGACCCTACCTTTTGCCTGCAAGGTTAAATGCTGTGACCTTCTTGAAATTTTTAAAGGCTGAACATGCAAATATCTGGGATGATGTTATGTTAGATTTAAGAAGATTGGCCTGATTCCAGCTTGATGGTTGTCCAGCTCATTATTCGAGAATAGTTAGAAACTGGCTGGACGAAAATTATCCAGAAAGATGGATCGGCCGTGGAGGACCAGTCGCCTGGCCTCCACGATCCCCTGACCTAAATCCACTAGATTTCTTTGTGTGGGGATTTCTAAAAGAAAAAGTGTACCAGACTCCCGTAACCACAAGAGATATGCTAATAGACAGAATCAGGAATGCATGTGATGAAATAAGGCCTTATTTGAATAATGCTATACCACGTTCGATCATTTGTAGATGTGAATTGTGTATTGAACAATTGGGTTTACATTTCGAGCAACAACTTTAGATTTTGTATGTTTGTCCTAACCATCCAATAGTATTTTAGTTGTAAATAATTAATTTAATTTGTTAAAAATAATATTGGAAAATTAAACAAATTAATATTTTGTTTTTTTTTGTGCTTATTTGGAGTTCGGAATTATTGCTGTGTTTAAAAACACAATCTAAACGATTATCTTAATTACTTGTAATGCCCAAATCGAAAATGTAAAAAAAATATTATTGTCCCATAAATAATTAAAAATGCATCGAACCTTAAAAATCGAAATATCTCAAAAACGGCTAACTATAACGAAAATTCACAGGAGAGCTTTTTTATGTTGAAAAGTGCGAAGAATCATTCTTTTTATTCAAAAAGCAAAACATTGCACTAAGAAAAAATGTTCGGTCATTTTAATACACTACAGGTACAGTAGAGAGCGCCCTCTAGCGGCTACAGTAAAACTATGCCCATGGTTCGTTTTGTCGTACCAAAAAAACCTTGTATACCAATTTTCACTGTTATACATCAAATATTGTTCGAAATATTTAAAAAAAAAACTATTTTAGAAAGTAAATTCAAACACCCTGTATTTCGGAAGCCACGCATTTTTCGACCCATGTTTATATAGACTGTATGCATTAATTTTAAAAGTTCTATCGAATCTTAAGGTTATGCAACAATAAACTGAAACACCCTGTATATTTTCGTGGCTAACCTTTATTTAGAAGCGCTAACGTGTGCCGAACATAATCCTTTACGAACTGCTGACAGCGTTGCGTGGGAAGTACATAGTCAACTTACTCGACGTCATTTTTCTATGTCATTTAATATATAAGCCTAAATACTTACCCTTTGACCTTACTCCGCGTGAGCGGAGTACGTATAGCTCATGAGTTCGCGTATTGTCTTGTGAGTTCACGTATCGTCACAATAGTGTGCTCCCTCCTTGAGGGGTAATTTCAAATTCTAAATAGTTGTTTGATAGCGATTACACAAATAATATTGCTTGCGAGACACACAGAAGTGGCATTCGTTTGATCCACCAATTCTGTAGAGGAACATCAATTCCCGAGTCCTTCAGGTGTGTCACTTTGGCCCTAGAAGGTCAACGTTCTCCCGGATTGGATCCTCGCAATTTCAGAATGCCTTGGCGTTCGTTAAGTGGATTGAATTAGATAATTTGGTTTCATTGGAAGGAAAGGGAGCAAAAATACGATTTTCCAATGAGTCTTCCTTATAAAACAGGTGTTACACGTTTCGCCTGATTAAAATACTCCTTGTTCGCGCATGTTGCCTTTATTATTTTTTACGTTAAGACGCTCAAAATCAGTGACGTCGCATCATATATTTAGTTATAACTAAACGCTCACAACTTTTCTTTTGATTTTCCGTGAGTAATGGCTTGCTTTTCTTTTGTCTAAAGTAAATAGTTTACTGAATAAATATGCCATATGCCCCTTAAATGCAACCTACGTACCGTATAAAAAGAACTTATGAATCCACCGTCGACACATTTCTCGTGAAACATTTCCTGATGTTTCTTCATTCCATTTGCTGTTATGTCACTTAAAGTAAAGTGATCTTTACGTTCTAGGACTGATCTTACGTGGCCTACCAACACCGTGTCGTGAAACTTGAGTCGAACCTGTGTCTCCATACTTTTTTACAATATGCGACATTTATTTGTTTAGCAATATCTCGAAAACTCTTTCCTTGGTGAAACAATTTTATGATTAAAATTCTGATTGCACCGTTTGTTGCTTTACCTCGCGACATTTTAAAGCAAATTGATTCACAGAATTGATTCTTAAATCAAAACCCCAAATTGTAAACACTTTTTTGTTTCCATAGCCTGCTATTATTTTCTTTTTAATATCGTGTCCGAACAGCAAAATGTTGCCCTGTTATCAGTTTGATTTTATATTTCAATATCATATTACTTGAAAACAGTTTCGTTAATATGATGTGCAAACAATATATTTTACAAACAATTAATTTTTGTCCTTAACAAAAATAAACAAATTTTCAAATAAAATTAGATAATGTCCCAACATTTTTGTGTGAGGGCTCGTATATCAAATACAAGACACACATTGTCAACACTATGTCGGTGTTTTGGGTGATCTTAGAGGAAATATAAATATCGCCTGTCACATTTTTTGTGCAACTTCAGTCGTACCATAAATTATACCGTTACTTCTTGGCTTAATAGGGTTACAAGGATTGTACCCTAGGCCACAGAAGGCAAATGCTCAAGGTTTATTGGATTTAAAGGTAATATTTCCAGACGGCTGATAGATATATACGTATATGTTACTATAGGAAATAACTCAACTATTATGAATAATTTGAGACGATGGTATTATCAATCAGAACTATTGTTGTCAGTGCAGATAAATAGATTACTTTGAAAATGCAACATTTGGACTTTACGATATTCTTACGGACGAAGATATCACGGTTGATAGCATTTTTACTGTATATAACACGAAATGAAGCTTCTGCCTGGTCAGGCTTATTATATTAAGTGACATATACATCCGAACACCCAGTTTAAATGGTTTTATTTTAATAAAATTTTGTATAAGTACTCAATGAAGCATAATAAGTAAATGATAAAAATTTCAAAATGATTGCACAGCTTTAGAGCCCTTTGACCTTTAATAATGTGTGGATGCATCCTGATGTGCTACGCATTCTCCAACGCGCCTAGGCATGCTTCTGATCAGGTGGTCAATGTCCTCCTGTGGTATCTCATTCCAGGCAACCACCAACTCCTCTCGAAGTGCTTCTAGAGTCTGAGGAGGACGTTGCAAATTGAGCAATCTCCTACCCATCATATCCCACACGTGCTCAGTTGGGGATAAGTCGGGAGATCCTGGTGGCCATGGTAACAATGTGACATCATTATGTTGAAAGAAGTCTATTGTGACTCTTGCAACATGTGGTCGGGCATTATCTTGTTGGAAAGTTGGATCTGCCAGGGTGTCAAGATAGGGTAAAAGATGGGGTTCTAGAACTTCGTGGATATAACGCTGCGCGTTCATGTTACCTCTGATGAAGATTAAAGGTCACCTGGAACCATAAGCTATAGCACCCCAAACCATAACTCCAACAGTGTGATGAACATGTCTTTCAACAAAAAACTGTGGATTCCTCCTTTCACCACGTCGCCTTCTAACCCTGGCACGACCATCGTGCATGCCTAAACAAAATCGAGACTCGTCACTAAAGACAATACTGTTCCATTCCTTATCCCAGAGTGACCGTTGACTTCTCATTCGTCGGTAAACACTTCGCATGCCAATAGGTATTCCGTGTTCTGCAAACCATTCATTTGCAATGGACCTGGTAGTGGAGAAACGGTCCCTTAAGGCCAATAATCTTAGGCGGTAATCGTCACGGTCTGTTGTTCTACGGTGGCGTCCAGTGCCCCTTGCTCTTTGCGTACGGCCTTCTCGAAGCCATGCCTGACAACACCTAACCACAGTGTCTACACTTCTTTGCACTCTAACTGCAATTGCCCGAAAAGAAAGTCCAGCTTCCCGAAGTCCCACTATACGGCCCGTATCAAACTCACTAAGTTGACGAAATCGTACAGATCTCCGTACTCTAGGCATCGTAACCGATCGTAAAGGATGTCAAGAACCAAAATCCGCCAACGTTGATTCTTTACTGCGGCTGAAATATTCATTTTTAGAGCGTTAGTGAATGAAAAAAAGCAGTATAAAAACCGGTATGTCCGACTGATAAGGCTGAAAATATTTTCACTTGTTATTTACAGTAAGATAAATACATTCACCAACTTTTATTAAAATAAAACCATTTAAACTGGGTGTTCGGATTTATATGTCACTTAGTATATATTGTTAGTACTATTTAGTTTTTCATGTCACTCGATAGACTTTATCGCGAATATTAATTTAAATCAGCCATTTTGCAATTAAAGTTTTTTTGCTGCCATTGCCTAATTTATTATATACGCATCAAAAGAACAACCGAATAGCACATAATATACATATATATTTAAGCTCGACAAACGAATAATAAATGTCGTATTTGTAATATAGTAATTACTATTGATTTAGTTAATTTTTCCCATGTTCATGGGCGAGTAAATAAATATATTTTATTAATTGTTTTTATTCCACTTTGAATAATTCAGTTTACATTTATTTCGCATTTTTTCTCATTGTAATGTGATGGAAACTATTATAACATACTAGAGGTTTAATTTATTGATCTTTTCACACAAATCGGTGGTTATAAAAGACATGAACAAATTAACTAGAGAGAATTGTAGATAAAATTTAGTCCAACGGAAAATGATAAAATAAATAAAATAAAATTCTAGTCTCCAATACGATACCATATTATGATCAAAACATTTCTATTCAGAATGACCCATTGGTTCTTCGCGTTTAACCATCTTCTTTCATTTTTATCCGTTCATTTGGAATCGAAATTGCAATCAATATGTCACAGAAGTTGTACCAGGCTGGCTAAAGTCATAATTAACCACCAAAATACGCCCTTCATATCACGTGAACCCTACCCAGTTCTACATTTTTAAAATCTTTTGACCTCCGTTGTCGATGATGTGTGCCGACAAACCTTTTATTGTGTTACCCTTAAATTTGGGGGTGCCTTCAGAAGCCTGGCGGTCGTAAAACCCTGACAGACATCCTTTTAGAAAAAACTTCCGTGTTTACGGATAGTCATAAATGCTGTTTAGGTAATATTGGGCAATCTTAGACACAACGATTTAGGTAAACAAGATTCAATTGGGTGTATTCGGAAGGGAAGGGTTGAAACGTATTGCTTTTAGTACGGTCATTTTAGTTTTTGAGGGTGAAAGTGAAAATAGTAAAGTATGGTTTATCTGAAGTCACTTGAAATAGCATAAAAACCTTTGGTCGGCGCGTCCTTTGTAATTTCATGACGTATCATAGGCGTGCGGTCATTTATTTAGAACGATAATAATAATGTTTTTGTATCACAATAAATGGATTTTACTATCTTCTTATTTTTTTGATTTGGGATAAAAAATACTTATATTGAGAGTTTAATTTATGTTGACTGAAAGTTGAGAAATGGAAAAATTACAGAATTCCAACGTTTGACATAGGCAAATATTTACATAGCAGGTAGGTATATAAAAAGGTATATAAAGACTTACATTATAGGTATTTATATATCATCCTCGCCTTCGGAGCTGTCGCTAGAGTCATCTTGTAGAGGAATTACAACGGGATTTACAGGAGGCAAAACACAATATTCATTTTCTTTTTCAATAATATGCCTAGAACACTGCTTCCATAGGTCTGCGGCAGCAATATGAGATACTGCATCTCTTATTGTGGCCAATAGCGATTCACTTAATTGAGGGGTCTGATTATGTTTTCTTACTTTTTTTTTAAAGCAGCCCAGACCAACTCAATCGGGTTAAAAATGCAGTAATAGGGAGGTAGACGTAATACTTCATGGCCATTTTGCTGAAGCAGATTGTCAACAACATACTCTTTTTCAAATTTTTGTCTTTTAATAAGATCCAATAATATGGCTTTGGTTGATTTTTGTGGTATTTCCATTCCCTTATCCTTCATAAAATCAATAATGTCTTGTTTTTTTGTGCCTGTATTCGGAATTTTGTTTTTCTGTCGGGAATGGTATGGCGCATTGTCCATAATAATCACTGAATTTGGGGAAATGTTTGGTATTAACTGCTGCTCTATCCACTTTTCAAATAAGTCGGAGGTCATGTCCTCATGATAGTCGGCACATGATTCTTTGATATTTTTGGCAGATAACAGCAAGGCATTAGGAATAAATCCATTTTCACTGTCAGCATGGAGAATAATGATTCGTTTTCCACGGTTGCATGGTGCATTTAAAATGCACTTGTTGCTGTCGTCAACCCAGCCGTACTGCACAACATCATGCGTATCATACCACGTTTCATCCAGGTAAATCAGATTTCTTTTCTGCTCTCTATAGATTTTAACTTTGTGCAAAAATTCTTGGCGCAATTCAACGATTCGAGACGACTCCATAATCACCATTCTTTTATCTAATTTTTTGTATTGAAAACCACACAGTTTTACAATACAGTGCAGTGAGTCTAAGCATTTGTAATTATAAAAATCTTCAGGATAATCTTTTAATTTATCCCGTATCATTTCCAACGTGGGCACCAAATTTTCTTTATAAAATCCGTATATTATACGACGAATATCTTCCTGAAAACCCACGTCTATTCTTTTTAATTTTTGCCCTATGCGCTTTCTGTGGAAGGAATGGTTGACGACATCTCCCCTTTTTATAACCCGATAAATGGTAGACCGACTGATTTTTGTCAGGATACAAATTCTGTTTAAAATTTGATTTTGCGAGGAATCTGGATTTTCGTTTCTCAGACAATCATACATATTTAGGATTACTCTTTGGGTCTGTTCCTCTAAATCTTTATGAAAGAATTCTGCCTGCACAGGTTCATCAACCATCTCCTCGTGGCTTGGAGCATTTTCCCAAGGTCTCCAAAGAGCCATATTTAGGACACACAAGAACAATCAACACAACAATTAAACTGAGTATTCAAAAGTCAAAAACACACAAACTAATAAAATCTATGAAAAAACACGGACAGACTAAAGAAAACACGTTTATTCACCGCTACACGGCACTGGCTAAACTGTTTCAATTTTCAGTAGCCACCTGCACTTGTTCAGAGCTCTGAAATACACGCTTCTCATTGGCTATGTCCACGCATAGGCGTGCTTTACTCCACGTGGACCGGTGAAACTGCCTTTGATCTTATACGGGTTGCTGCGAAATTTGCGGATTTTTGCAGCAACAGAGCGTGTTAAATATAGATATATAAAACGCACCCGCTATTTCACAGTGTTTCAAGTGACTTCAGATAAAGATGGGTTCGTAATTCTCAAATCCTGGCTTTGAGCACGGCTTATTTGTCTTGTAGCAATTTTTTTTTTATATACCGAAGCAGGCGTCGTACCTCGACCGCTATAAGGAGCTCAATGAAAGTTTGCTAATCCGATTTTTAAACTGTAGAACTGGGAAGCCTCCTCATCTAGATTCTTCCATAATCTCGATACCCTAGGGGCAAAGGAGCGGTCGTATCGGCCAGTTCTGGATGTACGACGTTTGACACGTTTAGGAATAATATATACATAATACATATTTAATTAAATTAAAATAAAAATATGAAAAGTGGCACGCATTTAAAAGGATGTAACATTTTCGAACCACGATTCTCTTTCTAAAAATGCATTAGAGGCCATTATTAGACTAGACAACCTATTTTTTCATCACCCTGAACTACAGAAAGCAAAAAAATTGTATCTCCAGAGCCCCCGAAGTAGGCAGTACTTTTTCTACATATGTAGGTAGGATCAACAAGGATTTACGAAGTCTTATCTTGAAAGTTCAAAAATGTTCATCCTGATGTGAATTACGTTAACGCATTCTGCATAGAAATTTCGCATCCATAAAATATGATTTTTTATGCCTTTCAAAAATTAATTAGTATAACCATAGACAGTTTGAAAATTTATGACATGTAACTATATAGTCGTCGCTATAAAACGGCACATCTTTTTACGGAGTTATGTAACAAGCTGGATTTATATTCCTAACTGTAAAAGTTTGCATATAATTATCACAGCCAATTCTTCCTACCATGCCATCTTTATGGCATGATTTTCTAATAGCCCCATTATGTTATAAAATATACCCGAACATCGAAAGGATTGTAAAATATTTAACCCTTTTTCTCTCGGTCATACCTTCCAGTCATTTTAGGTAAGAAAATGTCTAAAAGGTGCTGCAGCACCAATTAGGCGGTTTCAAAGAGTTATAAGAGTTGCTATTAGCGTAAAAACCACAGTACGTTTCTTTCAGATGATTCTCTAACGTTAATATTATGGACAAATGGGAAAATACACAAAAACTGTGACATATGATTTATAGCATAACCCGCTGCACTATCAATACAAATTTAACATGCAGGTCGCCTAGCCGTGGGGATGCAGTGGTCGGGATGAATATCACGGCAGCAACTGATGATTTGGGCATGTCTGGTAACAACGTATGAAGTGAAACTCGCTAACTTCAGACATTTGAAGATTTTGTACAATTTCTTTGAAAATGATGAAAGATATGTCTGATTTGGCAGGGTAATGTCGCAGCCAAATGGCACTCACTCCTTCTGACACAGCCCGGATCGAAAGATGACGATACTCGTGAAATGTATTGATACTTCTAAATATAGGATCCTATCGAACATCCTTACTGTAAAGATGTATAACCCGAGGTACCGACGGAGCTATTTTGCGGCGTCATGGAAATAATTTTAAATTTTCATTTGCATTTCCAAGTGTTGTGGACCGATTTTGGGAAAAATTCCACGAATACTCTTATAAACCATAGTAGAGTATATTTCAACAGTTGGCGGAGCTTACTTCACTGGGACCAGGGGATGAAACGGGATATTAATGCACAATTTGGCAACCATGTCGCACCCTCACAAAATAGCCGCTGACAACCACACCAGTCACCGTGTTGTCATTGAATAGCATGGAATTAAACCTTCTTCAGAGTATGTTTTGTGACTGGGACCAAGGGTTGACAGATCCCACACATGTGTCACTCGATGAGTCTTGAAATGCAATAATCAGCTGTACTCAAATAATGTCTAATATAAATATAAGTAACCTAGAATGTGTACTCGTGAAAAAAGAAAAATATGGCAAATTTGTAGTTTTTTGCAGGTTTCAGATTTGCTGGTAGCTTTAAGGCATATATTTGGGAATTCCTTAATCGCTGTGAATATAGTGTGGATGTATGTTCAGTTCCTGAACAACGAAAAATATTCAACTTGACAGATGTATGGATATCAAAAGACCTGAATGGTTTTGTGGGAATATCAATCTAAGGTGCCATAATGGTTCTGATGAACGGCAAGTAAATTAATATATGTTTGGAAACGAGCAATATCTATGAACTTTTTGGTAGAGCCTGTCATCAAGTAGGTGCTTAATTAATAAAACAATAGTAATTAAAACATGAATTTAATTCATATATCAAACATTTCTTCAAATGATGACTGAAATATATGTAATTTCTTAATATTCAATAAGCTGGTGATGTTTCAATGACAAGATGTCATCTCATACTTTGACAGTATTTTGTTTTCAACATTTCATAGCTATTGGTTGCTAAAATTTGTTGATTGGAACTTTAAGCTCATTGTATTTAACGGACTGTTACCCTATAGGTGGAGAATAACGGACTATTGATTTGACAACCTTGGTGAAACCCACCCTAAATATAATTCGTATTATAAATATCAATAAGGCTCGACCTCGGAATGAGAGATGATAAGCTGTAAACTTGTAGAAACATTAATTTTGTCGTTCTTGAAGTAGTCTCAAAAAAAAATCTACCGTCGGTGTCTTGAGATATCAAAGGTCACAATTAATTTCTTGCCTTGCTAAGATTATAGAGAAGATACTTAAAAGACGCCTTGTGGATTTTTTTACAAAATACGATGTCATTCACAGCAATCAGCATGGTTTTAGAGAGCACATTTCTACACAGGATGCTATAGCGGCTCTAACTAAGAAACTATACCAATTAATAGATGGAAAAATTCCAACAGTATGCTTATTTGTGGACCTAGCCAAGGCGTTTGACACGGTAAGTCACGCTAAGCTGTTGGAATCACTCGAACATAACGGTATTAGGGGAAATACCTTACAACTAATGACTAGCTATCTATCAGAACGTAAACAGTGTGTTAGAATCAACGAGCTAACAAGTGATTATGGGGTAATACAATATGGCGTCCCCCAAGGGACGGTTTTAGGACCGGTACTGTTCAATATCTACATAAATGACCTTTTTTCATTGGACAGCAAAGGAACAATTTTGGGATTTGCAGATGATACGGTAGTTATATATGAAGGTGCTAACTGGGCAAAACTAAAAATACTCATTGAGGATGATCTTAAAACTATTCTTGAATTTTATAACAGTAAACTTTTGACCGTGAATATCGCAAAAACCAGCTTTGTCCCCTTTGCTTCCTACAAAAATCACTTGCCAGAGTACGACACTCTAAACATTAATCTAAGTTCCAATAACACAATCACTATCAAACGAACCAGTGACATAAAATATCTAGGCATTATCCTCGATGAAAACTTGAAATGGACGAAGCATATAGAATACACCGTGAAAAAAATTAGAATGCTGTTACCAAACTTTAAACATCTAATAGGATTACTGACTGAGAAATCTTTAAAAACATTATATTTTGCACTTGTTCAGTCTCATTTAAACTATGGTATCATTGGATGGGGAGCTGTGGCCTCAAGTCACCTCAGAAATCTCGAATGCGTACAAAAATACATACTTAAACTGATATACAAAAAAAGAAAGACATATCCTTCCAACGAGTTGTTTGCTGAGGCTAATGTTTTTGATATCAGACAGTTATATATGTACAATCTCATTACTTTTCAGTACAAAAATCGGTCCTCATTGAAGCAAATTGAACACTGCTATGGCACCCGTCAGAAAATGTTGTCTCAGAATGTAGTCCCAAAGCCGGAGAAAACACTCATACAAAGGTCCTGGATTTTTCTCTGTCCAAGAATTTTCAATACCATCCCAGTGTCTTACAAAAAACTAAATAATTTAAACTCATTTAAAAAACAAATAAAAGCCTGGCTGCACGTGGTCCCAAGAGTTAAAATCCATATGTACATAGAAGGCACGAGCTATACATTGTAAGTTGTAGGTCATTCTTAGATTAAATTTTCCTTTTCCTAACCAGTACTTTTTAAGCCTTCATATATTATACTTTGTGTAGATCTATTTAGCCTTAGCGGTCTGTGATTTGACCGAAAAAATAGATATAGATAGAACAGCCGCTAGTTTAGTTAAGTCATTAAGCCTTAGCGGCCCATTTTAAATTATCTGTAGTGTTGTATTTCAAAATCCTTGAGTTTAGTTTTGGTCCAGTTGGATGTAATGGCCACGCACAGGTTATCCTTTAGTGGTTAGTACTTCCTCTGATATACCATATTCTATGAGCACAATCCATACTTCACTTACATATATGGAATCTCAATTAAATCCATATGCATCACTCATTTGTTAATTAGAATAAAAAAAAGGATTTTATTGTGTTACGTCATCGTTAGTATATAAGTATTTTCTGTTTTCCTTTACCCGCGCACAAGGGCCACCCTTCTGCGGGCTCTTCATTTATTTGTCCTCTATAAAATTATGTGTAATGGTTGTGTATTTTGGTGACAAATAAATATTACTATTACTATTACTATTACAATAATACACAAATATATCGTTTCCTACGGATTTAATGCTATTTGCGATTATAATGAATATTGTAGCAAATAAAATCCTTTTGGTCCAAACATGTTTTCATACAATTGACCGTTTTTGAGATAGAGCGCAGAGACCGCACATAATGCAAGATGAACCATTAGTCCTGAAAAAAAGTACGCCGTATTAAGTCTACAAATAATAAAGAATTATATAGTTGTGAATTATTAGCATTTTTTATTAATTATTACATTTAATTTTTTATATTTTTCATTATTATATTTTAATATACTCAGTGATATCAGAAGTGTTACACCCAGAAAAAATAATTTCTTCAGCTTGATTTTTTGGCAATGAGGTAGGGAAACTGGAGCTGGTTGTTAGGGTGGTAAATAGTTACAATGGCGAAACAGAGAAGCTAGATTGACGTAGAAAGACATAAATAGTCAGGCCGCGTGAGCTCCAAGGTTATTGTGAGAGTAGCCAATGCGTGCTGCCATGCAATTTGGAGGTTAGTAACATTTTTGATTTTTGTTAATATCGCTCTAGAATCTGATTTGTAAAATGGAAATGTGTGTTGTGTTAGTTACGCCCTAATCAATCCGATGATTCTATGTTTTTACAGTTATATTTAATTGCTTTTATTGTAAGAAAATTTTAACAGTCAGTTTTGGGGTTGGGGCTACCATTGACATTTGCTCGGGGCAGGTTGTGATTTGTCACTACCTGCCCCTTAGTGATTTTTGACATATAGTTTAAGCTTTAAAATTTTTTGTTGGTATTGAACCCAACCAACATCATCAATGGTTTTAAAAAGACTGGTATTGCACCATGTAATGAAGTCATTTTCCAGGATGAAGACTTCTTGTCTGCCTTTGTTGCCGACAGACCAATAGACGAAACGGCCTACTCAAACATCCAAAATGCAGAACGTGGTTGAAACTCATGCTCCACCTTCTTCCCATTCTTTTATAGTGTGCCGAAAACTCCATTTATACTAACCCAGTTACTGGTTGCAGCGAATATAATATGGCGCCCAATAAAAATATACTAAGTGACATATAAATCCGAACACCCGGTTTAAATGGTTTTATTTTAATAAAAGTTGGTGAATGTATTTATCTTACTGTAAATAACAAGTGAAAAAATTTTCAGCCTTATCAGTTGGACATTCCGGTTTTTATACTGCTTTTTTTTAATTCACTAACGCTCTAAAAATGAATATTTCAGCCGCAGTAAAGAATCAACGTTGGCGGATTTTGGTTCTTGACATCCTTTACGATCGGTTACGATGCCTAGAGTACGGAGACCTGTACGATTTCGTCAACTTAGTGAGTTTGATAGGGGCCGTATAGTGGGACTTCGGGAAGCTGGACTTTCTTTTCGGGCAATTGCAGTTAGAGTGCAAAGAAGTGTAGACACTGTGGTTAGGTGTTGTCAGGCATGGCTTCGAGAAGGCCGTACGCAAAGAGCAAGGGGCACTGGACGCTGCCGTAGAACAACAGACCGTGAAGATCGCCGCCTAAGATTATTGGCCTTAAGGGACCGTTTCTCCACTACCAGGTCCATTGCAAATGAATGGTTTGCAGAACACGGAAGACCTATTGGCATGCGAAGTGTTTACCGACGAATGAGAAGTTTTGCCTTGTTTTCACACCGGCCACACTAGGTCCTCCCTTTAACTCGAGAACACCGACGTAATCGCCTTGAGTGGTGCAGACAACGGTCACTCTGGGATCAGGAATGGAACAGTATTGTCTTTAGTGACGAGTCTCGATTTTGTTTAGGCATGCACGATGATCGTGCCAGGGTTAGAAGGCGACGTGGTGAAAGGAGGAATTCACAGTTTTTTGTTGAAAGACATGTTCATCACACTGTTGGAGTTATGGTTTAGGGTGCTATAGCTTATGGTTCCAGGTCACCTTTAATCTTCATCAGAAGTAACATGAACGCGCAGCGTTATATCCACGAAGTTCTAGAACCCCATCTTTTACCCTATTTTGACACCCTGACAGATCCAACTTACCAACAAGATAATGCCCGACCACATGTTGCAAGAGTCACAATAGACTTCTTTCAACATAATGCTGTCACATTGTTACCATGGCCACCAAGATCTCCCGACTTATCCCCAATTGAGCACGTGTGGGATATGCTGGGTAGGAGATTGCTCAATTTGCAACGTCCTCCTCAGACTCTAGAAGCACTCCGAGAGGAGTTGGTGGTTGCCTGGAATGAGATAACACAGGAGGACATTGACCACCTGATCAGAAGCATGCCTAGGCGCGTTGGAGAATGCGTAGCACATCAGGGTGCATCCACACATTATTAAAGCAGTGCAATCATTTTGAAATTTTTATCATTTACTTATTATGCTTCATTAAGTACTTATACAAAATTTTATTAAAATAAAACCATTTAAACTGGGTGTTCGGATTTATATGTCACTTAGTATACTTTTTCCTGAGATGGGACGGCCTTATCCAAGAGCTGCAGCGAGAACAACCAAAATAACCCAAAAAAAAAACTCGCAAATCAACTGTATTAACTGACACACTGACTGAAAAAAATGCTTTGGTACTGGAACAGAGCAAGGAAAAGAAAAATAAATTGAAGAAAGGAAAATTAACGAAGGTAGTAAAAGTCAGGAAATAATAATTAACAAAAGAATACCAGTAAGAAAAGTCAAACAAACAAAGAAACAGGGAAGATTTCTGTAAAGAGGAAATTATTACATGACACTGACGAAGACGAAGAAAGTGGAGATGATGGATATTTTTGTCTGATATGTTGATCCGAAGAAAGTTGGAAAAGAAGGGGTACAGTGTGCACTTTGTTAGAATTGGTCACACGTGAAATGCGTAAAGGAAAATATTGCCCAATACGTTTGTTTGAATCGCGAAAGTGATTGTTCAGACTACAGTGACTGAAGTGCTCGTTTTCCTTTTCTGATTTTTTTTTAAAGAGCATACTTTATTTTTGATTGTGAGAATTTATTAATGTAGGTCGTAAATTATTGCTTTTACGAGGCGTAAGACTAAAAATGTGAGACGACTTTGTTCTAAGTTAGAAAAGATACTATTATTTTGTTTTGATGAGGCCAAAGACTCACTTGAGACATGACTAAAGCTCATTTACATCAAGAAAAGAAAGTGATTATAATACTTATTCCTAATAAAAAGCTGTTTCATAAGTTTGATATTTTTATTGTAACATTTTACCCCGTGTAGTGTAACTGCTAACCCCTTGGATGGGGTTAAAATTTACACGTCTCTTTTCTTAGATTTCTCCCAATAATGTCATTTCCATAACATTTATTTTAGACCTATATACTGTATAGTTACTTTATCAAATAAACCCATAGTCAGGTAAACTGATCAAAAACATACAAATATATGACACTTTGAAATAAAAATGTCACAACCACCCCCAGTCTCAAGAATCAAGAATGAAACGATAACATTCTCACGAAACTTTATTGACAAGTAGTAAGAAAAAAATTAATGTGTGAATAACATGGTGATAATCTGGAGGCATTTTGTTATGGCTAGCGCTAATAAATGAAAAAGGCAACAACTAAAAATATCTATACTACTCAGCTATCAAAAACTGACAACAAAATTTTTGTATAGAATTTTAGTCGTCACAATATTCATAATGGATGCAAATATCATTAAACCCATAGGAAGCGGGATCTTTGCAAAAACCGATTTTTGTGACATTTGACCTTTGATATCTGAAGACGCGGACATGAGATTTTCTTAGACTTTTGACATCGCTTTTAGAATGACAAAATAAAGGTTTCTCTGAGTTTACAGCTTATTATCTCTCATTCCAATGTGAAATATGAGTGGATTATAGTTTATATAGCAATTGACGAACATTTTCTTGTATAAAATCATTCTATCAGACCAAGAATGAATCATTATCTTTTTACGATAATTATCCAAGCATTTACTTGATATTGAGATAGTCACGCCTAGGAAGGCAAATTGTTCAATATTGGAATTGTTTTTCTATTATCTCTGCTATTTAGTAAGACATTGATGCTATATAATGACCTACATTTCATATTACGAATAACAAAACCGCAAAATGCTATTTATTAAATTAAATGTAAAACCACCAAAAATAAATTATTTCTTCGGCACCTTTCTGGAATTAGGTCATGCAGAAAAAAGCAAGGTTGATATGCATTTCAACGATTTACCATAAATGCTACAATTTATAGCTAAGACTAGAAATATTAAAATCGAATTATCGTTATTATAGAAAAAGCCACCATCGCTGTTCCAAGGCCGAATTTGTTGTCGAGACTTTTTTGCAAATTATTAATTCTTTGTTGCAATGCTCGGATAAACTAATTATATTTTTATTGAAGCACAACTTTGTCCATTTAGTAGAATAGCTCATTTTATTGTTTTATATCGCTACTTGGCTTTGGATTTGTAGTTAATTAACCTATAACGAGTTTGTTTTAATGATTTGTGATAAAAGACAAATCACGTGTGGTTACAATTTTAATTGATTAACAAATTATGTTTAAATTATCTTCAATAATCAATATCAGTTTGAAAGAGTTACTACCTTTGAGCTATTGAAGGTAAATGTAGCTGGAAGCTTATATGGCGCACTTCTCTCGTAGACATGGGAATTTAAAACGGAAAATAACTTTGGCCACGATTGTATAATATATATCCTAAATTCTCTGTTTAGAGTTAGGAAGTATTTTTTGTACAGGACATCCACACGAAGGCAGTGCCAATAACATAAAGAAAAAAACTGCTGTCGCATTCGAGTCTATAAGAAGCAATAAAGGATGTTTTAGAGGAATTACAAATAAATAAAAAAATTACAAATGCAACACCAATGATGTGTTCCCCGTGTCGGGCTTACATAAAGCAACAAAAAGCTCACCGAAAAGAAAGATCTGTCGGTTCCTAAAAAACTGCAGCTTTTGATAAGCTTGTGTTTATATTTACAAATAAATTAGTAATGTTCGAATGCATAAACGATTCAAACGGCATGGTGATTAAACTGTGGACTGAAAGAATGTTACAAAAACGAGAAACCTCCTAACGAGATCTACCAAAATATCAACAAAAACAAGTCATAGTTCACGGGCAAAGTGTTCGTCGCGTTGGGCCCACATGTAGCAACAAAATGCTCTCTAGAAAAAAGCTCTACTATAAGTACAATAATATAATATAATAATATATAAGTCGAGCAATGTGAAGTATACACCACTGTTATGTCCTTAAAAAATCGGAAAAGTCCTGGGTTCGATGGTATTAAAAGCGAGCATTTCTAAATTATAGCCGAGGACATAACAGAACCACTCACTTACCTAATCAACAAATGCTTTGAATCTGGCATATATCCCTCAATTTTAAAAAAAGGTAATATAATACCGATACATAAATCGGGAACAAAAACAGATGTTAACAACTATAGACCAATATCAATAATATCCAGTGTAGCAAAGGTTTTTGAAAAAGTTTTATCTACTAGAATGATTCGATACCTCACAAAATTCAAAATTTTAAGTGAAAATTAATATGGATTTACAGAAGGGAAGGCTACATCGGACGCAATAACTAAAATTGTAAATCAAATACATCAAAATATTGATAACAGAATCCCTTCAATCTGCATTTTTGTTGATTTAAAGAAAGCTTTCGACACAGTTAATCACAAATTATTATTAGAAGCATTGGAGAGAATTGGTTTCAGAGGAAACGCGTACTCACTGATCGAAAGTTATTTGTCAAATCGCCCACAATCTGTGCAGATATCAGGATCATTTAGTAAAGAAATGTATATTAAGTGTGGTGTCCCACAAGGCACTGTCTTTGGTCCGCTGTTATTCAATATATATTTAAATGATATTTTCCAAATTAATTGTGTTGGCAAAATAACTAGTTTTGCAGATGATACTGTAATATTGTATGAAGGCACTGACTGGTCTGATCTGAAAAATGTAATTGAAAATGAAATTGAAAATGATTTTATCCCACTGAAAAATTATACGCAGATGTTCGAATGTATGATATAAGACAGCTTTATTTCTTACACAGTATCACTCACTACCATAAATTTGTAAACACCGACCAAAAAATTAAACATAATCATTATACCAGGTACAAAATTCGTGGCACAGTAGTTCCTCAACCGCATAAATCTATAATGCAGCGATCATATCTCTATTTAGCGCCTAAATTTTATGAAATTATACTTAAAGACTTAAAAGATTTACGTTTCGGAAATTGTTTCAAAAGAAATTTAAAAAAGTGGCTACATTCTATATCTAGGACTGAAATTCATAAACTCATAAATACGAACATCAACTAAATACATAATCTACTGTAGCTATTTTTTGTCCTTTTTTGTCATTTGCACTCTACAGTTTCAACTTAAATTTATTGGTCCATGTACAGGCGATGCCTTCTATTGGGCCTGTTTTGATTTTATATTTATTTACTCATATTGTTTGTTATCTTTGTACATTGAGTGAATAAATATTATTATTATTATTATATTATTATAATACTAATAGTACAGTTCAGACAGTTGCACTCATTTTTCTAGAAGAATGAAGAATCTTTTGGATCAAATAAAATGTAATGTCAAGTCAAAACCACTGAGCATCATATCTTTTGAATGAAAACTGGGTTTCAAGTACTTGTAAAAATCAGGACCGCGCACGAGACACCAACCGAAACATCAGCTTAAGGTTCATGGAGAAAATCGCGACAAAAAAACTTTTTTTTGCGCAAAGCGTGCCGAGTGTCAGGCAGGCATCGAGCTCACAAAAAGCTCGCTGAAAAAAGCGGTCCCTAAAGGACGGTAGCTTTTGGTAACATTGTGTGTTAGGGTCATTACTGGAGAATACAAATAAAGTAATGCAACACCCCTTCAAGTGGTTTAGCATTAATTTAAACTGTGGTCTAAAAGAATGTTATGAAAACGAGAAACCTGCTAACGAGACCCACCAAAATATCAACCAAGAAAGACAAGAACATCATAGTTTACGATGAAAGTGTTCCTCGTCTTGGGCCCACATGAAGCAACAAAAAGCTCTCTGAAAAAACGGTCTCCCTAAAAGGACAAGAAGACAGGCAATGAAGATTCTTATGGATAGACTAGAATAGAATGTAAAGTCAAATAACGTTTATATCATTTGAAGAGAATATGTGTTTGAAGAAGTTGTAAACAACAGGAAGCATTTGCATCAGCAAAAACTGGTGGAAAAAATCCCTACAAAAAATCTTTTTTTTACGCGAAAAGCGTGCCGCGCGTCAGGCAGGCATCGAGCTCACAAAAAGCTCACTGAAAAAAGCGGTCCCTAAAGGACGGTAGATTTTGATAACATTGTGTGTTAGGGTAATTACTGGAGAATACAAATAAAGTAATGTAAAAATGCATCACCGCTTCAAGTGGTTTAGCATTAATTTAAACTGTGGTCTAAAAGAATGTTATAAAAACGAGAAACCTGCTAACGAGACCCACCAAAATATCAACCAAGAAAGAAAAGAACATCATAGTTTACGATGAAAGTGTTCCTCGTCTTGGGCCCCCCTGAAGCAACAAAAAGCTCTCTGAAAAAACGGTCTCCCTAAAAGGACAAGAAAACAGGCAATGAAGATTCTTATGGATAGAATAGAAAATAGAATGTAAAGTCAAATAACGTTTATATCATTTGAAGAGAATATGTGTTTCAAGAAGTTGTAAACAGCAGGAAGCATTTGCATCCACCAAAACATCAGCAAAAACTCGTGGAAAAAATCGCTACAAAAAATCTTTTTTTTACGCGCAAAGCGTGCCGAGTGTCAGGCAGGCATCGAGCTCACAAAAAGCTCGCTGAAAAATGCGGTCCCTAAAGGACGGTAGCTTTTGGTAACATTGTGTGTTAGGGTCATTACTGGAGAATACAAATAAAGTAATGTAAAAATGCATCACCCCCTCAAGTGGTTTAGCATTAATTTAAACTGTGGTCTAAAAGAATGTTATAAAAACGAGAAACCTGCTAACAAGACCCACCAAAATATCAACCAAAAGAGACAAGAACATCACAGTTTACGATGAAAGTGTTCCTCGTCTTGGGCCCCCCTGAAGCAACAAAAAGCTCTCCGAAAAAAGGTCTCCCTAAGGCCCGTATCGTCAGTCGTACAATTGTAGGGCGCGTTTATGGCCTCCTTGATTGTCATACTCCTTTCTCTCCTTCAAAAATTTCTAGATTACACTTGTCCCGTGTCAGCGTCAGCGCTCTCCAATTGTGAAGATATGTTTTCTTTTTAAATTGTAGGAAATTTCAGGCTATTAAAACATGATATAACTCAAAAGCAAGCACAATTTGGTGCAAATAGATGTTTGTGACATAATCTCAAAATAGAGAAGTAGAAAACTATGACAATCAAGAAGGCCATAAAGGCGCCCTACAATTGTAGGGACGACTGACGATACGGGCCTAAAAGGACAAGAAGACAGGCAATGAAGATTCTTATGGATAGAATAGAATAGAATGTAAAGTCAAATAACGTTTATATCATTTGAAGAGAATATGTGTTTCAAGAAGTTGTAAACAGCAGGAAGCATTTGCACCCACCAAAACATCAGCAAAAACTCGTGGAAAAAATCGCTACAAAAAATCTTTTTTTTACGCGCAAAGCGTGCCGCGCGTCAGGCAGGCATCGAGCACACAAGAAGCAACAAAAAGCTCGCTGAAAAAAAGCTGTGCCGATCCCCGAAAGGACAGTCGCCGACTCTATAGCGCAAAACGCGGCAGGCCGTGGAACAGCGAACGCTGGCTCTCGCTCAGTCGGCCGGCTCTTTCTCCCCCCACCACCGCCCGTTCGTCTAAGTTGAATAGGCAGACGACGTTCACTTGTTATATTGTGTTACGTAATAGTTGCCCCCTCCTAAAAATTATACCCCCACCATTCGTTTGCCGGCAACACGGCGGATGATGCTGCCACTGGCGGCTGGCCTGCCTGAGACCGATGCCGGTGTTTTTATATGCTATGTTGTTAGTGTACTTTTTACTAGCATACCGAGCACAGCTTTTTTACACACCGACGTCTTTTTTACATCGCCGCCGCCGCGCGTCTGTGCCGCATCTTTTGTTTTTTCGCCGCCGCTTAGTGCCAGTGCATAATCTGCATGTGCTGTTTCTGAAACGACTTCAAGCTGGAGTCCAGATTGGAGTACCGTCCAGGAGGGTTGGACTTCCACAATCCTCCAATGCTCCTGGAGAATCAAACGAATTACAGCAGCCACTTGCAGAGGTCCATCGACACGTTACGTTCCTTAGGCGACCGGTTAGGTGACCGCAATGTGGACCTTAGGCTCAACTTGCATCAAGAACGGCCACCTTATGACCGAACCGGTCAAATTAGCAACGGCTTGGAGCTCAACCTCAGCCTTAACTCTGACAGGCTTATCCAGGAACGGATGCAACAAGAACGAAGCCTGGAACGCCTCCTCAACGAGCGTTCGATGCAAGAACAGCGTATGAACCTGGACCACAGCCTGAGCTTAGAACGTCTCAACCTAGAACGGAGCCTAACCCAAAACCTAGATAGAAACTTAAACCAAGAGGGACCAAGACCGTACAACAGCTTGAACGACAGGGCGCTTATGGACCGAAACCTGAACTCGATAGATCGAAATTTGAACAATATCGGCGGGTACGGTACGGAACGTTTGACGGACAGGTTAAGTGATGTGAAAAGGGACGATATAAAGTACTGGGACTACAAGACGACGACGCACCATCACGCGGAGAATCTGAGGTCGGAAAGTTCAAGGTCGCAAGAGGAGGATAGGGGAGCGACGCCGTCGACGCCCCCCACCCCCATCTCGGTAGGGGAGAACAGGGGGGAAAATTTCCACGAAGAAAAGGTGAGTGTGGCACGAAGGAATGTTGTGACTCTCGCTTTTCTTGGCGGATAAGTGGAGGGGAGATTAAGTACGGAGAAGTTTATGGTTTGGGGGAGAGGTTTTGATAATTGACAGAACGTCTTATTTACTGAAAATAAGAGACTAATTATCATCGATACAAGTCATATTATATTGAACAGTAAAGTATTTTTCACAATCTTGCAAGTTCTTAGGCCGTACGCTAAATTAAAAATCATCAAGCGCTAAACTTTAGATTGTACGACTGGTGCTTCCTATTTTCAACCCGATAGATTACAACTACAACAGCTGAAATAAGCTTTTCGAAATTAAAAGTTATTAAAACTTTTTATGACTTCTATGAGGCAAGTTTGACTCTCAAGCATGGAAGCTGAAAATTTCGAAACACTAAAATCAATTCTGCTATGTAAGGATTAATAAAAAAATTAAGAAAATACCAGCAAGCAAATTGACCCGGTACTTCCCAAGCATTCACCTATGCCTATTTTCAAATTAATTTTCCATGAGTCAAGATAAGCATGTTGCTAAATGAACATAATGTTTGTGAATATGCCTTAAACTGAAGCAATCAGAGTCTATGAAAGCTAATTTTCGAAATTTTTAAAAATTGTAACCGCTCCACAGAGATGTTTGATTACCCTTAAAAATATTCAGAAAGTTGTAGAGCATACAAAAGTAAACTTTGGAGTTATCTGAAAGCTATTTTAACTTCTGCTCGTAACATCCGTGATAAAACAGCCTAGAGCAAATTGTGAGGAGAAGACAATGTATGTTTAAGATAAGACTCAAATAAAACGCTAGGTATATTTAAATTAAAGTAATAATTTCAGGGGGTGTTAGAAAATAATTGATTTTCAAAATGGGCAGTAGACAAAATAAGTTTGAGAACCTCTGATATAGGTAATGCCAGAATAGGCAATTTTATATTTTCAAAATAATATAGGAACGATGAGTCTAAAGTGGGCTTTATGTTTTTTTATTTACTCTATATTTTTTACGAAATTGAATTAAAAAAAACTCTGAAATTGTACAGTATGTTCAAGTATCGTGATTTTTCAAAACTCCATTATTTTACGTTTTGGAGAAGTTTTGGATTTTTGTAATATGCGATTATTTTGAAATTATTTTAACATTATTTCCTGGAATATACAAGTCAAAATACTACTAATACTATTGCATTATCTTTATCTTGTAAACTCATATCTCTTGTTTCTCGCGTCTAGCAAAATATGTATGTTATACAGGATGTTTCAGTTTATTGTTGCATAACTTTAAGATTCGATAGAACTTTTAAAATTAATGCATAAAGTCATATAAACATGGGTCGAAAAATGCGTGGCTTCCGAAATACCGTTTTTTACTTTTTAAAATAGTTTTTTTTAAATATTTCGAACAATATTTGATGTACAACAGTGAAAATTGGTATACAAGGGTTTTTTGGTACGACAAAACGAACCAGGGGCATAGTTTTACTGTAGCCACTAGAGGGCGCTCTCTACTGTACCTGTAGTGTATTAAAATGACCGACCATTTTTTCTTAGTGCAATTTTTTGCTTTTTAAATAAAAAAACTGATTCTTCGCACTTTTCTGCATAAAAAAGCTCTCCTGTGAGTTTTCGTTATAGTTTTTGAGATATTTCGATTTTTAAGGTTCGATGCATTTTTAATTATTTATGGGAAAATAATATTTTTTTTACATTTTCGATTTGGGCATTACAAGTAATTAAGATGATCGTTTAGATTGTGTTTTTAAACACAGCAATAATTCCTAACTCCAAATAAACACAAAAAACAAAATATTAATTTGTTTAATTTTCCAATATTATTTTTAACAAATTAAATTAATTATTTACAACTAAAATGCTATTGGATAGTTAGGACATACATACAAAATCTAAAGTAGTTGCTCGAAATGTAAACCCAATTGTTCAATACACAATTCACATCTACGAATGATCGAACGTGGTATAGCATTATTCAGATAAGGCCTTATTTCATCACATGCGTTCCTGATTCTGTCTATTAGCATATCTCTTGTGGTTACGGGAGTCTGGTACACTTTTTCTTTTAGAAATCCCCACACAAAGAAATCTGATGGATTTAGGTCAGGGGATCGTGGAGGCCAAGCGACTGGTCCTCCAAAAAAGCAAAAAAACAAAAAATTGCACTAAGAAAAAATTTACGGTCATTTTAATACACTACAGGTACAGTAGAGAGCGCCCTCTAGCGGCTACAGTAAAACTATGCCCAAGGTTCGTTTTGTCGTACCAAAAAGCCCTTGTATACCAATTTTCACTGTTATACATCAAATATTGTTCGAAATATTTAAAAAAAACTATTTTAGAAAGTAAATTTAAACACCCTGTATTTCGGAAGCCACGCATTTTTCGACCCATGTTTATATAGACTTTATGCATTAATTTTAAAAGTTCTATCGAATCTTAAAGTTATGCAACAATAAACTGAAACACCCTGTATAGATATCCTGAAAAGCTTTTTATCTACAAGCGCTCGCTCAGAAATATGACATGCTTACTAAAATCACTCAGTGTTTGTTGCATTTCGTCGTGTCGGGTACCGTTCTGCTAAAATACCAGAGCTATTTATTTATCTCATCTTATTCTATTACTTCTAGGCTATCAAATTGTTTTGATTGATGAGGTGTAATAAATCTGTTGAAACAACTGTTATCCATTCTAGTACAATAAATAAATTAATGTAAATGCAGGGAACAAAGATGAGAATATAAAATTGAATATCACAATCGCGTTTATATCTATATCTACAACGACGTATTAACGGTGATTAAAATTAAAATGTAGTCTGTAAAAGCGGCCGGCAACATATTCACACATCCCGCGGTTGTCTGCGCAAACAAATACTGTGTATTTTTATATGTTTTAATAACGCATTATTGCACGCCACCACGTTTTTGTATATCAAACCAGATTAACTATTCATTCGTAGTAATTAATATATATGAGGTTTTTGTTGATCAATAATATAATTTCGAAAACTTTCAGGTCATCATTTTTCGCAAATTATCGCGGACGAAATAATACAATATGTGTATGAACCTAAATGAACTCAAAACAGAACAAATAAAATCTAGTCCAGGTTGTTAATAACAATTATTAATTGTTAAATAGGACGGATAGTCGTGCCGGACATACAGAACTGGCCGATACGACCGCTCCTTTGTCCCTAGAGTATCGAGATTGTGGAACGGTCTACCTTGGGGGGCTTGTTCCAGTTCTACTAACCATAGGCAGTTGAAAAATCGGATTAACATAGTCTTTGTCCCTCATAGCAGCCAGGTGTCAGGTGTCCTGGTATTCAGGCTTCTGCATGCGCGGCGGCTTCAATATGAAAAAAAAACTTAAGATGATTAAACATACAATTTCCTTCTTGCATTATAAGTTTTTGCATTTTACCTGTCCAATGAAGAAATATATATTCGAACTTAAGATTCAGCATATATTCATAGGTTGTCTTATCTAGGAAGACTTATAGACATCAGAAACGTGAGTAAAGTTCCTTGTTCAGCTTATCTGATTCTTATTATTGGCCAAGAAAAATGCAATGAATCATTTAAACTAGCAGTAACTACTACCAGCTCTTCCGTACATCTAAGAACTATAGGTATAATTCATAGATACAAAAATGCTACTACAAATTTTATGAATAAATTGATAAAAATACGTTAATGTGAATGAACTGTGACATATATACTCGTATATATATACTTTGAAGTTGAGTCATTAATTTTCAGATAATGATTGTAGAAGGAAGATAAACCAAAATATGTGTGTAAAAATAAAAAAAAATGTTTACCTTGTTTTATAAAGTATCCTTCCGACAAGTATTTCAGTGCGGACCTGTATTTGATCGTGAGGTCCCCTGTGAGGTCTTAAGTCACCTGATTCACGAGCCCGTTGTACTACATTAACAAAGGCACGAGGGGTTGGTTGCACTCGATTGGGAAACCGATCCGCATAAACATGTGCCATTCTTTATTTCGCTTGAGCCACGCAACAGACACCACTATTCACTCACGCGTTACCGACTGACACTGACTGTATACAACTGAATAAAATAATTGTAAAAACATCGTTCCAAATTCTTTCGCTTTTTTGTTTCCGATGCGATGAACCGATAAGGCGGATTATATCCAAACACGAGCACATAATATTATTATTGAGACAGGGCGGTACTCAAACTTCCAGAGGGCTATAACTTTGTTACTTTAATTTTACCAGAAAAATGGTAAAGGAAAAAAACATTTCTTTTGATCAGATCTATTCACTGTTAAAACAAATGACTCAACTTCGAAGTCACCCTGTATATATATATATATATATATCTTTGCATTTCTTAATCGTCAATGAAATAAAACTCTGGCAAAACGATAACAATTTGTCGTAAATAACGTTATCTAAACAAAAAAGTACATGCCATGTTTCAAAAATATTAATAATGAATTATGCAATCCAGTATTCTTTGTATATATGCTATTTTTATTATTTTTTTTGAACTCTGAATTGAAAGACATCATTATTTAGGCATTTTTTATTCACGCTATAATCCGTCAAAGGTGATATACAGGCTATATTGCCGTACTTTTTTAAATTTTGAGAATACATCTCTTTTATGATTGATTAAAATTACAAAATATATCATTGATGTTATTATTTAACAAAAATAGTTATTTTTTTACTTTGTCAAATATTTCATATTAATTTTATTTCCTAATCATAAAAGCAGTAGGTAAATCAATTTGTCACAATAAAAAAAGCAGTTGTTTTCAAACTACACTGCTTTTATTCTCTTTATGATACAAGTGTTGCTTTTTTACCCTTTATAACCTGTTTACTTATTTAGTTTTTTATTTAATAATTATGTTATTTATGAATACGTATTTACGTTATCAACAATTACTTTTGCCTTAAAGAATAATTTTGAAAAATATTCTTCGTTCAACTTAACATAGATAGGTAAAGAAGACATGCTGTTTTTTGTTAATTTGTGTGATTACTTTGCTAAATGTAGTTATTGAATGTAATTCTATAATTGTCAAATTGAATTATTAGTTATTGAAAAGATTAAATTTTGTGCTATTCTTATGAATTTCAATATGAATAAATTATATTAAAATAAAATGAAATTTTGCAAAACTGCGTTTTTTCGTTGAAAGAATAATATCAATAAATTATTAAAACTTCGAAAAAAATGCAGTAAATTCGTTTTTGCAAAGTATAAAAGCAGTAAATCACATGTTACTGCTTTTTGATTTACAATTAAAGACGGAATGTCATTTGTTTTAGGCCTCGACAACAATTATGATACGAAATCACATTCGATTCTATAGAGTGATTAAACTGTGCAATATTCATACACTTTTGTTGTGTCGTAATAGTACTATTTATTTAGTTTGAAAAAATTCTGAATTGTGAATTCAATTTTCTCATACTGCGATCCTTACACTATACCGCTTTTTTCCTAAGTACAGAAGTATACTGAAATTTCCCCCAGAACCCTCCGTATTAAATTTTTGTAATATTCAGTTTATTTTCGCTAGAATTCCCTTACATCATTTTTGCTTACGTCATATTGCTTCCTTCACCATTTTTATGAATTAAAATTATGTCGCGTGCACTCTCATATATTGCATCTTGTAATTCTATCAGTCGTACAATAAAGGAATGAAGTCGTATGTAAGTTGAAAAGAAAATTTATGGTTTTCTGTATATAATTAAATCTTCCGTAGGAAGAATGGTTTTAACAGAATTATCGCTTCACACTGTAATACAGTGTGTTCTAAATTCTCGTCAACTTGGAATCATGTTGAAAAGTCATGTTGTGTAACAGTTCAAAAGAAAATCCTCTTATGTATCACTCGTTTAAAGCGGTGTGTTTCAGGAACAAAACATATTTTCTATGACAGGCTAAAATAACTTCTCTAACCCTGTTCTCATGTTATTTTAGATGCACGCTGTATATTCTGAATTTCATGGAGAAACTCTGATCAGCAACTAATCGAGCGTTTAAAGTACTAAGCAGTTTTACGCTTGTCAAAGACTCTCATTTGCTTTTCCAGTTGGTAAACACGCGCAATAAACCTTTGTTCAAATCGACTTCCTACACTTTGCTATGAGTAATACGACTTGCTTCTCGACACTCGATCGACTAATAGTGAAAGGTCATTTCGGATTTTATAATAAACTATTTTTCTTCAGATAATTCCTTTAAGAGGGGCGTTCAAATGTATACGGATGTTACCACGAGCGTTATATGGACGGGGCATTATAATTATATACCAACATACATTGAGGGGATTTTTGGGATTTTTTGAAAGGTGGGATCATTTTTCAGAAAGGACTATTCTACAAATAATATACGGCAAAACAGCAGAGGAAAAATAAAAAAAAACATTTGAAGAACAGTAGTACCACTAAGTATGTAGTATCATATAAACTTACGCGGTGCCAGATGGAATCGTCCAGGAAAACGATCTTATATACACACCAGGCATCAGCAGTACAGTAGAACCCCGATTATCTGAATCGCGATTATCCGAAACAGATCGCATACAATAATTTGTTCGTTTTAACCGAGTTGTTAGGGAAATCGGCGCATGATCCGAAATAGCTCCTTTCGGCGTTTGCGTCATAAGATTCGCTGCCGGCGATTCCCCAAGCGCGTTTGCGGAATTCACTGGTATATGTGCGTGTATGTTTGTTTCGGTCAGGTTCATAATCGCTAAGATGGAGCAGCCTAGAAGTAAACGTAAACGCGTTATTACCATAGATCAGAAACTTGAGGCAATCAGACGTTTAATTAGGGATAATTTGCTTAAAAACGTGGCAAGTGATTTGGGCGTGGGCGTGAGCACCATTTCAGAATGGAAAAAACAACGCGAGAAAATCTAGTGTTTGTTCTGAAATCATCGCTGCCGTCACGGAAAGCTATGAAAAAGGGGGAATATCAAAAAGAGGATGATACTTTATATCTGTGGTTTACACAGAATCGAGAACGTGGAATACCAATTTCCGGACCAATTCTAAAGCAAGAGGCAGTCAACTTAAGTGAAGAATTGCCAGTTAAGAGAATTAAAAGTCTATGGAGAAAAGTTATCTGCCGATAAGTCCGCTGCATCAAAATTTGGAGAACATTTTAAAGAATTGATGAACCAGTATGATTTAAATCACTCCCAATTATGCCAAGCTATAGGAATGTGCCATTTTTTTCCAAATCTGATTTATGATCAAACAACTCGGATGCTGACGCAGCCCTCGGTTATACTCGTCATGGATACCGAGATATTTTAGGGACAGTCGTTGCAAAACGTGTTCAAGCATCCCTCTTAAGGATTTTATAATAAACTAGTTTTTTTTATCGATTTCCCACAAGCAAATTGGATCATGTTCGTAATTAATATTTTGGTTGTTTTGCTGAAAGAGGAGCAACGTCATCCGACGTGATTTTACGCATATTCGATGTTATTTAATGACCCTCTGTAAAAAATCTAATTAATCATTATTATTAAGACATTCAACAGCATTAAATTCGTTTCTTGATCATTTTCAAGGTCTTCCTAGGTTTAAAACAATCTAATCTTGTAATCTCTTTTATAAATCACTACATGACTGGTCGGATGTCTTGGACGCATTGGCGTAGCTAAGGGTTTTTCTATCTAACGCGTAATTAAGTATTTGGATTCGAAGCGCCAGATTGCGAGGGGCATTTAAATGAGTCATGTATAGAGAGATTATAACTTTTTGGTATATATAAAATTAACTATAAAATGGCACCAAGAAACTGATAATGGAAATCAAGACAAAAGATCGGAGCAGGAGTTTAAACTCATTCTATTATAGTTTAATCACATTAGTCGAAAAGACTCATGGTTTTCGAAATAATTGTAAAGTCTGGTTTTATTGCTGCAAGTTGTTCAAGGGGATATTCAAAATATGGACGCATAAAAAGGGTCCTATCCAAAAAATATTTATTGTAAATCACCGTACCAAGCATATAAAAATTGTCAGGTGGTAGAGTTTTCAATTATAATTTATTACCTAAGCTATGATGCGGACATCGTTAGCTAACCAGTATTGGATAATATTTACAATTAGCATTTTTTGAAGCTATGTCAAGTCCATTAGCTAACAATGTCGGCTGCGTTGTAGACTCAGGATGACAGCTTTGCATCCCTTATATTATCAGAATCGTAACCTCGCCAACGGCAGCGGCCACTTCGCGACACATACCGTTATACCTTCGTTGCGCTCGACGTAGTATTGAAAAGATTCAAGAAATGACCAGGGGTACCTGAAATGTAAAAAAAACAAGTTAGAGCGATTTTTAATTGTTTAGTTTTTGTCTGTGGTTCCGCTGCCAATGGATCGATTTTCAAGACTTACAAAGCTTCTTTATTCTTGATATAGTAGTTGTTTCAAAATTTCAATCCGAGTGATACTTTCCAAGTTATAGAGGGATCAATGATTACCGGACAAACCGACAGAGACACAGTCAGGCCAGATTTTAGATGATATAAGATTGGCAAAACTCATTATCTCGTTTTTGAAATCTTTGGCATTTAAAATACTCCCTCAGCAATTGGCGCGGAAAGTAAAACGTAAGTGTTCTTGATATAGTTTTCAGTTTAGTACTAGTCATATAGTTTTTAAAAAAACAATTTTTGGACGTCTTACAATGTCGGAAGGAAGTCTTGTATTCACTATACTTTGATGGAACAGACTGTCAGGCAAGGATTATCCGTCAGTCTGCTGAGGCCTACTTTGGCCCACGCTGGATCAATACCGCTGCCAATGTATAGAATCCAGATCACCGATGACTTGATCTGGCACGAACACATCTCGTCAATGGCGGCAGCTGCTAGGAAAAAGCTAGGCTGTTTGTTTAGGGCTAAGAAGTACTTTTTTCTTTAAGCTCCTCAAGTGTAGTGAAAATTGGTAATGAATAGCCGAAAATTCATGTCGAGGTTTTATAATTCAAATATAACTTATTTCCTTCATCATATGTCGAAGATGGTCCTGTTTTATAAAAAGCCTTATGCGTTCCAAGGATATGTGGACGCCGCTGTATAAAAATTGCTAGGTAATTTTTAAAACCCGAACTACGAGGGACTCGTACACATACACAGCATGTCGATGGGATGGGCCACGCCGCAGCCTCAGGGCATATCTTGAAAAAATTTAGCTGTCCGTCAAACATTCGAGAAGCTGCTAGTGGCACGATGGTTAGCGTACGATTTCGTTTGGTACGGCCTGCTTTGATTTAAAATTTCTATATTCGATCCAGTTTAGATACGCCGTACGGTATTTCTATGCATATTATGTATTGTTTCAATATTATGCGCCAAAACTTTTTATGGCTCTTCAGAAATATACTAAGTGACATATAAATCCGAACAACCAGTTTAAATGGTTTTATTTTAATTAAATTTTGTATAAGTACTTAATGAAGCATAATAAGTAAATGATAAAAATTTCAAAATGATTGCACTGCTTTAAAGCCCTTTGACCTTTAATAATGTGTGGATGCACCCTGATGTGCTACGCTTTCTCCAACGCGCGATCAGGTGGTCAATGTCCTCCTGTGGTATCTCATTCCAGGCAACCACCAACTCCTCTCGAAGTGCTTCTACAGTCTGAGGAGGACGTTGCAAATTGAGCAATCTCCTACCCATCATATCCCACACGTGCTCAATTGGGGATAAGTCGGGAGATCTTGGTGGCCATGATAACAATGTGACATCATTATGATGAAAGAAGTCTATTGTGACTCTTGCAACATGTGGTCGGGCATTATCTTGTTGGAAAGTTGGATCTGCCAGGGTATCAAGATAGGGTAAAAGATGGGGTTCTAGAACTTCGTGGATATAACGCTGCGCGTTCATGTTACCTCTGATGAAGATTAAAGGTGACCTGGAACCATAAGCTATAGCACCCCAAACCATTACTCCAACAGTGTGATGAACATGTCTTTCAACAAAAAACTGTGGATTCCTCCTTTCACCACGTCGCCTTCTAACCCTGGCACGACCATCGTGCATGCCTAAACAAAATCGAGACTCGTCATTAAAGACACTGTTCCATTCCTGATCCCAGAGGCACGTTGTCTGCACCACTCAAGGCGATTACGTTGGTGTTCTCGAGTTAAAGGGAGGGCCCAGTGTGGCCGGTATGAAAATAAGCCAAAACTTCTCATTCGTCGGTAAACACTTCGCATGCCAGTAGGTCTTCCGTGTTCTGCAAACCATTCATTTGCAATGGACCTGGTAGTGGAGAAACGGTCCCTTAAGGCCAATAATCTTAGGCGGCGATCTTTACGGTCTGTTGTTCTACGGCGGCGTCCGGTGCCCCTTGCTCTTTGCGTACGGCCTTCTCGAAGCCATGCCCGACAACACCTAACCACAGTGTCTACACTTCTTTGCATTCTAACTGCAATTGCCCGAAAAGAAAGTCCAGCTTCTCGAAGTCCCACTATACGGCCCCTATCAAACTCACTAAGTTGACGAAATCGTACAGGTCTCCGTACTCTAGGCATCGTAACCGATCGTAAAGGATGTCAAGAACCAAAATCCGCCAACGTTGATTCTTTACTGCGGCTGAAATATTCATTTTTAGAGCGTTAGTGAATTAAAAAAAAGCAGTATAAAAACCGGAATGTCCAACTGATAAGGCTGAACATTTTTTCACTTGTTATTTACAGTAAGATAAATACATTCACCAACTTTTATTAAAATAAAACCATTTAAACTGGGTGTTCGGATTTATATGTCACTTAGTATAATAGCACAATAGAGCCTCAGCCTGTTTGCTTTAACGATAGGCTTTCTTAGAGTATTTTCGTTTTTTCTTGTCTTATCAGGTGAATTTCCGATACCATTGTCAACCTTAGAACTCTATTGTTTAACACTTTCCGCAATAATGGTCCTCCTAATACGGAACCTAACGGATCTCCCATTCCAAAGCTAATGATTATGTGGGCATTATCATCAGTTCGTTGATTTAAGATTGTTTTACGTGGAATATCCCTGTCAGTGTCTTTTTTTTAAACAGTACTAGCGAGATTTACAGGCGCCACCGAATTTTAAATATTCTTGCACAAACATAATAATTTAACAAACACGTGTGTTTAAATTTCTTAATCTACGGTAATTTGATTATGATTCATCAAATGAGCTTTACGATACTACGAGACTGATAATAACAAACTATGTTCATTATCTAATATTGCTAGATAACCATACAAAAGCAGCGAAATTGCATAGAATATATCATGAATGTGTGACTAAGCGACAAAAAAAAGGTAAACACGTACGTATGTTTATCCGATTTTAATAATTTTTGGCATATATGTTCAGTGTCCGTTACTAGTAAAATGATTAAATTTTCCGCAAATTCAAGAGCCTGCGACCTATCATGTCGCAGACATGTTCAATTGGAGATAGGTCGGGCGATCCTGGTGGCCAATGTAAACGGTTGATGCGATGTTGACCCATGAAGGCTAACGATGCTCTGGCTACATGGCAAAATTAGTGATGATCAGTTACCATAAGCAATAACGTAAATGTACGAAAACTGAATGCTTCTTTATCACCAAACAATACTCGCAACCACCATAAAAACTGACCGTTTTAGCACTTGTTGTTCATGGCAGGATGAATCGGTGTGTAAAAAATTCTTGAATTCTGATAAACATACTCAGATGTTTACCTTGTTTGTCACTCAGTATACTATAAGCTTTGCGATTAATAAAAATAACATCATTTATGTTCGTATATCGATTATACAAGCGCTATGTAAATGAAGTTAACGCAAAGCAAAAATTGGGCATGTTGCTGAATTTAGGACCCATTGGTTCCAGGGGTTGCTCAGGACTCTGTCACCAGCCACCACCAGAACTATTGAAGAAGGTGAAGGAACGATTCAGAATAGTTTTCCATACAGAAGCAATTCATCATTTTTCTGCAATATACATGGGGAGTCAAAACAAGTCAAAAAGTTCATATGACCCATGGTCCAAAAGTCAATAGATTTTTGTGTAGATGGCTTTATATTTTACAACTTTAAATGCTTTATATGGACCACAATCGCCACAGTCGTACTAATTTTTATAATCCAATCTAAAACGTTTTAAATTGGGTAATTAACAAATAAATGGCATTAAGTTAAGCCAAAATTTGTAGTCAGTAAGTAAGTTTCATTGGATTAAATATTTAAAATACACATGACAACAGCGCGTCGGTCTTTCATCACTCTTATCGAACCGGCAATTGATCGCAAACGGTAACAGTGGTTAGTTATCGTTTTGCATAGATAAATTACTTTATCGTTTTGTCGAGCAGAGTATCGGGCGTGTCGTTTTGTTTTTGTTCGCGTACGTCGTCGTGTGTATTTACAATGTTCTTGAATCAAGAGTTCGCCGACATGTTGTTAGTTTACGGTGAAGCTCGTCAGAATTCAAATCTTGCAGCTCTTCCACTCTACTTCCTTTTTTACGAGATTATAAAATATAAAAGCCCTGCTTATCTTCACTTAAAAATTGGTTACCGGACTGATGTACATAATCTAAACATTAGAAGATTGAATTTGATCACAATACCAACACAGAATAAAGAATCAGTTAAGAAATCATTCTCATATCAAATTGCCTTTTTGGTAAATAAATTCAAAATTAAAGATTTTTCTCTCTCGGTAGCTTCATTTAAGAGGAACCGTAAAAGTGATTTACTGTCTCAGATCATAGAAAACACATCTCCTGCTCCCCCTTTTCTCTTCTTCTCTTTCCCCTCGCTTTCTCTTCTCACTCTAAATATCCATTTCTCTACTTACTATACTTGTCTTAATAGCCATTTGTCTTACTATAGAATTGTTTAAATTTGTTTGTTTTTTTTTTTGGCTCTAGCAGCTGCTTCTTTAAGGGGCAAGCTGATGTAGCCCTTTATCCTCTTAAGGCTTTTTTGTTGTTTGTAAACTTTGTATATACTGTTTGATGAGGGTAATATTATTATTATTATTATTATTATTATAGTGTTTTCCTAATACCTTGCGGATAATGTGAGCAGTGCCCAGTAGTGCTATTTTCTGCACTTCAGCAACAGATGGTTTTCCTGGTAGTTGTGAGAGGTTGGTCTGTAACCCCTTTCTAAGGGTCCCTAGGGCTCCTACAATGACTGGAACTGTTCGGGTCTTAACGTTCCACATTCTGCTTACCTCTATTTCCAGGTCTTTATACGACTGCAGGCCTTGTTACCAGAAGACTGTCCTCGCAGACTAACATTCTGCCAGTGGTTTTTGCACAAATGCATTGAAAATCCGGTTTTTTTAAAAACACTCTAGCGACGGACGAATGTACTTTTACGCGAGACGGGATATTAAATTTCCATAATACTCACACTTGGACAGAAGAAAATCCTCATACCATCCATGAAGGTCATTTCCATCAACGTTTTAAAATAATAAATATTTGGGCGGGTATTCTTGACGATCATGTAATTGGCCCTTTCGAGTTACCCCCAAAGTTGTCTGGAGAAGGATACCTTTCTAGCCAACAACCTACCAGAACTTCTGGAACAGACCTTAGACAACATGCCATTACAACGGAGACAGAATTTGTGGTTTCTTCATGACGGGGCACCACCACACATTTTAAGAGGAGTCATTCAGTATTTGAATGAACATTATCCAAATCGCCGGATCGGTCGAAATGCTCCTGATCCCCGAAAATGGCCAGCAAGATCTCCTGACCTCAATCCGATGGATTTCTGGTATTGAGAAGAACTTAAAGGAATGGTTTATGGGACTGGTCCAATAACAACTGAAGCACAACTTCGCGAAAAAAATTTTAATGCGGTTGAAATCATAAATGGATAACTTCGAGGATCTAGAGTAAGAAGAAACTGGGTTCGTCGACGTTATGAAGTTTGTGTGGAAAATGGAGGACGTCATTTTGAACACATTCTTTAAATACAAAAAAATGCAGTGTGGGTTTTAAAAAGAAAAACAATCTATGCATCAAAATTGGGCTCTCTATTTATAAGCGAATTTTTTTAATACGTTCAATAAACTTTCACACACCAGGTGAAGCGCTGAGACAGTGGTAACTACGTTTTTTAATTTTTTGCATTTTACGAGTACATTATCAAATAATGAAATAATACCTAAGAGCCAAAAATAACAAACTCCATCTTTATTTACACTTCGTTCCGTCTTAATTTGCGTCTGGCATTGCGGTGTTGTCAGATTTTATTTTACTTCAAAGACGCTTTTCTCTCAAAAAAATGCCGTTGCTATATCAAACTTTTTGCTTCTTTGAACCCCATCTATCACCCATTTAAATAATGACTATCATAACGTTTACACCCTGTATACACCATATTCTTTGAAAATATCAACATACAGGGCTTAAGGGGCCACTGTACTGTGATTAGATTATAGTAGTTGTGTTTTTAACAAAATTACATAACACAATGCTTGTCTCAACCTCATCACTCCGTAATGTGATGGTTGGCAGTTCAACCCTGCAATCATAACCAAGTTCCGCGCTATAAAAAGGGGATTAAAACTAGTCAGTTCTAATTTAATCTGACACAATACGCGAGGGTTTAAAATAATGGAGGCGCTTCTATGGCTGGTGAAAAATTAAAAGAAAACGTTACTCAAAAAATTCAGGTGGGTCGATTTGCATTCTCGACGTTCGGAGTTTGTACCGAGGCATGTGCGTAGTGAAGGGATTGCAGATAATGGCACATTGAAAATTTCTGTGCTTATACAATCGTTTCATACGGTGAGACGGTAGTATACACATATTTAACTATGCTCGATCTTTATTCTTTACTACACTCTAACAAAAAGGTTGAAGAGATCTTATTGATACGAGTTTGAACTGGCTGAGGTTTCCTTGGATCTCCTCAAATTTTCTTGGATATCGCGTGGTTAATGCATGGGTGAATATACGGTATTTGGTTTTTTGACAGGCCCAGATAATATTTTGATTTTGACAGCAGTTTTGGGTGTCAGGGGGGTGACATTTACACTATGAAAAAGATACTTTAAACTTGATATAAATACCATTAGCTAAATAAATTCAATAGTTCTTTATTATAATCAACAAGTCGGGATTGAAATTAAAGAATTGTATGGTTTGAGAGCTCACACTCCCTCAGGGTAACGGTAGTGTTTTTTGATTGTTTTCTTGTTCATAATATTTTTTATTGTAAAGAAAAAGTAGAATACAGAAAAAGAAGAAAAGCAGAAAAAAAACAATTCTCATGAAACCTGCCGGGGGTAAAATTAAGATAGATTCGTTATTATTATTGTATGCAATTCATAACTTATGTATTCAAGAATAGTTGCTTTTTACATAATTGCAGTAATGCACAATTGAAATTCACAATTATATATTTATTACAGTAAATAGTTCAACCACTGCCAGCTGGCGCATTCCCGGTTCCAGTAGGCCAAATCGCGCTAGTTTCAGATTATCATTTGCGCAAGGTGAGGGTAACATAATTTTCAAGAACCACTAAAGACAAGTTTTTTATATACATTTTTAGTGCTTCTTTCCATAAAATATGTTATGTGTAATTATCATTACACAGGGTATTCGTGTATTATTATACCAGTCTCATATACAGAGATTCTTGATATTTACAGTCAAAGTCGGAAATGCAGCATGCCAGGGGTGTATACATTTTGTTAATTTCAAAATCTTAATAGTTGCCTTAATTTCATCATATGTTCCAAATAAAGCATGATATTTTTCATTATTTGGATGATGTATTTGCAGAATTTGTCGGTTTGCTTAAGATTTTTTTTCGGAATATTGAAATCCCGAATACTGCTGTTCAACAATATCTCTATCGGATAGAAATGTAAGATCTACTGTAAAATCCATAGAAATTGCAACCAAGATCAGCAGTGGTGATAGAAACGTATCGCCTGCTTATACGCACAACATATACATTACCTCGGATTTCTTTGGTTCAGCCTCGTAGGTTTTTGGATTGACTCAGAATTCCTCGCACCTTGTTAATTACCATCGATCTGTCGAATATAATTCTCTTGAGCCATACCAAGTAGGAAAAATGACGTCGGCAGCTCCCCAGGTATATGAGCAGTATTCTTTCTAGACTATGTCCTATCTTGAGCGAAAAGAACATCCTAGTTCAAAGCATCTCAAAAACTGTATTTTTCAATCCTTGAATTAGAATAACCAGAAAAAACATAGTAATCTTATTAATTCGAGTGGAGGGCTTTAACAGCAAGTCTCACAAGGCAGGCAAGAAGACGGATAGAACCATTCCTTCAGGCACTTGTTACGTGTTATTACTTTATAGTCATTCCCTTATGTAAATGATTCAAACTTGATTCCCTTCTGAACCGGCACTTTTCTACGCCCATGTTCTGGGCTAGCTAGTCCTGGTATGCAAATGTTGCAGCTTTAGGGGGTCAAACGGCCCTTTTGCGCGTAACTGTAACTGAAGTTTGTTCAGGTTTTCTATTCGCGAACTATCCCATGACCTTTGAAAAAATGTTCGACACTAAAGGTCCTTTGATACATGAAGAACTACTGTGTAGATTGCTTGTACCTGTAGTGATCTGATTCATCTCGTTAATTTGGATTAATATCTTTATCTCCTACCTACTATTTCTGGTCGTCAAGTCTCACCTACCGGACCGCGGGTTTCTTTGTACCTTAAGGCGGTAAAGTAGCTTTATCGTTCCTTATGTATGAATTAATCTACAGGGAAAACCAAATTTGTCCGCCAGCTTGTGTTCAATGTGTACGAGGGCGAAGCGCGAGAAGTGTGTATCAACACGTGTTAGAAAGAGCTAGAAGCCGCCTGAAGGGTGAAGGTCACCACCACGTTGTCGCACAGGTTACTGTCAAACCCAAGAAGGAGGTCTCTTCGAACATTTGATTTAATATTTTGTCTATAACTATTTATTTCAATTTTGATGCGACGTAGTGTTTTATCCTGAAACCCTGAACAGATTCGACACAGTTTACAGTTCAAAAAAGTGTGCGCTCAAAATAAAACCATTATTTGGGCATATAAAACAATATACAATACATATACATACATATACATATAATATACAAAATGTTATTAAAATAAAACCATTTAAACTGGGTGTTCGGATTTATATGTCACTTAGTATATATACAAGCGGCGTCATTTACAATATCTGAACTAAATCAAATAAAAAATTAAAATATTATACTTATTGATTTCAATAATAATTGAAACACATTATTCGTATGCATATTTCCAGTATATAAAAGAAAAATTCAAAACTACCGATATATTTATCTACTTCCATACATATACATAATTACGATTATACAATAGCTCGTCTGATTTTAATATTATTCATACGAATTAATCTTTTTCTTTAGAAATAGTAACTGGGAAGTAAACGGTAAAAACCACGCCATTTGACCTTCGTTATTTATAATAACAGGCTATGAAGTCAGCTTAAAAATTTAGCGCGATCAAATAATGACGAAGAACAACCATACAGGGTGTATTGCCAGAATAACATGGCAGTCTCTTGGATGCATACAGAACACAAAAGAATGTCACAAGTTCCTTTAAAAAAGTCAAATTCGGAGAAGCAGAACCTTACTGGAAAACGGTTTTCCTTAAATAAAACTTGAACGACACCAAAGGAATTGTGATACTGTGGTAACCAGTAGATGACAACTAACTCATTAAGGAACGAACTACGTCTAACCATAGATTAACATTATTCCACCTGAAGATAACCTACCGAATGCTACTCCTGCGTCCAAAAAAATATATGAGATAAAATAGTGAATAGAGATACGGCTGTAAAAAACTCGCATAGATGACACTACTGTATCCCATTTTATCTGACGCGGGAATATAGTATTAGGTTGGGTATCATCAGGTAGAATACTTAAATCAAAGGCCTAACTTAGTAATATATAATTCTTTAATAACATGGTGATGTTGATAATGTTGTACAATACACGAAGCTAAATCCATTTAGTACTCGAGCAACTTTTTATATCTTTTCCATATTTCTAATAGAGCTGAAATATCCTCAAACCGTAAGCTTTTTCAAATATATTTCGTTACCTTTCAGGGCCGGCTGTTCTCATATTATGAGTATCATTACAAATACAAAGCCAATATATAAATATTTTACGTAACAAATTGTTACATATATCATTAACTTTTTGATACAGATTTGTGCGGTTCAGAGACCTATCGTAACCAGATCTGATGCAATTCATCTATTTCTTCAGAAAGCAATATATGCATCATAATAGAGGTATTTTCAAAACCTTTGAACTTTCGTAACAAAACAAACAAAACCTGAGCAGCAAAAACTTGTAATTTAGTTTGTTTATTCACCAATCCAATCGTATCAGTTTTTCATTTTGATATATTGAAATATTTCATCATTCTCACACTTGTAATGACTATGATTTATATGCATATAACGTTACGTGCTTGCAAGTTTACTACGTGTTATGCCAATGATAAATTATCATTAGTAGTTATGCATATTTTATATTTACAAAACATTTTGTTCTAGGGCCGAATGACTTTATAGTAAAAATTTATAAAAGTGTTTTGAGTACTTTGTAGCTAGATTTGTTAATTTTTTTGTCATCGCCTTATATCGCTTATTACTGCGATCGTGCTTGGCTGTAAGGGTGGAAATTATATGTGACATGCGCGCCCCCAGGGGGGGGTGCCGTTTGGACCTCAATATTTGCATATTTAACATGATTTTGTGTACAATTTTGATCCCTTCCCCCTGAGAAAAAAAATACCAGCCGCAGCTCTTCAGAAAGATTTAGCAGCAGGTACACTTTCACAGGAAGTTATCTCTTGCCGACGATCTGTCCCCTGAGCAAAATTCCTGCGGGCGCCGATGTATGTGAATGTCATCCGTCACTTGACAGTTGGACAATGTATTCTACTTGTCAGCGCTGCCTGTAAAAAGTGACAGGATCTGATAAAATTCATGTATGTAGCCTAGAACGACGAACATCACGATCACAAACGTACGGTTTACTAATAACTCTTCGGTAATATAGAATGTGTTACGCAGAATGTTTTTCGGGCACTATAACTAGTTAAAAATGTAATCAAACACGTTTTTATAAATAGTAAAGTTGCGTTATTCACTATCAAATGATAGTTTAAACATGATTCCACTTCCTAAACAAGTAAAAAAACCGGGCTTCGCCTTCTATCACTTTTCTGTGTATTTCCAAACGTCAATTTTTCCATGAAACGATTACTTGTGGTCGAACGAAAATGAGACCCACTATAATTATGCTTTTAAAATTCCGGCAAACCCATGACCTCAGACACCTTGCCACTGTCTGAGCACTGAAGGACACAAGCAAACAAAAAAACCATCTAATTCACACAGAACAGCGTAATTAATATGACCAGCGGGTGTAACATCATTGTATAATTATCATAAAGTATGCTAATTTTATTGGCATAACAGCGGCAAGTCGGAAATTTCGTGAGTATACACACAAAAGGACGAAATTGTGCGCGTCTAAAGCGTCCGGTATCGGTGGCGACATCTAGCGGAATGCGTTTGTAGTTTGTTGATAAGGGATTCGCTTTCGAGTGCAAGGCAGATGCGTTTTCTGTACGTAGAAAACAGAGCCGGACTTAACAGATTCCTTTCCAGAGCTTCATGTTTATTCCAAGTAACCCACAGAATCGTTATTCTGACTATCAAGATATGACAAAATAATAAAGGTTAAAATACTCAAACCACCCGAGCTTATAATTTGATGACGGAATTTAATAGGAAATGGTGCTGTTGCGTTTTGTAGAACTTCCGATTTCACTGTTTTTTTACTTGAAACTTATAGAGGGTAGTCTGATACATTATTTTAAAACAAGAAAATTGTGGATGAAGCACTTTTTTCATGAAATTTTTTTCACAAAACACTGTATTTTTAACAGTTTTTCCACCATTAACTCCACCGCCATCTGCCGTATGACGTTGCATAGTATATGAGAGGCGCTTGCCTGCACTGTTGCCAGAATGGGCTCCGCATTTAGGGGAAAATATGAAAAGTGGAAAATTTATATACGTATAATAAATAATGAAACACAAAAGCGAAACACTGAAACAAACAACAGTGGCAAAATAAAAAGCGATGCTTAATAATTATAAAACAAAACATAACAGTAGTCAACTAAAAAACAATTGTAAATAATTATAAAAACAGTAAAACAAGAAAGAATTCCATGTAATTATAAAAAACAAAAAACAACACAGTAAAATAAAAAGCAATTCGAAGTTGTAACAAAAAAAGAACCGTAGTAAAACAAAAAAAAAAAATTTCATGTAATTATAAAAAACAACAAACAGTAAAATAAAAAGCAATTCTAAGTGATAACAGAAACAAAAAGTAAAAACAGTAAATTAAAAAACAAATCCAAAAACTAAAATGAACAGAAAGTATTCAATATTAAAAGGCGGCAATTTGTCACAATATATTTTTGAATCGGTCTCCGGGTCTAGGACCATAGAGCCCCCACCAAATCAACTGGTCAATATATTCGGGTAAATGAGGCGATTTCATGACACCCAGCCGCCTCAAAAATTGCTTTAATCTAGACCAGTGCCCTTCAATTTCATTAGTGCACAAAATTAGTGTGCGGTTCAATGTTTCATGGATGTAGGGGGAAAAACCTCCTAGGTTCCCCAAGCGATTGTAGCCGGCCCAACCGTCCTTCCAAATTTCTATTCGCGGCTTGACAAATTTTAGTATTTCGCTCTCAAGCGTAGTCGCACTCCTAGTTGGAACATAAATAATGTGCCCACGTTTCGTGGAGACATCGAAGAGGCCCAGGACCCACAGTTCCCTGTGTTCTTTTCTGTTTTCTATAATTATATGGAATTGTTTCTTGTTTTACTGTTTTTATAATTATTTACAATTGTTTTTTAGTTTACTACTGTTATATTTTGTTATATAATTATTGAGAATCGCTTTTTATTTTGCCACTGTTGTTTGTTTCAGTTTTTCGCTTTTGTGTTTCACTATTTAAATATACGTATATAAATTTTCCACTTTTCATACTTTCCTCTTAATGCGGAACCCAATCTGGCAACAGTGCAGGCAAGCGCCTCTCATATATACTAAGTGACATATAAATCCGAACACCCAGTTTAAATGGTTTTATTTTAATAAAATTTTGTATAAGTACTTGATGAAGCATAATAAGTAAATGATAAAAATTTCAAAATGATTGCACTGCTTTAAAGCCTTTAATAATGTGTGGATGCACCCTGATGTGCTACGCATTCTCCAACGCGCCTAGGCATGCTTCTGATCAGGTGGTCAATGTCCTCCTGTGGTATCTCATTCCAGTCAACCACCAACTCCTCTCGAAGTGCTTCTAGAGTCTGAGGAGGACGTTGCAAATTGAGCAATCTCCTACCCATCATGTCCCACACGTGCTCAATTGGGAATAAGTAGGGAGATCTGGGTGGCCATGGTAACAATGTGACATCATTATGTTGAAATAAGTCTATTGTGACTCTTGCAACATGTGGTCGGGCATTATCTTGTTGGAAAGTTGGATCTGCCAGGGTGTCAAGATAGGGTAAAAGATGGGGTTCTAGAATTTCGTGGATATAACGCTGCGCGTTCATGTTAAGTCTGACGAAGATTAAAGGTGACCTGGAACCATAAGCTATAGCACCCCAAACCATAATTCCAACAGTGTGATGAACATGTCTTTCATCAAAAAAACTGTGGATTCCTCCTTTCACCACGTCGCCTTCTAACCCTGGCACGACCATCGTGCATGCCTAAACAAAATCGAGACTCGTCACTAAAGACAATACTGTTCCATTCCTGATCAAAGAGTGACCGTTGTCTGCACCACTCAAGGCGATTACGTCGGTGTTCTTGAGTTAAAGGGAGGACCCAGTGTGGCCGGTATGAAAACAAGCCAAAACTTCTCATTCGTCGGTAAACACTTCGCATGCCAATAGGTCTTCCGTGTTCTGCAAACCATTCATTTGCAATGGACCTGGTAGTGGAGAAACGGTCCCTTAAGGCCAGTAATCTTAGGCGGCGATCTTCACGGTCTGTTGTTCTACGGCGGCGTCCAGTGCCCCTTGCTCTTTGCGTACGGCCTTCTCGAAGCAATGCCTGACAACACCTAACCACAGTGTTTACACTTCTTTGCACTCTAACTGCAATTGCCCGAAAAGAAAGTCCAGCTTCCCGAAGTCCCACTATACGGCCCCTCTCAAACTCACTAAGTTGACGAAATCGTACAGGTCTTCGTACTGTAGGCATCGTAACCGATCGTAAAGGATGTCAAGAACCAAAATCCGCTAACGTTGATTCTTTACTGCGGCTGAAATATTCATTTTTAGAGCGTTAGTAAATTAAAAAAAAGCAGTATAAAAACCGGAATGTCCAACTGATAAGGCTGAACGTTTTTTCACTTGTTATTTACGGTAAGATAAATACATTCACCAACTTTTATTAAAATAAAACCATTTAAACTGGGTGTTCGGATTTATATGTCACTTAGTATACTATGACATATGGACAGACGTCAACGTCATACCGCGGATGGCGGTGGAGTTAACGGTGGAAAAACTGCTAAAAATACAGTGATTTGGGAAAAAAATTTCATAAAAAAGTGCTTCATCCACACTTTTCTTGTTTTAAAATAATCTGTAAGACTATCCTCTATAAGTTTCAAGTGAAAAAACAGTGAAATCGGAAGTTCTATAAAACGCAACAGCACCGAGGAAATTATATTACTACCTAATATGTAGTTGAAATATATTGGTTAGAATCATTTTTCAAGGATGATTCAGTGTATCCTCGTTTTTTGCGCGTGTGTCTAAAAAAAAGAAATTCAAAAATTCACTCAATATGAAACAGTGTTGATCTTAGTATATTTATACGCTCGCAGCCCCGGTAATTCTATGGATATATTAGCCATATTCATACATATTTTTCCCCGTACATTTGTCTAAAAAATGATAGAGAAATATTGTCGATCCGCATATTCTTGCTATCTAAGTTCAAGGCCCGGCATACCGTGTATGCGTACTGCAGCGCAAAAAAAGTAAAACATATACACGGACCATGCACGAAATGAACGATAACTCGCTGCAGCGATGCCGCGCAGATGTGAAAAGGGACAACGTTGCCGGATGGACAGTAACTACCGCTAGGGCAGGAAAAAAAGTATAAGGAATAATTGTATGGGCCTGTTTGACTGATTGATCCGTTTTTTGTTGTACATGTTCCTGTCATTTTTCTCGGGTGACGGAGGTGCAGAGTCAACCTACTTGTCGCCGTTTTTATGAGCTCGTTTCGTGAAAGTTTATGTAGAAGATAACACGTTTTTCCCAATATCGTGATAATCCGTATATTAAAACATCTGTCCTCATTCATAAGTTGCGTGCTAATTGATATTGTAAATTTTTAACAACCTAAACTATAAATGTCATGCACGGTAATCTCTGAAATCTACAATAGGCTACTGTGCATGTAGTTTACTAAACCCAGGCAAGGCTGTGGTGTGTATTCGTTATTATATTTATTTTTTATTTTTTTATGTCACGGAAGATCGCATTTCCGACAACTGTTAGGAAATAGTTTAACAACTAGCACATGGAAGCAGGTATGCATATGGATGTTAATTTTTCAATTTATATAACTATCACTATTTCCAGTTGTTATGATAAAATTTGATTTTGCTGTTAGTTTTTATTACTTTTAAGGGTATTATACTCCGATCCTACTTGACTGTAACTTGGAAATTATTAAACCGGCGATTCCGACCGCGTAGAAGTATGCATAGTTCGGTGAAAGAAATGCAATATTCAATGTACTTAATGCTAGTTCATTTGACAGTAAGATATTTTTTGTTCAACATTTCAACGCAACAATAAATTAATACCAAATGTGTCATCAGAAGCACAGTAAATAATATATGGGGTTGTCCAAAACGGACGCAGGAAAGTAAACGCATATTAAAACAAGAAAGATTGATATTCAAATCAAGTTGGGTACTTTATTTTGAAGGTTCATTTATACCATTTATGTATGAAAAATAATATCGCTCAAATGTTCACCACGACTGAATTTACAGACGTCCACGCGATGGTCGAAATTTTCAATGACATTTTGCAACATGGTCGGTTCTATGGCATTTATCTCGGCAATGATGTTGTTTTTGAGTTCTTGGAGGGCGGCTGGTCTGTTGACGTAGACTTTGCTTTTCAAATATCCCCATAAAAAGAAGTCCAAGGGAGTCAAATCGCACGATCTTGGTGGCCATGGCATATTTCCTCTGCCCGAAATCACGCGATCAGCGAAGAAGGACTGCAATTGATAGATATTGACGTTGGTTGTGTGGCATGTTGCACCGTCTTGTTGGAAATAAACATCGTCCATATCCATTCCTTCAAGTTGCGGCAAAAAATAGTCCTCTATCATCACGTGATATCGCTCAGAATTGACGGTAACGGCGTCCCCGGCCGCATTTTCGAAAAAGTAAGGTCCGATGATGCCTTTTGACCACAATGCACACCACACAGTCACTTTTTGAGGATGCATCGGCTGCTCTTGATACTCACGGGGATTTTCGTTCGCCCAGATGCGGCAGTTTTGCTTGTTTACCGTCCCATTCAAAGTGAAATGCGCTTCGTCGCTGAACATGATTTTTGATGAAAAATTGGCATCAGTTTGGCGGTGTTCAAGGAGCCAATCTGAGAACGTTCGGCGCGAAAAATGGTCGGACCGACGCAGCTCTTGCGTCAACTGGATCTTGTAGGCGTGTACATTCAAATCCTTGTGGAGAATGCGGAGCAAATTGGTTCTCGAAATGCCCAATTCTTGGGATCGACGTGTTGTTGATTGTTTACGGATCGTCTCTCACACTCTCCTTCACAACAGCAATATTTTCCGGTGTGCGAACGCTCCTTGGCCGGCCAGAGCCTGGCAGATTTGCCACAGAACCTGTTGCCTCGAATTTACGCACCAGACGACCGATGGTTGTTTCGTTTGGGCGGTTGTTGCGACCGAAATGTTCACGAAACGCGCGAAACGTGTTTTTTTTATTTTTGCACCATTTTTGTAGAGCTCTTGAATAACTTTAATGCGGTCTTCAATCGAATACGACTCCATAGCGATCAATGGTAAACATTCAACTAACAAAATGACATGTCGGTGACAGAAAACAAAGATGGCGTCTATGTCAAATTGACGTTTACTTTCCTGCGTCCCTATTGGACAACGCTTTATAAAGTACCTCAAAACCTGTGTATGCTACATCTTCAGATATCCTAACTAAAGAACTACTTACTCGCAGTATCATACTTGAAGTAGAACAAAGCACCAAACAAATCACGCTCAGAAAACAAATGTCGGAATTCGGTAAATCCATAACGCAAACGCAGTATTTATATACCCTTAATCATTTCGGTCGTACCTACCAGCGACTAAGCGTTTCCGCACTAGACACCTCATGAGTTATAAGATCGATGCCTCGAGATCGCTTTTTAAAAAGTTTATTTTTCGAAAATACAAAACTCAAAAATGTACTTTTACAAAATTATTACAATGTTATTATGATGTTAACAGTACAGTAAATCTGACTGACTATAAAGTGTGTTGAAAACAATAAAGTAAACTGTAGGTCTTCTTGGAAATTAGTAGCATCGTCGGCAGTATTCCTGGCATATCAGCAGGAACGGCTGATATAACTCATGTCCATTAAATCGTCTGGGCCATAGCCCGTAAAATCGATATTTCAAAGCGATTTCCCGAGACAAAAAGTAGATGTGCTATTTTCTATATTATAATATATCTCTGTACCAAGTTTCATCCTGATCCTTCAGCCATTTTTGAGTGATTGAGTAACAAACATTTTACTTACTTACTTACTTACTTACTGACTCGGGTTAAGTATCTTCTTCAAAATACATATAAACCCTACTTCACGAGTATCAACTGAGGTAAACATCTCATCAGCAAGTGACATCTTTGTGTTAGTCTCTACCGTTGGCAATATGGCAATAACACTGACCAACAGCCAAAAAATATCCTAAATAAAATCAACAAAATATTACTATTTTTAATGTGCTGAAACCCAAATGAAACTTATTTTTTCAATATTAGTTCAAGTTTAGAGATACGGTAATTATATGTGTTCCTGCTGTGACAGTGTTAATATACTGTAATTCACAAGAATGCACGGCTACATTTTTATATTCGGCAAGGAAAGATGATGTAATCGGCATGATTGTGTTACGTTATACATACGTGTACATTATATTGTTTTATATTAGCCATTTTTTCCTCAGTTGGCTGACAGCGTTCATGCAAGATGTCTCGAAAGTGTGTAAACAATCCAGATCAGTTTTGTTACGTGTGTGGTGATGTGACTTTTGCGTCTCAGAGACGGTCTATTACTCCACTAATAACAAAGGCATATCAGCTTTATTTCGGTTGTAAACTAGGTGATCAAGACAAACAGTGGGCACCCCACATCTGCTGTAATACATGTGCTTCAAGTCTGAGGAGCTGGTTAAATGGCAAAAAACGGTCTATGCGCTTTGCTGTCCCAATGCTTTGGAGAGAGCCTACAAATCATATTAATGATTGTTACTTTTGCATGGTACCTTGTGTTGGACAAGCCACAGGTATGTCCAAGAAAAAAAAAATCGGTTATTAACTACCCAAACATACCATCTGCGATGAGACATGTGCCTCACAGTGACAAAAATCCTGTTCCAAAACCCCCAGAATCCCACACTTGCGAATCAGAAAACGAATCAGATCATGGCGATCGAGTGATTCGTCAGGAAGAAGATATGCCATCAACGTCAAGAGATCCTGATTTTATACCGAGCACGTCATGCTACCAACCGCACAAAATAACACAGTCAGAATTAAATGATCTTGTAAGAGATTTAGAACTTCCAAAATGTAAGGCAGAGTTACTTGGATCAAGACTGCAGCAGTGGAACTTGTTAGAAGACGATGTTTCGGTATGTGTTTTTCGTAAACGCCACAAAGACTTAGAACCATTTTTCAATATGGAGAATAACTTGGTTTTCTGCAGTAACATTAACGGCTTACTGGCGGCTTTAAATATAAACTATAACCCAGAAGAATGGAGATTGTTTATAGACAGTTCAACATTGAGTTTAAAGGCAGTGTTATTGCATATTTTAAATATTTTACCATCTCTTCCTGTAGGGTATGCAGTTCACATGAAAGAATCATATGACAATATGAAGTACCTATTGACATGCATAAAATACGATGAGCACCAATGGCATATTTGTAGCGATTTGAAAGTTGTTGCACTTTTACTTGGGCTGCAGCTAGGCTACACAAAGTTTTGTTGTTTTTGTGTGAATGGGACAGTCGGGCAAAGGCACTTCATTACACCAGACAAAACTGGCCTGTTCGTCAATCCTAGAGCCAGGTCAAAAAAATGTACAGCATATGTCATTAGTAGATTCGAAAAAAAATTTATTACCAAGGCATTAGATAGAGATGGGTCAGCTTTTCAATACCTGCGTCAGAAATTTCCAAGACTAAGTGAGGCAAAGGTTAAAGAAGGTATTTTTGTTGGGCCACAGATTCGAAATATTTTGAAAGATACACAGTTTGAAAACACTTTAATAGGTATTGAAAGAACTGCTTGGAATGATTTCCGTCTGGTGGTCACTAATTTCTTGGGAAATAGAAAAGCTGACAACTATAAAACCCTTGTCAAAAATATGCTGTCATCGTATTAAAAGATGGGCTGTAATATGTCTCTTAAGATACATTTCCTACACTCGCACCTGGACTTTTTTCCTGGCAATTGCGGAGCCGTAAGTGATGAGCACGGCGAACGTTTTCATCAGGATATTTCAACAGTGGAAAAAAGGTACCAGGGAAAGTGGAATCCTTCCATGCTTGCAGACTACTGTTGGACTCTTGGTAGAGATGCTCCAGAAACGATCCATAAAAGAACAGCAAAAAGACAGCGCATATAGTGATTCTTATAAGTATATGAATCTTGTTACTTCTTTTAATATATCCTTAAAAATAAAAAGTTTTTTTTCTAAACCGCAAGTAATTTTTTTATTTCATTTTCATTTTTGGATTCAGCGCCCCAAAGTTAACAAAGAAGTGCACTTTTCCCACAAGATACAATTAAAAAACTAAAATTTGTTGTCCGGTGTAATGAATCGATTGTAAATCTGGTAAAACTTAGGACTGTATTCAGATTTATACTCATATCTAGATACTTTTAGTGACTGGGAATTTTAACAATAAAATATACGAAGTACACAGAAAAATGTGTATCACAAAGTTATCATCGTACATCTGGGATCTATTGATTATGAGGTTAGTCAATCGAACAGACTGTGTTGTCCTTTCCAGGTAGCTGTAATTTTATATGTAAAATAATATAGACACGTGTTTCTGGTTAATTGTCCATTGCTCTTTTTAAAGATTTAAAAAGTATAAATGATTAACAAAGTCAAAAAATGCTTATCTCATTTCATTCCTGAAATGTAGTCTTGATCATTAGCAGCCATAACGTTTTTTTGTATGCGAAGAAACTTTTCTAAATAAAAGAGTTGTTAACAAGACTGAAATGAAGCGTACAAAAAACAATATAATACGGCTCTATCTATTGTGTCAATTGTGTGTCATTTGTCGATATAGGGAATTTCGAAATATTACTAGATAATCAGCTGTTATTTTACCGTAATGGATACAAGACAGTACAACTTTGGGCCTTCGAATAAGGTAACAAGTATATCCGAGCTCCTTTATCGTCGAAATTTGATACTGGTGACACGCTGATAAACGATTTGCCTCTCTGCGAGGTTGCCAAATCTTCAAATTTTCTCTTACTTAGGTAGAACCTCTTGCCGTTATTTTTGTGTCCGACTGTACATTAGCTAAATATGAATTTAATTTGTTTGTCCAAATATGAACATTAATTTGCGCCCATCAAATTCGACACTGGCGATAAATAATTTGTCACCCGCGTCAAACAGCGTGAATCCAAGTGTGAAATGACCGCGGTGACCTCAGCCAATAATTACCCGACGTCGGTTTTTCAGGTCCTTTCTTCGATTTTGTCCGTTTGCGGTTCAGACGGAATTGTGTCATAGCCATACGTGCGAGACCAAATTGAGAAATAGAATAAAAAGACGCGGTGAAATTTACTAGTTTTTTTTTATTAAAGATCTCATTATTAACATTGCACGCGATAATTTGACAAACGTGCGATCATGGGCGCGCATTTGACCACTTTAATCATTCACTTAAGGCCGCATGTCCCTTTTTTTACAACTGCCTGTTTGGGGCAGTATTCTAAAACCTTTCATCTGATTATTTCATGGTATGGTTAGAGATTACTAAAAAACCATGTTATCAATTGTATTTGTCGAAATATGCATGTTTGTGCATTTTCTCTTCAATCGTAACTGGTTAACAAAAATTAATTAGTACAGGTCTTAAATTGATTGTCAAAATCCCACTTTTATAGTAAAGGGTTGTCCAATAGGGACGCAGGAAAGTAAACGTCAATTTGACATAGACGCCATCTTTGTTTTCTGTCACCGACATGTCATTTTGTTAGTTGAATGTTTACCATTGATCGCTGTGGAGTCGTATTCGATAGAAGACCGCATTAAAGTTATTCAAGAGCACTACAAAAATGGTGCAAAAATAAAAAAACACGTTTAGCGCGCTTCGTGAACATTTCGGTCGCAACAACCGCCCAAACGAAACAACCATCGGTCGTCTGGTGCGTAAATTCGATGCAACAGGTTCTGTGGCAAATTTGCCAGGCTCTGGCCGGCCAAGAAGCGTTCGCACACCGGAAAATATTGCTGTTGTGAAGGAGAGTGTGAGAGACGATCCGAAACAATCAACAACGCGTCGATCCCAAGAATTGGGGATTTCGAGAACCAGTTTGATCCGCATTCTCCACAAGGATTTGAATGTACACGCCTACAAGATCCAATTGACGCAAGAGCTGCGTCGGGCCGACCATTTTTCGCGCCGAACGTTCTCAGATTGGCTCCTTGAACACCGCCAAATTGATGCCAATTTTTCATCAAAAATCATGTTCAACGACGAAGCGCATTTCACTTTGAATGGGACGGTAAACAAGCAAAACTACCGCATCTGGGCGAACGAAAATCCCCATGAGTATCAAGAGCAGCCGATGCATCCTCAAAAAGTGACTGTGTGGTGTGCATTGTGGTCAAAACGCATCATCGGACCTTAATTTTTCGAAAATGCGGCCGGGGACGCCGTTACCGTCAATTCTGAGCGATATCACGTGATGAAAGAGGACTATTTTTTGCCGCAACTTGAAGGAATGGATATGGACGATGTTTATTTCCAACAAGACGGCGCAACATGCCACACAACCAACGTCAATATCCATCGATTGCAGTCCTTCTTCGGTGATCGCGTGATTTCGCGCAGAGGAAATGTGCCATGGCCACCAAGATCGTGCGATTTGACTCCCTTGGACTTCTTTTTATGGGGATATTTGAAAAGCAAAGTCTACGTCAACAAACCAGCCACCCTCCAAGAACTCAAAAACAACATCATTGCCGAGATAAATGCCATAGAACCGACCATGTTGCAAAATGTCATTGAAAATTTCGACCATCGCGTGGACGTCTGTAAATCCAGTCGTGGTGAACATTTGAGCGATAATATTTTTCATACATAAATGGTATAAATGAACCTTCAAAATAAAGTACAAAACTTGATTTGAATATCAATCTTTCTTGTTTTAATATGCGTTTACTTTTCTGCCTCCGTTTTGGACAACCCCATATAATTGACCGGGTGATTGATTTTATTCTAATTCTCTACGAACAATTTTTGATTTGCTCGAAACCTCATTTCGCAGCGAATTGAATTTTCAAGAAAATCTTAGATTTTTTGAATAGAGAAAGTGATAAAAGTAATCAACCGCTCAATTCGTCCATAAAAATGGAATATATTCTTATACAGTTTCAGAGCTGTACACAGTTAACAAGATACGATTGAAGAAAAAATGCATTAACAATTCACAAAAAATGCATTTTTTGACAAAAACGATAATCTGTTTTAATTATCTCTATTCACACCATGGAACAATCAGACAAAAAGTATTAAAAATACTCCTTCAGACAGGCTGTAGAAAAAAAGAAATATGTGACCTTAAGGCTGATTCATTCATTCATTCATTTAAAATAGGCATTAGAGATGCGCCAAAAAGCGACTGAAAACCATCTATGGGACCCTTTCAGAGCCAAACACACCAACACTCTTTTCAAAGTAGATTTTTAAACTGTTCTGCTACCGTCTCATAGATGGCGCTAGTATCTTTATGATCCTTTTTTGGACGTTGGAATGACGTCTTCAGGCAGAATTCCCTAATCAGTGGCTGAATGCAGAGTCGTTTCTTCACTTGAGCCTGCTTCTTCTTAAGGCGCCTTATTTGCCTTGATAGTCTCGACGCATGTTCACACGGGTTGACAAATGTCGTTCTTAAGAGAAAAAAGTTGACCTTTTTCTTTCCGATGCCTTCTTTTTTTGTTTCTTCAAGCCTCAAATTAATATAATCAGAAGGAACCAGCCACCTCCTTTGATACTTGGCAACCATGTGCGAAGCTGGAGAACGTTTGCTTGGAGGGTAGATTTTGCACATTGCAAGTTTCCTCATGTGAATTGACTTTAATATCTACAATATCTATTGTTATTAATTATGGAAAGGCTTGATTAAAAAAATACAACACAACATGAAATAATTCTACTATCATATGTAAAGTATCTTCCATAAACGTGCATAATTAGTAAATTAGATGAGTACTATTTTCCAGTTTTTTCTTTTGGCAAACTTGTCCTGTAACGCTTCTAAACTTAGATTCCTCACTAAGTCGGATTCTGAGAACATAACAACTATGTTGGAAATCCGTTCTTGACGCATTAAGGATCTTATTATTAATTCGACGCATTGTAAAAAATGACAACTCACAAGTTGCACCATTAGAGAGCGAGACCAACTTTGAAAAGAATTTTAAGATTAATATTAATGTCACCTTAGTCGAGAACCAGGTCTATCAGTAACTACACCATCTCTTCATTCATTCTTGACATGTACTGCACATGACCCTTGAACTTTGGAGACTGGATGTGACACATTGCTGGCTGATTGGATGATCATTTTTGGTCAAAATCGGCTTCACTGATTTGTTTTCCTCGGTATTTATAAGAAATTTCTTCTGCGTCTGATCCAGGTGTATTGTCACACTTTCCTTTGGTAGCATCTCCAAAGAATATCATATGACATGCCGTAGGGGAGCTGCCTAGCTCTTTTATATATACTAAGTGACATATAAATCCGACCACCCAGTTTAAATGGTTTTATTTTAATAAAAGTTGGTGAATGTATTTATCTTACTTACAGCCTTATCAGTTGGACATTCCGGTTTTTATACTGCTTTTTTTTTAATTCACTAATGCTCTAAAAATGAATATTTCAGCCGCAGTAAAGAATCAACGTTGGCGGATTTTGGTTCTTGACATCCTTTACGATCGGTTACGATGCCTAGAGTACGGAGACCTGTACGATTTCGTCAACTTAGTGAGTTTGATAGGGGCCGTATAGTGGGACTTCGGGAAGCTGCACTTTCTTTTCGGGCAATTGCAGTTAGAGTGCAAAGAAGTGTAGACACTGTGGTTAGGTGTTGTCAGGCATGGCTTCGAGAAGGCCGTACGCAAAGAGCAAGGGGCACTGGACGCCGCCGTAGAACAACAGATCGTGAAGATCGCCGCCTAAGATTATTGGCCTTAAGGGACGGTCCATTGCAAATGAATGGTTTGCAGAACACGGAAGACCTATTGGCATGCGAAGTGTTTACCGACGAATGCGAAGTTTTGGCTTGTTTTCATACCGACCACACTGGGTCCTCCCTTTAACTCGAGAACACCGACGTAATCGCCTTTAGTGGTGCAGACAACGGTCACTCTGGGATCAGGAATGGAACAGTATTGTCTTTAGTGACGAGTCTCGATTTTGTTTAGGCATGCACGATGGTCGTGCCAGGGTTATAAGGCGACGTGGTGAAAGGAGGAATCCACAGTTTTTTGTTGAAAGACATGTTCATCACACTGTTGGAGTTATGGTTTGGGGTGCTATAGCTTATGGTTCCAGGTCACCTTTAATCTTCATCAGAGGTAACATGAACGCGCAGCGTTATATCCACGAAGTTCTAGAACCCAATCTTTTACCCTGTCTTGACACCCTGGCAGATCCAACTTTCCAACAAGATAATGCCCGACCACATGTTGCAAGTGTCACAATAGACTTCTTTCAACATAATGATGTCACATTGTTACCATGGCCACCAAGATCTCCCGACTTATCCCCAATTGAGCACGTGTGGGATATGATGGGTAGGAGATTGCTCAATTTGCAACGTCCTCCTCAGACTCTAGAAGCACTTCGAGAGGAGTTGGTGGTCGCCTGGAATGAGATACCACAGGAGGACATTGACCACCTGATCAGAAGCATGCCTAGGCGCGTTGGAGAATGGGTAGCACATCAGGGTGCATCCACACATTATTAAAGGTCAAAGGGCTTTAAAGCAGTGCAATCATTTTGAAATTTTTATCATTTACTTATTATGCATCATTAAGTACTTATACAAAATTGTATTAAAATAAAACCATTTAAACTGGGTGTACGGATTTATATGTCACTTAGTATATCTTCTCAAGGTACCTTCTTAAGAATGCCAGTATTACTTACGCGTGTGAAGATAGCATATGTTGGTACCAGGTAGATGCATGCTTCATATAATTTCTATGGAAACATTCGAGCTGAAGCCAATTATTGGAGACTGAGCATAAGCTGCTCAATAAGCCTCAAGAATTCTTTCTTGAATGAGGCTGTCCTTGTTAACTGTTTTATTAAGATTGAACCCAATTTATCCTATTTGATCGAAGACGGGGAATTGGAATTTTGTTCATTTTCGATGTTTGAACACTGTTAAAGAGATTCGATTACAGAAGAAAGGGTTCGGCTCACCAGCTTCAACGTCACTGCGCGAGAAGTGGTTCCATTTTGTGACCCACGAGATTCGAGCATTGAATATCTCCGCCACTGGATTGGTCACTACTACTGGTTTTCTATCAAGCATCAGCCTCGGCGGTAACACCAAAAACACAACGCCGCGCCGGTAGCCGAGCAATTGAGTTTTTGTACACACTGAACACATTCCTTTGACGCCTTCGAATGGAAAATAATTAATTTGGAAAGGCAGCGGGAGCTTTCTTCTGAGTACCTATCTCATATTGGAAATTGCTAAAGAATTTATTTCAAACGATAGATGCTGCACAAGAATAGATGTGTCAGTCCGCCGCGCTTTCCTGGCCCAATCTAAGCACATACGTTTTAAATTTCTCTTATTGTACGATATTTCGATCCCAACGGTGACCTTTTTCAAGTACAACTGACACTTTAAACAATATATTTTTTTTATCTGTTTTCCCAAAAGAACGTACAACACTCCAAAGCGACAAGCGAGCATGAGGTTATCTGTGTTTTTTTTTAATGTACCATACACGTCAGCCTCGCCTGTCGTCCCGAAAACGCCAAATATCCTCAGAAAACGTGAAAACCCGCCTAATTACTGTTGTCGTAACACACCGGTTAATCGTTATGTAATCTTCGACTAAACTGCCGCATGTGTTTTGTTTATGGATCTGGAATGCGAGAAATAGGACTTCGACATCTAAAGGGAACTATGTTGTTTGCCTAGTGAGGAAATAGTATAAGACAAAACAGTGCCATTGCCTCTCCGCAAGGTAAATAAGGAGAGACCACAGTGTTTTGATGTGAAAACTTAAAATAAATGAGCATTCTTCTTAATTACTTTGCAATAAGCGCAAACTGCTTAACACTATCCTTGAAAGTAGGCAACTCCCACCTGGCTTGCCTTCCCCAAGACGTGATCGTGGATTCGCGCATGTAAAACAGTCAATATTTGTGATAAGCTCATTCTTTTTGTTACTGGGATGTTTTAAAACTATTAATTTCTGCAGTGAATCTCTTTGTAATGCTACAAAAAAACTACTGCATTTCAATTCAACTTTTGTTTCAGACTCCGACTTTACGGTCTGTTCACTCTAAGCGTATCTCCTGTCGGTAGCTCAATCTAAATGTCAATGAACAACCCACGGACGAAAGTCGAATAAGTTCGCTACCCATTTCCTTGACTTTTAAACCTCTCATATACACATTGCCGTACTAATCAGATCGGTCCCTTCCTGTTTCGTACCTCTGATCGAGGAAATGATAAATTAGAAATGGACAGTAATTGTTACGGGTTCGATTTCGTGTTGACGTCTTAACTTGTGTTTTTAGAAACGCATGATTAAGTTGGGCATTGTGCGTTTTTGGTTGATTCCGACCGAATTGGATGTGTGACAAAATTTGTGTTCTCTAGTACTTGCTGGTAGCTTAAAGATATTCCAGAGAACCTACTCGGTTTCGTCAGAAAAAATGAACTTAAAGCCGTAATTCGTATATGTTAACTTCCTCAGCACCTCTTGAAAAATGTTTCAATTGTTTCTATATTCGATGTCTAAGATTGTGTCCATTTTGATTAGTACATATTACTAGAAACATTCGGCCTTCGGCTAAACTTTCAGCATTTTTTTAATGAAAACCGAATGAGTGGCTGAAAGTATATCCTTTTGCTGAATGTGCCGAAAGCCAAATGTGTGGCGAAAGGTATATTTTTGGTCAAATGTGGACGAAGCCAATTCCGAAGCTTGGGTCGGATTCTTATCCGTAGACATTTCTCGAAACCTTCGGCCTTTAGTATTTTGAGCCGAAGGCTAAATGCATGTCGAAAGTTCTATTTTTGTCCGAATGTGGACGAAGTGAAACAGCTGGGGAAAATGCGGAAGGACTATTTGTTCATTCAAATGTTCCTAAATTAACTGACCAATGTGGACGAAGCCGACACCGAAGCTTGGCTCGGACTTATCAGAACCGATTTCTCAAAACCTTCGGGCTAGCATTCTGCTTTTATCGCCGAAAACCAAATGTGTGGTGAAAGGTATATTTTTGGTCAAATGTGGACGAAGCCAATTCCGAAGCTTGGGTCGGATTCTTATCCGTAGACATTTCTCGAAACCTTCGGCCTTTAGTATTTTGAGCCGAAGGCTAAATGCATGTCGAAAGTTCTATTTTTGTCCGAATGTGGACGAAGTGAAACAGCTGGGGAAAATGCGGAAGGACTATTTGTTCATTCAAATGTTCCTAAATTAACTGACCAATGTGGACGAAGCCGACACCGAAGCTTGGCTCGGACTTATCAGAACCGATTTCTCAAAACCTTCGGGCTAGCATTCTGCTTTTATCGCCGAAAACCAAATGTGTGGTGAAAGGTATATTTTTGGTCAAATGTGGACGAAGCCAATTCCGAAGCTTGGGTCGGATTCGTATCCGTAGACATTTCTCGAAACCTTCGGCCTTTAGTATTTTGAGCCGAAGGCTAAATGCATGACGAAAGTTCTATTTTTGTCCGAATGTGGACGAAGTGAAACAGCTGGGGAAAATGCGGAAGGACTATTTGTTCATTCAAATGTTCCTAAATTAACTGACCAATGTGGACGAAGCCGACACCGAAGCTTGGCTCGGACTTATCAGAACCGATTTCTCAAAACCTTCGGGCTAGCATTCTGCTTTTATCGCCGAAAACCAAATGTGTGGTGAAAGGTATATTTTTGGTCAAATGTGGACGAAGCCAATTCCGAAGCTTGGGTCGGATTCTTATCCGTAGACATTTCTCGAAACCTTCGGCCTTTAGTATTTTGAGCCGAAGGCTAAATGCATGACGAAAGTTCTATTTTTGTCCAAATGTGTACGAAGTGAAACAGCTGGGGAAAATGCGGAAGGACTATTTGTTTATTCAAATGTTCCTAAATTAACTGACCAATCTGGACGAAGCCGACACCGAAGCTTGGCTCGGACTTATCAGATCCGATTTCTCAAAACCTTCGGGCTAGCATTCTGCTTTTATTGCCGAAAGCCAAATGTGTGGCGAAAGGTATATTTTTGGTCAAATGTGGACGAAGCCAATTCCGAAGCTTGGGTCGGATTCTTATCCGTAGACATTTCTCGAAACCTTCGGCCTTTAGTATTTTGAGCCGAAGGCTAAATGCATGACGAAAGTTCTATTTTTGTCCGAATGTGGACGAAGTGAAACAGCTGGGGAAAATGCGGAAGGACTATTTGTTCATTCAAATGTTCCTAAATTAACTGACCAATGTGGACGAAGCCGACACCGAAGCTTGGCTCGGACTTATCAGAACCGATTTCTCAAAACCTTCGGGCTAGCATTCTGCTTTTATTGCCGAAAACCAAATGTGTGGCGAAAGGTATATTTTTGGTCAAATGTGGACGAAGCCAATTCCGAAGCTTGGGTCGAATTCTTATTCGTAGACATTTCTCGAAACCTTCGGCCTTTAGTATTTTGAGCCGAAGGCTAAATGCATGACGAAAATGCTATTTTTGTCCAAATGTGGACGAAGTGGAACAGCTGGGGAAAATAAGGAAGGACTATTTGTTTATTCAAATGTTCCTAAATTAACTGACCAATGTGGACGAAGCCGACACCGAAGCTTGGCTCGGACTTGTCAGATCCGATTTCTCAAAACCTTCGGGCTAACATTCTGCTTTTATTGCCGAAAGCCAAATGTGTGGCGAAATGTATATTTTTGGTCAAATGTGGACGAAGCCAATTCCGAAGCTTGGGTCGGATTCTTATCCGTAGAGATTTCTCGAAACCTTCGGCCTTTAGTATTTTGAGCCGAAGGCTAAATGCATGACGAAAGTTCTATTTTTGTCCAAATGTGGACGAAGTGAAACAGCTGGGGAAAATGCGGAAGGACTATATGTTTATTCAAATGTTCCTAAATCAACTGACCAATGTGGACGAAGCCGACACCGAAGCTTGGCTCGGACTTATCAGATCTGATTTCTCAAAACCTTCGGGCTAGCATTCTGCTTTTATTGCCGAAAGCCAAATGTGTGGCGAAAGGTATATTTTTGGTCAAATGTGGACGAAGCCAATTCCGAAGCTTGGGTCGGATTCTTATCCGTAGACATTTCTCGAAACCTTCGGCCTTTATTATTTTGAGCCGAAGGCTAAATGCATGACGAAAGTTCTATTTTTGTCCAAATGTGGACGAAGTGAAACAGCTGGGGAAAATGCGGAAGGACTATATGTTTATTCAAATGTTCCTAAATCAACTGACCAATGTGGACGAAGCCGACACCGAAGCTTGGCTCGGACTTATCAGATCTGATTTCTCAAAACCTTCGGGCTAGCATTCTGCTTTTATTGCCGAAAGCCAAATGTGTGGCGAAAGGTATATTTTTGGTCAAATGTGGACGAAGCCAATTCCGAAGCTTGGGTCGGATTCTTATCCGTAGACATTTCTCGAAACCTTCGGCCTTTATTATTTTGAGCCGAAGGCTAAATGCATGACGAAAGTTATATTTTTGTCCAAATTTGGACGAAGTGAAACAGCTGGGGAAAATGCGGAAGGACTCTTTGTTTATTCAAATGTTCCTAAATTAACTGACCAATGTGGACGAAGCTGACACCGAAGCTTGGCTCGGACTTATCAGATCCAATTTCTCAAAACCTTCGGGCTAGCATTCTGCTTTTATTGCCGAAAGCCGAATGTGTAAAAGGTATATTTTTTGTCAAATGTGGACGAAGCCAATTCCGAAGCTTGGGTCGAATTCTTATTCGTAGACATTTTTCGAAACCTTCGGCCTTTAGTATTTTGAGCCGAAGGCTAAATGCATGACGAAAATTCTATTTTTGTCCAAATGTGGACGAAGTGGAACAGCTGGGGAAAATGCGGAAGGACTATTTGTTTATTCAAATGTTCCTAAATTAACTGACCAATGTGGACGAAGCCGACACCGAAGCTTGGCTCAGACTTGTCAGATCCGATTTCTCAAAACCTTCGGGCTAACATTCTGCTTTTATTGCCGAAAGCCAAATGTGTGGCGAAATGTATATTTTTGGTCAAATGTGGACGAAGCCAATTCCGAAGCTTGGGTCGGATTCTTATCCGTAGAGATTTCTCGAAACCTTCGGCCTTTAGTATTTTGAGCCGAAGGCTAAATGCATGACGAAAGTTCTATTTTTGTCCAAATGTGGACGAAGTGAAACAGCTGGGGAAAATGCGGAAGGACTATATGTTTATTCAAATGTTCCTAAATCAACTGACCAATGTGGACGAAGCCCACACCGAAGCTTGGCTCGGACTTATCAGATCTGATTTCTCAAAACCTTCGGGCTAGCATTCTGCTTTTATTGCCGAAAGCCAAATGTGTGGCGAAAGGTATATTTTTGGTCAAATGTGGACGAAGCCAATTCCGAAGCTTGGGTCGGATTCTTATCCGTAGACATTTCTCGAAACGTTCGGCCTTTAGTATTTTGAGCCGAAGGCTAAATGCATGACGAAAGTTCTATTTTTTTCAAATGTGGACGAAGTGAAACAGCTGGGGAAAAAGCGGAAGGACTCTTTGTTCCTCAATTAACTGACCAATGTGGACGAAGCCGACACCGAAGCTTGGCTCGGACTTTTTATCAGAAGAGATTTCTCGAAACCTTCAGTTTTTTTAGCCCAATGCCAAACGTGTAGCGAAAGGTATATTTTTGGCCAAATGTGGACGAAGCCGAAGCTGATGCCGAATCTTAAATCGGACTGTTTGTTTATTCATTTGTTTCTGAATTTGTTGACCAAGACTATGTGCATTTTTAGTGCCTCGGTACACGATATTTTCGCAGAATTTCTGTGGTGTGGTATCCGATGCCGTTTTTATGCATTCTCTTACTTCCGATAGATCCCAGCTACAAAGGCAAACCGCGAATAATACGAACACATGAGAAATCAATAACACGCATATTTAACATAATTGTTTCGCTTTTTTTTAAATAACATCTGGTAGTGTGCGGTTTATCTTGTAGAAGAACGAATACTATACACCGCAGCGATATTTTTGCACGCCATTATATAAGAAGTGTGCAAAATCGGTGTACCGCTACGAATGCCCCATGAATATATTGCATTTCTGCTACTTTTGTTTCAGACAGGACGGTTGTTCTTACCGTGTCTCCTATTTGTTTATTATAATTAACTTACATTTCTTCTAAGATCGTCTCTGCTTTCTTTTTTCTCCAGATAATTTGCAATGAATTTTATGCTTCCTTCAAATGCGCTTTATTGAAGTTAAAAGCTTTGATTCCTACCACAAAGAGAAATATGATGAACAAATACTTCAAAATATTTGTATCACTGCAAGAGTCACTGCCTTCCCATGGACATCAAATAGGCACCCAAAAACAGTAGCAGCGGTGGCCGCAGTAGTAGACTCTTCGGTCTCCTGATCAGTCGCCGTGCGCTGTGCGGGTTCGAATCCCGTTCCAAGAGAAATTTTTCTCTTGGCTGGTTGTGGTTGTCCGTAGGTGGTAGACGGTCTCTGACTGTCGAACGCGGAGGTACCACCCGGCGGAGCCAGAAAGTGTGCGTGTTGCATGCACACGTGTTCCCTCACCAGAGTCCGTGTAGCGTTTCCCCTTTCCCCTGTATTCCCCTATAGCTCCACGATGGGACCGCGGTTGACCGCGTGGGTCAGAGTGTCGTGCTACTGATCAGCCGGCCGGCCGGGTCGCAAGTTCGAATCTCGCCTTCGCCATGGATGTTGTGACGTCGTGTGTTTGTACATAATTAGATATATTCTATATACAACCTAGTTTCTGGCTGCATGGCTTAGTCCTAAAGCCAAAAAAAAAAAAAATAGCCCCACGATACGATACCCAATGGGTGTTTAGGCCTTAGGCCTTCGTGGTAGTTGGATTATAAAAAAAAAGAAGCACTTAGATTGAGTAGGAAAGAGCTACGGAAGGTGGATAGTATTTGATCGGCCACTAGTTATTCAAAGCGCGCCTACACAAAATTTAAGTTCCCAATGTACGATGTGCATGTTATCTTCGACATAAAGAACAGCTACACGACAACCCAATAGGGAGGTCAGAGGTATAGTATAAAGAATTACTATGAACCAAGAACTGAGTAGTCCTGATTTAAGTAAGGTCTTTGATCTAGTCAGTTACTCAATCCTCGAATAGAAACTTTACAAATATGGATTGCGATACTAGAGATAACATAAATAAATGGTTAATTTCTGATCTTTCCGATTCAATTTTTCATGCAGGAAGTAATACCCGGAATTTTATTAAGTACCCTGATATCTACATGATTATGGAGCAAGAAATAAACATGCATTTATTGATCCCAAATGTAATTGAAATTTATACGGCCATTATATGGCAATAAAATCATATAACAAATTAAGCAAAAGCATTAGAGATGTTGACAACTTTGGTAAGTTTGCAAAGTTGTGGATTTTTTTGTCGATAAAACTTATACAACATCAATGAATTTCTACATCAATAATGTGTTTGCTTCCTTTTTAAATGTGTTTTTTATAATGATATTAATAATGCGTTTGTTTGAAGTGTTTTTATGATGTTTTTAATATTTGTGTCTTGTTGACTTTTCCTATGCTTCATCAAGGTCTCTTGGAACAAAACCAATTATTTATTTATTCGAATGGGACTCTGACTAATATCTGTTGACTTTTCCTATGCTTCATTAAAGTATCTTGGAATAAAATCAATTATTTATTTATTTATTAAAATGGGACTCTGCACAAAACATGAAACTGGGGGCTGAGCGGCAACTATATGTGACATATAAATCCGAACACCCAGTTTAAATGGTTTTATTTTAAAAAAGTTGGTGAATGTATTTATCTTACTGTAAATAACAAGTGAAAAAATTTTCAGCCGTATCAGTTGGACATTCCGGTTTTTATACTGATTTTTTTTAATTCACTAACGCTCTAAAAATGAATATTTCAGCCGCAGTAAAGAATCAACGTTGGCGGATTTTGGTAGCTTGACATCCTTTAGGATCGGTTACGATGCCTAGAGTACGGAGACCTGTACGATTTCGTCAACTTAGTGAGTTTGATAGGGGCCGTATAGTGGGACTTCGGGAAGCTGGACTTTCTTTTCGGGCAATTGCAGTTGGAGTGCAAAGAAGTGTAGACACTGTGGTTAGGTGTTGTCAGGCATGACTTCGAGAAAGTCGTACGCAAAGAGCAAGGGGCACTGGACGCCGCCGTAGAACAACAGACCGTGAAGATCGCCGCCTAAGATTATTGGCCTTAAGGGACCGTTTCTCCACTACCAGGTCCATTGCAAATGAATGGTTTGCAGAACACGGAAGACCTGTTGGCATGCGAAGTGTTTACCGACGAATGAGAAGTTTTGGCTTGTTTTCATACCGGCCACACTGGGTCCTCCCTTTAACTCGAGAACACCGACGTAATCGCCTTGAGTGGTGCAGACAACGGTCACTCTGGGATCAGGAATGGACCAGTACTGTCTTTAGTGACGAGTCTCGATTTTGTTCAGGCATGCACGATGGTCGTGCCAGGGTTAGAAGGCGACGTGGTGAAAAGAGGAATCCACAGTTTTTTGTTGAAAGACATGTTCATCACACTGTTGGAGTTATGGTTTGGGGTGCTATAGCTTATGGTTCCAGGTCACCTTTAATCTTCATCAGAGGTAACATGAACGCGCAGCGTTATATCCACGAAGTTCTAGAACCCCATCTTTTACCCTATCTTGACACCCTGGCAGATCCAACTTTCCAACAAGATAATGCCCGAACACATGTTGCAAGAGTCAAGTCAAGTCAAGTCATCGTTGGTTGTCAGAGCGGTCCGTGGGACCTTAGCTCTTGAGTCACAGTGTCAGTTTGTAAGTCTGTCAGGTCTGGTAACCCAGAAACCAGACAATTTTTGCAAGAGTCACAATAGACTTCTTTCAACATAATGATGTCACATTGATACCATGGCCACCAAGATCTCCCGACTTATCCCCAATTGAGCACGTGTGGGATATGATGGGTAGGAGATTGCTCAATTTGCAACGTCCTCCTCAGACTCTAGAAGCACTTCGAGAGGAGTTGGTGGTTGCCTGGAATGAGATACCACAGGAGGACATTGACCACCTGATCAGAAGCATGCCTAGGCGCGTTGGAGAATGCGTAGCACATCAGGGTGCATCCACACATTATTAAAGGTCAAAGGGCTTTAAAGCAGTGCAATCATTATGAAATTTTTATCATGTACTTATTATGCTTCATTAAGTACTTATACAAAATTTTATTAAAATAAAACCATTTAAACTGGGTGTTCGGATTTATATGTCACTTAGTATATTATGGTACTGAACCCAAACACCTTTGGTACTAAAAACCAAGGTACCAACTGCAGGATGCAATCGACAAGTGCGACCCAACATAACAACCTTTTCAGTCAGTTAGCGCCAAGAGTTGCCCTACTCACCACAGGTGCGAATTTTGGATAAGATTTGTCGAAAATATAATAGATGTTTGACTGCTACTGTACTAAACAAATTATTCTTCTCAGTACAAATTACATAACGCAAATTGCAAACGAAAGGCGTGTTGCTGTTCAATTCGTCCTTCGTTCTCCTGTGATTTCCGCATACGACCTGTAAACGAAAGATTACATACCCAGTTAAAGCTGGGACTACATTTCTTTGTAAGGTGAGGACGTCTTTACGGATTTTGTCCAAACAAACAAAGATTCGGGGTTTTTTAATTCTGCATATATAGATTTGGCATTTAACTAAGCAAATTTCTGTAAAACCGCTGGCTACAAGGAAACATTTCGATGATCTGCAGGTACATGACAACATTTTATAGTGGTGGGTATTCTCGCGCTCATTTTTCTTCTTTTTCAATGTCTTTTCATTCAACATGACCGACAATAGTACCCCAGCCAAAATCCGTTGTTTTGCACTGCTCGGCCCACCATCAGTTCGCGAAGCAAGGGCTCTATTTGATGTGTCACAGGATTTATTCGTAAAACGTCCAGGTCCCATGGGTGTAATCGGTGCATAAGCCGAATTAGAATACACACGGCACCTATTCTCAAGAGTAGGCGTCTGTTGTTAATGTACGAATGGTAGGCAAGCAAAAACAAGCAGGAAGGAGCAGTTCGCAGGCAGCATTGAACATGACCCTGCGCTATTGAAATTTCAGAAGGTCACCTGTTGAGGTCTTTGTTTAATCGACGGCCGAGCCTGCCGCGTCGTATCTCGCAGATCGCGAAACACGCTCACCTCTCGACGATGACGTCGTCGACAGAGGGCAGAACGCGGTGGTTGCCTTCCTCTATTAGGTCGTGATTCATAATTAAGATTTGCGCGGTTGCTTGATGTATTTTTAAACGAAACGACCTTTTATCCCACTGTGTTCTTTTTTTCTAAGATAGTGTGATGCGATGCTAAATACTCTGGGATTTATCTAGCTCTTCAGCTGCAGATCATTCTTCAGGACTTACGATGCATAGCAATTGTCAAAGATTCTCTGCGATTGATTCATTATTAGATCTTGATGAGTGGCGTTATACAGGGTGACTTCGAAGTTGAGTCATTTATTTTAACAGTGAGTAGATCTGATCAAAAGAAATGTTTTTTTCCTTTACCATTTTTCTGGTAAAATTAAAGTAACAAAGTTATAGCCCTTTGGAAGTTTGAGTACCGCCCTGTCTCAATAATAATATCATGTGCTCGTGTTTGGCGACAACGGATATAATCCGTCTCATCGGTTCATCGCATCGGAAACAAAAAAGCGAAAGAATTTGGAACGATGTTTTTACAATTATTTTATTCAGTTCAGTTATACATACAGTCAGTAACGCGTGTGAATAGTGTCTGTTGCGTGGCTCAAACGAAATAAAAAAATGGCACATGTTTATGCGGATCGGTTTCCCAATCGAGTGCAACCAACCCCTCGTGCCTTTGTTAATGTAGTACAACGGGCTCGTGAATCAGGTGACTTAAGACCTCACAGGGGACCTCACGATCAAATACAGGATTTTGTGCGTGTATTAATGTATATGTTTTGTTGCAGGTGTTCGGATCAAAGGCTGAGCTGCAGCTGCACACGCAGGCGCACATGCGAGAAGCGAAACCGTACAAATGCTCGCAGTGTTGCAAGGCGTTCGCGAACAGTTCCTACTTGTCACAGCACACCAGGATACACCTTGGCATCAAACCGTACCGATGCGAGATCTGCCAGAGGAAATTCACGCAGCTAAGTCATCTACAGCAGCATATTAGGACGCATACGGGGGATAAACCTTACAAGTAAGTCCATATCTAGTCAATTTCCCTATATTGGGAACAATGGAGTATGTGGCAACAGCGCATTGAACCAGTGAGCATAGTGTGGGATGAGGGGGAAAAGCTTTTTTTGGTATAGCAAGTTAATTTTCACGTATAGTCAAAGTTGCGTTGCCTAACAGTTACAAGTTGTAATTAACTATACACCTAATTGTTAGTTACAAAATAAAATAGAATATTTTTTTCACTTGTAACCTAAAAAATAGCCAAGACCTAGAAAGAATGTATGTGTGCTTTCATCTAGAAATGCTTGTACTTGTTGTACATAGATGTGCTATTAAATCCTTATCCATTTTTTATTATTGCTAACAATTTTTGTTTGGCACGAGCGATTGCAGAATCACAGTTATATCTGAAATTGTTGCTGTTTATTGCATTATTTCGACAGCCTGGTCCTATGCTACTTGATAAATTCGAAATACGTACGTAGCATCTTCTGTCTTTATTGGACTTTACTGTGATGTAGCGGCATTCAAAAAATTCTCAGATATGTTATATTTTAAAGTCTAATCAAATTGAATATTTTAATCTGTCATAGTTAGTAGTGAAAAAATTCTTCTCATACTTCATTATTGCCTTATCATTCGGCTTTGTGCTCCTCACCATATAAAACAACACTTCTCCACCTAGGTATGTAATGAACTATTTTTCACGATGTCGTTTTCATAATTTGCTACCTCTCGTACAGAATACAGAATAAGTTTGCCGTATTTTGGAGTGTTTAGTATGATAGCTGTTTGATGCCATTTTTCCAAACAATTCCATTGGGTGGCATCCCATTTGTCAAATAATCGTAACAACAAAGACGAAAGTTTTTCACACTCCGGTGCTCTGGATTATTGTCGGTTTGACCTTGACAATAAAAATGTTAGCGCTCCGACTGTCGATGCATAATTCAGATCAAAAGCAAGGGGAACATGTTTCATGTATTCAATTATAATTATAGCACGTATCAATTTGTGAATATTAATTATCGTGCTGCAAGTATACATTTTAAATTTTTAATTATACTTATTATACAGTTCTTGTTAACTGTAAAACAGCTGATGTGTGTACATTAAAAGCGAAAAGTCACTCGGTTGGCAAGCTATTTGATTTTTATGCATTGAAAATACGTATATAACTCCTAGGTGAACAACTGGTAGCAATTTAGCGATTTAAAAGACATTTTTTTAAGTTACCTTTATTGAAAAATATTTAACCTGTAATCATGAAATTTGGCAAGGTGGTATTTTATGAACAAGATGTAACATATCGTCCCCCAAAACGTCGTATCTGACATTTGTTGCAAATTTGAGTTAGGCCGAGTATGAGCATTATAAAGTCGCCACTTCCTTCTCACAAAGTGTCGTATCTGAATTTTCAACCAACGTTGAGTAATTTTAATATTTGATTTGAACGTATCTGCCTTAGCGCATTCAAAGAAAGTCACGAACTGTCGTATCTAAGTTTATTTGCAGATACGACATCGTGATCTTCTGGTCTCCTAATCCTTCTACCGCGATGCTGTACCGATGAACTTCACTTTATATGATTTAGCTAGTAAAGATTGTTATTGCTTTGTGTGGCATGAAGCAGCAGGTAAGAGGGGACCCTCGGAGATAGCGACCTGCCTTTTTAAAATTTTAGAGGAATATTCCAGGCAGGATAAAACAAAAGTTGTTTTATTTTCTGGTGGGTGCTATAGCCAGAGTAAAAACACTATAGTTGCCGCAATGCTCCTATATGTTTTGAGTACCCTTCCATCGGTGATAGAGATAGCTTTAAGACTCTCTGTTACAAACCATGGACAAAATGAAGGGGATTCTGCACATAGCAGCATTTCTCATGCAATTTTAAAAGCAGGGGATATCTTTGAGCTGACTCAGCCATTACCGATTATCAATTTGGCAAGACGGAAACATCCGTATAAAGTATGTCCCCTAACTTTTAGAGACTTCATGGATTTTATCAATACGTACTACAGCTTCAGGAAGAACGACTAGCTGGGCAGACATCATGGAAGCTAAAGTTAATAAGTAACACCAAGATCAAATGTTTTCCAAGTCGAGCTATTCGACACAAGAGTATGATTTCATTCGATTAAAAAGAGGCGCAGCAAATAGTGAAATGTCAGTTAGGCCACTATACGCCTCATCAGTAAATGTTTCTAATAAGAAATATAATCACTTCCTTGCTTTATGTAATGGCAAAAATCCCGTGATAAGACTACCGGAATAAAGAAATTTTATGAAGACTTTCTTCATGATAAGGTTTGGGTTTACTTTTTTATATAGATTTTCAGAATTTTTTATATTTTTTGTTTATTACTGCCTTACCTCTGTCAATAAAAATTAGTAACAAGAACGTTTCTCTCTCCCTTTCTTTGATTATATACTAAGTGACATATAAATCCGAACACCCAGTTTAGATGGTTTTATTTTAATAAAATTTTGTATAAGTACTTAATGAAGGTGGTCAAAGTCCTCCTGTGGTATCTCATTCCAGGCAACCACCAACTCCTCTCGAAGTGCTTCTAGAGTCTGAGAAGGACGTTGCAAATTGAGCAATCTCCTACCCATCATATCCCACACGTGCTCAATTGGGGATTAGTCGGGAGATCTTGGTGGCCATGGTAACAATGTGACATCATTATGTTGAAAGAAGTCTATTGTGACTCTTGCAACATGTGGTCGGGCATTATCTTGTTGGAAAGTTGGATCTGCCAGGGTGTCAAGATAGGGTAAAAGATGGGGTTCTAGAACTTCGTGGATATAACGCTGCGCGTTCATGTTACCTCTGATGAAGATTAAAGGTGACCTAGAACCATAAGCTATAGCACCCCAAACCATAACTCCAACAGTGTGATGAAGATGTCTTTCAACAAAAAACTGCGGATTCCTCCTTTCACCACGTCGCGTTCTAACCCTGGCACGACCATCGTGCATGCCTAAACAAACTCGAGACTCGTCACTAACGACAATACTGTTCCATTCCTGATACCAGAGTGACCGTTGTCTGCACCACTCAAGGCGATTACGTCGGTGTTCTCGAGTTAAAGGGAGGACCCAGTGTGGCCAGTATGAAAACAAGCCAAAACTTCTCATTCGTCGGTAAACACTTCGCATGCCAACAGGTCTTCCGTGTTCTGCAAACCATTCATTTGCAATGGACCTGGTAGTGGAGAAACGGTCCCTTAAGGCCAATAATCTTAGGCGGCGATCTTCACGGTCTGTTGTTCTACAGCGGCGTCCAGTGCCCCTTGCTCTTTGCGTACGGCCTTCTCGAAGCCATGCCTGACAACACCTAACCACAGTGTCTACACTTCTCTAACTGCAATTGCCCGAAAAGAAAGTCCAGCTTCCCGAAGTCCCACTATACGGCCCCTATCAAACTCACTAAGTTGACGAAATCGTACAGGTCTCCGTACTCTAGGCATCGTAACCGATCGAAAAGGATGTCAAGAACCAAAATCCGCCAACGTTGATTCTTTACTGCGGCTGAAATATTCATTTTTAGAGCGTTAGTGAATTAAAAAAAAGCAGTATAAAAACCGGAATGTCCAACTGATAAGGCTGAAAATTTTTTCACTTGTTATTTACAGTAAGATACATACATTCACCAACTTTTATTAAAATAAAACCATTTAAACTGGGTGTTTGGATTTATATGTCACTTAGTATAAATCATTATGTATGGGTCTTTTCGTCGTATCTTCCGTCGCATCATTAAAGAATTATTTTTGACAACACGAAATGACGTATCTGACTCATCAATTTTTTTTTCTCAAAACGTATTCATCATACAACCATTTTGCTAGCTGCATTTGAAAACTGGTAGATTTGAGAATGACAGGCTCAAAACGTTTTGTGATACACTTTTTATTGTATGACGTCCAGATTCTCAAAGAGATCCCTTTTTCTTGTTTTAGCTCTCCTGTAAAATTATGGAAATGTCAGTTACGACACTTCGTGTCTTGGGGGACGATATAAGGGTTATGAAACAGAGCTGGATTTAGGAGGCTAAGGGCAGCTACAAGTTTGTATAAAAGTCCTATGTTTTTTTACTAGAGATGGAGTTTGACAATGACAGTGCCGAATCGAGGAGATTAAATGGCACTGGAAGATTTGAAATTCTTTGGAGTTTCGATTAGCTAGGTACATCAACATCAAGAAAAAAACAAATTTTGCAACAGGGACAAAATGCTGAAATATCGTATTAAGTTGGTTTTCTTCTTAGCTCGATGTTCAAAATATAATTGGCGATGACGCAATAATTCCACCTTTGAATCAATTGTTTGGCGTATACCTTGTTTAATATTATAAATCCGCTTTGAGCGAACCGGCATGTGGTTGCGAAACGGCTGCTGATATGGAATTGCAGCTATTAAACAATCATTACACTATTTATTATATGAATGAAATTGATATTGGGGGAAATAAACAAAACATTAATTATATTCAAAAACTAATTATAAAATTCAATTTCTCGGTTTAGAGCCGATGAAAGGGAGGGGGATACTCCTAACAATCGTAAAATTGGATATTAAAGTTCGGTGCGGGTAGGAATATGCCAGTGGTTACAAAAGCAATTAAAAGTTATCATATTATATTGACACTTTTCTATTGTGTGTAACATATTATACAAATTAGTATTTTCGGTACAACTTTACTCATATACAAGGTGAAAAGCCCTGTATAAGTTTTAGCGATTTTTTTCTTTCCAAAGCTCTGTATTATAATCTTCGCCAACATAAATCGATCAAAGCGTAATTTTTTGTTTCTTTTTTCCGCAGATGTCGACATCCCGGCTGTCAAAAAGCGTTCTCCCAGCTGAGCAACCTGCAGTCGCATTCGCGATGTCACCAGACAGACAAACCGTACAAGTGCAACTCTTGCTACAAGTGCTTTAGCGACGAACCCTCGTTGCTCGAGCACATCCCGAAGCACAAGGAAAGCAAACACCTCAAGACTCACATCTGTCAATATTGCGGAAAGAGCTACACGCAGGAGACGTACTTGAGCAAACATATGCAGAAACATGCTGAGCGGACTGATAAGAGGCCGCCTATTGGACCAGGTTTAGGTGAGTCGAGTCATTCAGTATTTTACCGTAAACACTTTAGAGCCGGAGTATCATTGGAAACACAATACCCCCAGACGTTCGTTAATACGTAACTAGAACGGATTGAAGTCTTTTATAAGGATTTTACCTCAAATATTCAAACCAATGTTTCTCCAAAAGTCGTCTGACATACGTTTCTCAAGATAGGCGATTTATTTAAAATTGAATACCTATATATATACAGGGTGTCCGCAAAGTTGGGGTTTTCCTTTTCAGAAACAACTACCCTTGAAATAACAAAGGTAATGTGTAGTGAAACGAGGGCGACCAAGTAAAAAAAAAATAAAGGAAAAAGTACTCACTCTCCAGTTGACGAGAAGAGCTAAGTACGTCTCTGCCCGAAATCATACCGCTCCAACAGAAAATGAAATCAGCTGATGCGCTACCGAGCAGACGCAGAAACCACATTGATTGTATTACACTTAATGGCACATCTTCTAACAAGGAAGGCAAAATGTTGCGTAAAAAGTCTAGGTATTGCATCCCGTCCAATCGATTTGGGAGAATAAATGGTCCAATGAGCATACCGTTCACCATGCCAGCCCAAACATTCACCGAAAATGATTGTTGAAAATGTGCCCGACGGACAGCGTGCGGATTTTCTACTGACCAAACATGAGTGTTGCGAAAGTTATTCATCCCATTACGCGTGAACGTAGATTCGTCTGTCACCAATATGCACTTCAAAAAGTCCGGATTATTGTCATGTTGCTGCAACAACCACTCACAAAACCGCACTCTTGCCGGAAGGGCTTGTACACTTTGGACGTGAAACGGATACAGCCCCTCTTCACGCAGCGTTTGCCACACTTTAGTTTTTGATACTTGCACTTCTCTAGCCACGTCTCTAGTGCTTGTTGAGGGATTCTCGTCTACGCGATTACATCTACACGCGTGACCGTAACCGTCGATTGAAGGTTGCATACTGACCTGACACACTAACCCCGACCCAGTTCTGTCGTCGGGTTGAGCTAGTGTCCTAGTACCAGTCGGGGATATCGCGGCTACAGGACGGTATTCAGATATTTTTGATGTTGCAGAGCCCTTTATCTCGGTTCCCTTAAGACATTGGTGTATATGGTACTAAGAAAAATTGCTTGTGTTTTCAAGATCTACACGTCGTGTAAAGGATACACCCTATGATCAAAAAGTACCGGGAATTCAATAATAAAACGGAAACGGTTTAATTTTCAGTCAAGTTTATTATATCGCCTTCAAAATAACACCCATTTGAAGCAACACACATGTGCCAGCGTTTCACCCACTGGTCCTTACACCGCTGGTAAGTCGCCAAAGGGATGGCCCTGGGCTCTTTCGTCGCATTGTGCTATGTCATCTATGGACTTAAATCTCTTTTCCCGACGTGGTAATTTGAGCTTTGGGAAGAGAAAAAAGTCGCACGGAGCCATATCAGGTGAAAACACTTGTTCATTGGTATTTACTTGTTTGATCAAATAATCAAGCACAATTCTGGTCCAATACGAAAATATGATGAAGAGTCCATATAGACCTAAAGATCCGGAAATTCCCCAAACGCATGGTGGATATTTAAAATTGTTCGTCGTTATGCTTAGCGCGAAATTTTATATCACTGGTTTTTTGCAAAAAATGTAAATTTCTCAAAGACATATTGATTTCGTCTAAAATATCAATCGCGCGGCAGCAGATTATAGTTTATACAGGATGTGTCTGAGAAGATTAGGATTTCCTAATTAGGTAAATAATGGCGTCAAGTAGGTGTACTCTGCACTTCCCACGTAACGCCGTTATCAGTACATAAAGGAATATGTTCAGCGCAAACCAGGCTTCTGAGAAAAAAGTCAGTCAAACAGGTCCATACAATTAGTCCATATAAGCACTCTACCGGTAGTGCATCTGGAAACGTCGCCCCTCCCCGACACCTAACTCGGGACGTGGCACCGTGGTAGCGCGGTCAGGGCATAGAAATCACTACCAAGTTTTTTTTACCTCTAACATTATTTCAAGAATGGTCAGGCTGCTATGAAACGTCAAAAGACGAAGTTTGATCGATTTTCACTTTTTTCGTTTTAGGCCTTTTTTTCTGCCGCCACTGGACCGATTTCCAAAAACTACAAAGATTTTGAGTCCTTGGCATAGTAGTAACATTGTATGAAATGTTCATCGAAATTCTAGCGGTACTTCTCAAGATATAGGCGGTTATAAGATTATCGGACAGACCGACGGGAATTAGTGACATGGTTTTCTGTGATGTAATGGGTGATTTTTTTGCTAGTATCTTTTTGGCAACACTGTTTTTGACAGATGACGCGTGAATCGTGTCTTGTGTCATTGTCAAACTTGTTCAGTTTGGTTTATAATTTAACCATGAATCGACTTACGAACGAACAACGCTTGCAAATTATTGAATTTTACTATCAAAATTCATGCTCGGTTAAGAGAGTGCATCGAGTACTGCTTCCAATTTATGGGCAATTTGGTCGGCCTACTGAGGGAGCTATTGGGAAGCTTGTGACTAAATTTCGAACTCAGTTTACATTATTGGACATTAAACCACCAACACGCAGACATAGAGTGAGGACTGAAGAAAATATTGCGGCTGTATCCGCCAGTGTTAGTGATGACCGTGAAATGTCGATTCGCCGCCGTTCGCAGCAATTGGGCCTCTGTTACTCCACGTGGACAATTTTGCGACAGGATTTGGGTGTAAAACCTTATAAGATACAGCTGGTGCAAGAATTGAAGCGACACTACCTCCCACAACGTTTCCCATTTGGTGAATGGGCGCTGGCAAAGTTGGAGGAAGATCCACATTTTTATCGAAAAATTGTGTTCAGCGACGAAGCTCATTTCTGGTTGAATGGGTACGTTAACAAGCAAAATTGCCGCATCTGGAGTGAAGACCAGCCAGAAGCATTGCAAGAGCTACCAATGCAACCCGAAAAAGTCACTGTTTGGTGTGGATTATGGGCCGGTGGCATCATCGGGCAGTGCTGTGAATGGCGAGCGCTACCGTGCGATGATAACAAACTTTTTTTGCCCGAAATGGAAGAGCTAGACTTGGCTGACATGTGGTTTCAACAAGACGGTGCCACATGCCAATCGCACACGAAACAATGGCCCTATTGAGAGGCGAGTTCGGTGAACAGTTTATCTCACGTTTGGGGCCCGTCAATTGGCCGCCTAGATCGTGTGATTTAACGCCGTTGGACTATTTCTTGTGGGGCCATGTTAAGGCTAATGTCTACAGGGATAAACCAGCAACGATTGACGCACTGTAAGCCAATATGGAAGCATTTATTCGTGAGATATCGGCCGATATGTTGGAGAGAGTGTGCCAAAATTGGACGTTGCGCATGGGCCATCTAAAGCGGAGCCGCGGCCAACATTTACATGAAATACTCTTTAAACGTTAAAATTATATCGACCGTTCTACCGACTCAAATAAAGATTTAATCGTTTTTTCAAATTTTTTGTGTTTTTTTGTTAAATCAAATCCTATACCTCTTAAAAAATCGCCAGTTATATGTCATAAAATATCAAAAAACCTATATATCTCATTTTCGAAAATTTTCGAGATATTACAATACTTCCCCGCCAGTAGGCGGTCGGTTTTTTGAAAGTAAAACATTTTTGAGAGGTTTCGCACGTATATTTTTTTGGAATTAGCGATATTCTTCGACTCCAGATACTCATTATCTCCTTTTGAGGTACATCCATGGTAAAACATCTTCGCCGCTGATCGTGATGGCTATAGAATATCTCACTTAAACTGTAAAATTCAAAATCCGTAATCATCACATCTGCCGCTTCATTTTTAATAAAAACGTGTAGTATTTTTTAATTCAATTTCGAAATATTTATCCTTCTCTGGGACACCCCGTATAAAGACACATTCAAGCATGTAGGTAATAAATTTACAGTGCACAACTCGTTTGATCGCCTCTCTTAATGTTCAGTCAAAATATCTGGCGCGGCATTAGAACACAGTTTATACAAAGAAACACATTCAAGCATGTAGATTAAAAAGTTATAGCCTTCATAATTAAACACCTGTTGGTTGGTTAAGTTCAAGGTTTAACATGATAAATAATACAAGATTTGCAAAGTGTTACGTCACCTCGTTAAACTTCTTAGACTACAGATAAATGTGTGTCTGCCCGCCTTCCACATTATATTAATATAGAAAATGATTATTACACGAATACCCACTTTAAGTGTTCTTTCGATTTACTGATTGCTTATACGGCGTGTCCGTAAAATAAGTTCCACAAATTTTTTTCATATCAAAAAATTGGTTTAATTGCAAGGAAAATACATTTTTGGAAAGTTCAGTCTTTCTTTTATTTTTCCACATAATCGCCGTTGCGTTCTATGCATCTCTGCATTCGAGGCACCCACTTCTTCAAACCAGAGTCATAGAACTCTGCCGCCTGTCCGTGTAGAAAACTAACAACTGCGTTTTGCACCTCTTCATCTGTCTGGAATTGGGTTCCGCCAAGGTTTTTCTTCAACTCAGGGAAGAGATGGAAGTCACTTGGTGCTAAGTCTGGGCTGTAGGGTGGGTGAGACACCATTTTCCATCCAAATCTTTCGATGAGGGCTGTGGTTCGATTGGCGGTGTGCGGTCGGGCATTGTCATGGTGAAAACGCACTCCTTTCGTCAGCATTCCTCTTCTCTTGTTCTGAATGGCACGTCTAAGTTTTTTCAAGGTCTCACAGTACCGGTCAGCATTGATTGTTGTCCCGCGAGGCATAAACTCGCACAACAATACGCCCTTTCGATCCCAAAAAACGCTAGCCATGATTTTCCCGGCAGACAGGATTTGTTTGAACTTCTTTGCTCTTGGTGAAGAAGAGTGCTTCCACTGCTTCGATTGCTCCTTTGTTTCCGGTGTGGTGTAGTGTACCCAGGTCTCGTCACCAGTAACAATAGAGTCCCGAAATTCCTCTTCGGTTGTTCCGTGAAAAGCGAGAAATTCTTGGGCCGCTTCAACCCGTTGCCGCCGGTGGTCTGCAGTGAGCATTCTTGGTACCCATCTTGCGCAGACCTTTGAATAGCCTAAATGTTCAGTCAAAATCTTGTCAATTGTGGTTTTGCTGACCTCCGGAATCTTTGTGCACAGCTCCCGAACTGTAATCCGTCGATCTTCAAGCATCGACTTTGGCAATTGTTTCGTCGGAAACCGATGGCCGCCCTGCACGGGCTTCGTCGTGGACGTCTGTTCGGCCATTTTTAAAGTCCCTGACCCATCTGCGCACCATCCCGCAGCTCATACAGTCTTCTCTATACACTTGACAAAGTTCTTCGTGAATTTCCTTCGCCGATTTCTTCTTAGCCGCCAGGAAACGAATAACAGACCGCAACTCGCAGCTGGCGGGAGACGCAAGAGAAAGCTCCATCGCTGACGGCTGCTGAGCCAAGACTAAACGTCGCAGCGACGCTGGCTTGGTCAGGGATTGGAGTGGGGGAACCAAACAATCTGCCTCTGTTGCCTGGCTGTGCATAGAAACGATCCTACCGCCAGCGGCAGCCCGTGGAACTTATTTTACGGACAAGCTCGTAGCTCTCACATTTCAACTGTTAGAAAATAATATACTCCAGGCTCATTACGGGTAAAAATGTCCGTAGGTAGATATTTCCTTGAGTAGCTGGTGATGCGGGAGATATGTGTCAGTCATAAAATAGTTTTCAAAAAACGAAAATGTTGCTGGCACTTTTACTCAAGTTTTATGTGATGTAATGATCTCGGAGCAAAGCCTAAAATGAATTTTTTAATAGTTTGTAGTAGACACATAAAATATCATTGATGCCTTGTTTTATAGGTTTGTATCAAGCTGACACAATAAATCCATTGTGATATAATAAAAATACATTCTTGAATAACAAGCTCAAGATCAACAAAATATTACTATTTTTAATGTGCTAAAACCGGAATGAAACTTATTTTTTCAATATTAGTTCAAGTTTTAGAGATACGGTAATTATATGTGTTCCTGCTGTGACAGTGTTAATATACTGTAATTCACAAGAATGCACGTGCTACATTTTTATATTCGGCAAGGAAAGATGATGTAATCGGCATGATTGTGTTACGTTATACATACGTCTACATTATATTGTATTATATTAGTCATTTTTTCCTCAGTTGGCTGACAGCGTTCATGCAAGATGTCTCGAAAGTGTGTAAACAATCCAGATCAGTTTTGTTACGTTTGTGGTGATGTGACTATTGCGTCTCAGAGACGGTCTATTACTCCACTAATAACAAAGGCATATCAGCTTTATTTCGGTTGTAAACTACGTGATCAAGACAAACAGTGGGCACCCCACATCTGCTGTAATACATGTGCTTCAAGTCTGAGGAGCTGGTTAAATGGCAAAAAACGGTCTATGCGCTTTGCTGTCCCAATGGTTTAGAGAGAGCCTACAAATCATATTAATGATTGTTACTTTTGCATGGTACCTTGTGTTGGACAAGCCACAGGTATGTCCAAGAAAAAAAAATCGGTTATTAACTACCCAAACATACCCTCTGCGATGAGACCTGTGCCTCACAGTGACGAAAATCCTATTCCAAAACCCCCAGAATCCTACACTTGCGAATCAGAAAACGAATCAGATCATGGCGATCGAGTGATTCGTCAGGAAGAAGAAATGCCATCAACGTCAAGAGATCCTGATTTTATACCGAGCACGTCATGCCACCAACCGCACAAAATAACACAGTCAGAATTAAATGATCTTGTAAGAGATTTAGAACTTCCAAAATGTAACGCAGAGTTACTTGGATCAAGACTGCAGCAGTGGAACTTGTTAGAAGACGATGTTTCGGTAAACGCCACAAAGAGTTAGAACCATTTTTCAATATGGAGAGTAACTTGGTTTTCTGCAGTAACATTAACGGCTTACTGGCGGCTTTAAATATAAACTATAACCTAGAAGAATGGAGATTGTTTATAGATAGTTCAACATTGAGTTTAAAGGCAGTGTTATTGCATATGGGAAATATTTTACCATCTCTTCCTGTAGGGTATGCAGTTCACATGAAAGAATCATATGACAATATGAAGTACCTATTGACATGCATAAAATACGATGAGCACCAATGGCATATTTGTGGCGATTTGAAAGTTGTTGCACTTTTACTTGGGCTGCAGCTAGGCTACACAAAGTTTTGCTGTTTTTTGTGTGAATGGGACAGTCGGGCAAAGGCACTTCATTACACCAGACAAAACTGGCCTGTTCGTCAATTCCTAGAGCCAGGTCAAAAAAATGTACAGCATATGCCATTAGTAGATTCGAAAAAAATTTTATTGCCACCACTGCATATCAAGTTGGGCCTAATGAAAAACTTTGTCAAGGCATTAGATAGAGATGGGTCAGCTTTTCAATACCTGCGTCAGAAATTTCCAAGACTAAGTGAGGCAAAGGTTAAAGACGGTATTTTTGTTGGGCCACAAATTCGAAATATTTTGAAAGATACACAGTTTGAAAACACTTCAACAGGTATTGAAAAAACTGCTTGGAATGATTTCCGTCTGGTGGTCACTAATTTCTTGGGAAATAGAAAAGCTGAAAACTATAAAACCCTTGTCAAAAATATGCTGTCATCGTATCAAAAGATGGGCTGTAATATGTCTCTTAAGATACATTTCCTACACTCACACCTGGACTTTTTTCCTGACAATTGCGGAGGCGTAAGTGATGAACACGGCGAACGTTTTCATCAGGATATTTCAACAATGGAAAAAAGGTACCAGGGAAAGTGGAATCCTTCCATGCTTGCAGACTACTGTTGGACTCTTGGTAGAGATGCTCCAGAAACGATCCATAAAAGAACAGCAAAAAGACAGCGCATATAGTGATTCTTATAAGTATATGAAACTTGTTACTTTTTTTAATATATCCTTAAAAATAAAAAGTTTTTTTCTAAACCGCAAGTAATTTTTTTATTTCATTGTCATTTTTGGATTGAGCGCCCCAAAATTAACAAAGAAGTGCACTTTTCCCACAAGATACAATTAAAAAACTAAAATTTGTTGTCCAGTGTTATTTATACAGGTTGGTGTATTAATAAAACAAGTTAAAAAAGAATATTAATTTGTCTATATACTTTTATCCATTACTGTAAATAACTATCAAAACGAAAACTAGTCTCTACCCAGCGTATTTGTCCGCAGGTCTGAACCATCGAGGCCTAGAGCACCACTATTGGCCCAAGGTGAGTCCGGACAGCGCGGAGAACATGCACGAGTACCCTAACGACCTCCCTCGGCAGATCCTGGAACAAAACGAGGACCTCGTGATCATCCGGCAACAACTCGGTCAGAACCCGCCCGCTCCGCCAGGGACGCCTAACGCCAATCTAGGCAACTCCTACGACACCTCAATCTCGAAATCGAACGCTAATTCTGCATTCACTCCGATCAACAGTATGTCTGGACATCTTAACCTAAACCATCACCAGCTGGCGCCCAATAGGCCGTATATATACGACGCGTTGAGTTTCCAAAAACAGAACAGTCTCGACATACCGAAGTCGCAGCCTTCGAACGGGTTCCCGAATCAGCTGATCAGCTTGCATCAAATTAGGAATTACGCGCACCAACCTAATTCGTCCTTAATGGAACATTCCATTTTGGGATTGGGCAAGGATAAATAAGTTTGTTATGGGAGATACAGGGTGAGCCAGGTGATTAGTAACAACCGTTTTGAAAATTACGAGAAACCATCGTGCAGAATCAGAAGTGGGATAGAACTGACTAGGTATTGATCAATGTGAATATAGCCAACCTGATACTATATTCCGGCGTTCAACGAATCATCCGAGATGAAATGAGATAGCGAAGCTATATTTCTCCTCTCCACACTTATTAGAAATCTACCTTGAAAATGCTAGTATCTCGTAGATGGCGTTGTAGCCAAATATATTATATGCT